>OX457036.1:92608867-93066335 GCA_949752735.1 Lumbricus terrestris
TTAAGTCTCATCAACTAACCAAGGGAAAACGCAATAACCGATTCCATGGCGATCACTTGTCCATCCTTGTCCAAAAATCTGTCCGGTCGAAATACATCCGGGTCTTTCCACACCTTTGGGTCCATGTGGGCTGCGTAAAGATTTACCAGAACCTGCAAAATAGGTATTCTATTGTTATGTACAATGAAATACTATACGCGGGCGGCAGAAGAAATGGTTAGGACGCATCTTAAGGAGCGACACCCTACTAAGAGACATCATTGAGGGCAGAATGGAGGGGAAGAGGATGCGAGGTAGACCAAGAACAATGTTGCTGGACTGGATGCTGACAGAGGATGTATACGGTGGACTGAAGTGAGAAGCACAGAACAGAGAAAAATGACGCTATTGGACATACAAATCTGCCTGAGGGCAGAGAACGTGAAAAAGAAGAAGTACAAGGAAATGCTGCTAACACAGAGTAAAACACATGTCAGTAAGTCAGTAGTCGGAGGCATGATTTGTCATAACCGTGACTATGTAACCATGTGAACGGTCTAACGAAGCTGAACACGCTCTAAAGGCGTCGGTATCCGCGAGATAGCTACCGGTACAGATTTTAAACTAAAATAAGCCTCAAATAAACAAATTGAAATGCCAGGATGTTTGAAAAAGAAGTGAACAAATGTTGGCATAATGAAACTGGACCGCTTCAAGTTAAGAAACTAAACTTTGGTGTCGCCTTTGCGCCGTATAACCTTTTAGGCAGAGAAGACAGTTAAGCACAATCCACAACTTATAAACTCAGGCTTTAAAATGATACAAATTATTGACAACGTAGGCCTACGTTTCAACACTATGTCTCTGGGCTGATCTGAAGGGCTATTCAACGCAACACCTCTTCATAATTACACGTAGTAAACGTGGCGAAATTAGCATTAAGTCGGAAATTACACATCAGAGATATTTAGGGCGAAATATATTATTTTGTGATTTTTTTTCGCAGAATTTAATATAAATTGAATTGATTTTTACAAATTGTTTTAAAACACAAGTTTTATAACTATTTTTAGTGTTCTTGATATGCAAATTAGTTTGTTTTAATTAAGTTAATTGGTTACTTAATTAGCTTAATTGGTTCACTTTTCTTCTTATAGGCTATCTGTGGTCGGAATAAAACTAGAGCAGCAAATTTGTGTCATTTTAAAGCCTGAGACAAGGCCTTTGAAATGATGTAGGCCTATAATACTCAATATTTTGGAAAATCACCTTTATGCTGGTTTTGGTGCGTGACGCCACAAATGTTTTTTTGGATAAAAACACCGCATAGAGTTCACAAAACAATTGAGGCTCTTAAACATTATAATATTTTACCAAAGTTCCAGCTGGTACAAAGTAGTCGTCCACATTGGTTTCACTTAACGTCACGCGAGGAACTGACAATGGAACCAAAGTTCTCCAGCGCATAATTTCCAGAATTGTTGCCTCGACAAAGGGCAGCTTGGATTGGTCATTCATGGATGGAAGTGAATCTCGAGGAACCACGGCATCAATTTCTGACCTTAGACGATCCTGAACATCGGGGTTGTTGGTTAAGGCGATCAGTGTCCAAAGAAAAGTAATTGCTGTTGTATCAGTTCCTGCAGCAACCATATCTCGAATTGTGAATCTCAGTTGCTCATCATCGTAATCTGGACCTGAACTCTCCACATATCTACGCACAAAGCAATCTTCTGCACCATCTTCCAGACTTTTTTCAGTCTCCCTTTTAATTATCTTGCGAAGCGATTTCTGATTTTCGACCATGTGGCGCAATTTATTTTTGTGAAAGGGAAGAAATCTAAGTACAGGAGCAATGTCCAACGCTCGGTCTGCATTTTCTGACCACCGTGAAATTTCATATCCGAACTCAGTCATTCCGAGGTGATAGTCATGCCTGCGTCCAAAAAGTATATTCATGATGATGTTTGTTGTGATTAAGTTGAAAAGGTCTTTAGGATCGAAAGATCGTCCATTTTGTTTCAATACATAATCTCTCATGAACTCGACTTCTGTTAAGATCCTTGATTCCATTATGTTCTTAACTCCGAATCCAAATTGCTTCAAAGTAGAGAGTGAGAGTTTATGATATTTCTTCCACTCTTGAGACGTTTTAAAGAAAATCAAACCTAAAAGTAGGGAATGAATTACGACGGGGCTTATTTCCAAAGGAATGTTAATGCTAAAACTATCTGCCTATAATAAGTTAGTTGTTGTAAGAATTCGTTAACAAAGTTGTATTCTGCCTTAGAGCAGAATGACATTTTTGAATGCTTTTATGATACCAGGAAGCCTAGAGCACGTTTCTATTAGGCCTATGCCGTAATTATATTCTCTGATGCATTTGTTGGAGATGAAATATCTTGTCTTATCTGACCATTTATAAAGCGCTTCTCGCAGCAAAAGCATTTCAGAAGCGTTTCCAGTGCGTTCAACCCCAAGAAAAAAGGTAAGTTTTTAGACGAGAGAAAGACGAGGATAAACTCCCAGAAAGGATGGCAGAGCGAACTGATGGGGGAAATAATGTTCTATACGAGTACAGCCTACAGAAACCAATTTCCATTGATCTATCGTTTGCCTTTTATTGCATGAAAGACAATATTCATTCTTATCCTGATAAGTAGACCTACTTGATTTAGTAATATTTGTGAAATTTCGTAAAATCACAGCTGCCGATTATCGTCGATCCTTCTAGCTAGGCTACGGTATATATTAGGTCTAGCGCTTGGCTAATGAAATTTAAAACTCGAATCTAAGGAAGTCTCTGTGTTTCTCATCGAAACATTTTGTTTTGAAGAACACTATAATAAGCAGAGATAATTGTGATCACGTGCGATGAGGGAGCACTGAATTTGTTGAGTTCTAGTGCTTACCAGAAATGATTTCATGACTGACCTAGTCATACTAACCTTTATTATTTGGATTGACAATGCCTTCACTGTACATTGGACTTCTTCCTGAGAATGATGAAGAGTGATTAACTAGCGCATTTTCGATTACTTTTCTGTTGTTCAGAATCAAGACAAGCCTGAAAATATGCTAAGTGTTAGCGAGAAAGAGCATTCAATAAGAACCAAATAAATTAAATACATGTAAGTGCGTCCTTTACACCAACCGTTCTAAAAGTAGGCCTAGGTCTAAGCATAGGCTGCCTTGCTGAACAGCAAGCAAAGGCACGATGATAACAATTGAATGAGAACAATCTAAGTGTATGCATTATAAAACCACAGAAAGATCATAATAGCCTAATTATGCAGGTACAAACCATAACTAACATCTTCGAAGCTGTTAAAGAGAAAGGGCAAGAAACATATAAATATAACGGGTAAGTAAAAAAAATACTGCGTCATATTCGGCATTAGAGGGGAAAGGGCATAAGAGACTTAATTGAAGGCCGTAGAATTGGTATGCGGACTACTCATCAAAGGACTACTGATCAAGGGACAACTCATCAGAGGCAACTCATCAAGGTACTATTCATCACAAATTATACAGCGCACATCGCACATCGCACATAGAACATTGAACGAATCATCGAACAAATCATAAAAAAAATATTCTATTGATTGTTAAATAGGCCGTATGCTATTAAACTAGGTAAGTCACTTTCTGTATTGATCGTAAAATCAAGTCTTTTTTAGTTATACACTGGACTTCAAAATGTAGATTACTAGGCCTATGTGTTATAACAGTCGTAAATTTAGTAGGAGAAGTAGGGGCAAGACGGACCCCGTAACGGAGTTTTGGTTTTGAGACACCATAAACGTGCTTCACGGGGACAAATTTTTGACTACTCGTAGCGTAGGCCTATACAGTACCATAGCTAAGTGCAACACAAATATAATTGCATCCTTTTTGATAAAAAGATTTTTAAAATTTAAAAATTTAGTCGTTATGGTCCGTCTTGCCCCCACTATGGGGCAAGATGGACCAATCTAATAAATCATGCCCACGCATTAGTCTTTCATCATAGCATGTTTTGATCACATGCAGAATACTATTTTATGCATAAATGTGATCGACTATAATGTAAAACAGTGAGAATAACGCAGAAGTTACATTGGACTAGATTTTTTCAATTTTAGGCGAGTTTAGTGGTCCATCTTTCGCGTTAATTGTCACTATTATTGTATCCAACAATTATTGTTATAGTAATAATAACATAATAATTAATTAACATGTGAAATCGGATGAAAAAATTCGAACCACAGGAAAAATTCACACAAACGGGGCAAGATGGATCACAAGGTCCGTCTTGCCCCGTCTGTGACGGATCCAACTCACCCCCATGCGTAAGGTATAAACTGTTCACAAATTAAAAATTTAATCTACTGGGTATCCTGCCAATGCTGAATTCGTTAATACGGCATAAAAGGGTGTTTAACCAAATATAGGCCTACTTGCATCAAAAGCCTGTGACAATGTGCAATTGAATACTTAGAAAATAACTGTTTCTTGAAAATAATATCGAACAGGTCGAAAATCACCTTTGCATCATAAAAAATGAAAAAATTTCGTTTCGGTCGCTTATTTTGGTCAAATCACCAAAGCGCCAACAGTATTACAATAGACTAATTAAAGTTCATTCGATAGGTGGCGACATCATAATTATATAGGCCTACCTTATATTGACGGGATCCATCATGCCCCAAGGGTCCATCTCGCCCCTACTTCCCCTACTTGTATTAAAATCGTATGTTATTAAGTAATTTAAGTTAGTATTAACACTGAGTAAACCAATTCCGGTATTGAGTTTCGATCTATTAAATGTTTCTCTTATTCAATTGCTTAGGTTCGCTCTTAGATAAAAACAGACTGTGATGAGTTGTACCTTGACGAATTGCCCTTGATGAGTAGTCCCTTGATCAGTAGTCCTTTGATGAGTAGTCCCTAGATCAATTGACTATACCCCGCAGTCGATCGAGTCGTGGGCTACGATCGACTTGGCTCGTGCGACGATCGACTCGATCGACTTCGTCGACTCGCCGACCTTTCTACGACTCGATCGACTTGGCTCGGCCGACAATCGACTCGATCGACTTCGTCGACTCGCCGACCTTTCTACGACTCGATCGACTTGGTTCGGCCAGCGATCGACTCGATCGACTTCGCGTCGACTTGACCTAGTTTTGTCTCTTGCTCACCATCTGCAGTTACATGATCTTAAAATGAAATTACACGATAGTAGATCTATGTCATAAATCTGTGTGAAGTAACAATATGCCTAATTTTGTATTCTCAGTGAATTTATAGATTTGCACTGTAATCGTAGTGACGTCACAATAGGCCTCGTTTTAGATTATGTAAATGAAACTCAATAATTATCACGGTAGATCTGTGCAATAATTGAAGTTAGTCGCAATAGGCCTAGTTTATACTCTCAAAATGTACTTCTATAATAACAGATCATTATCCTAATCGAGGTTAGCCACAATAGGCCTATTTCATTCTCAAAATGAACTTCTTTAATAGTAGGTCTGTATCATGATCTAGGTGACGTCACAATGGGCCTAGTTTTCTATTCTCAAACTGAACGTATAATAGTAGATTTGTATAATAATCAGAGCGATGTTGCATTTAAACAGCCCCAGTTTTGTATTATGAAAATAAAATAATATGACAGCAGATCTGTATCATAATCGAAATGACGCCACAATTATAGACCTAATTTCGTTTTTTCCAGTGAACTTATTTAATAGTAGAATTGTATTATAATAGAAGTGACGTGGCTGACGTCATAAAAGGCCCCGATTTATATTCGCAAAACGAACATAACATACTGGTAGATCTGTATAATAATCGAAGTGACGTCACAATAGACCTTGTTTATATGCTCAATATGCATTTCTATAATAGTAGGCCTACATTTGTCTCATAATCGACGTGACGTCACACTAGACCTTGTTTATATTCTCAAAATGCACTTCCATAATAGGTCTGGTACATTTGTATCATAATCAATGTGACGTCACAATTGGCGCTGTTTTTTCAATTCTTGATGTGAACTTAATTATAATAGGCCTATAATAGCAAAATTGCATCATAATCAGAGTGACGTTACAATAGGCATAGGCCTAGTTCTGTATTCTCAACATTAATGAAATATTATGACGGCAGATCTGTGTCCTGATCGAAGTGACGTCACAATAGGCCTAATTTCGTTTTCTCAGTGAACTTATTTAATTGTAGAATTGTATCATAATCGAAATGACGTCATAAAAGGTCTCCTTTTATATTATATTCTCAAAATTAACATCTACATGACTTGCATATACAGGCATATAATAGTAGATCTGTATCATGCTCATTCAGGAGCGGATCCAAGGAAGGGGCCAATCCGGCCATGCCCCATCCCATTCAGAGATTCGCATATGACGTGGTCCCTCCCTCCATCAGGTTTCAAGAATTAAGTTGTAAATCAACGCAACGGGAACAGGAAGGTGAGAGAGAAAGTAGGCCTAGCACATGACTAAAAAAAGTCATCAGATTTTAAAAAACCAAAGTCGCCACTGGTTTTTAGAAGTTTTTTGGGCGAAAGACTAAAAAAAGATTCTTTCGGCGGAAGACCAAGGAAAATTTCTGTCGTTTCAAGACCACAAATTTTGTCCACCCTTCCAAATTTTTGTATTCGCTTCTGTTACCCTGTATTCGTTCAACTCAAATCGAAAACGCACGTCTAGGCCTACTATAACTTTCACAGTTCCACTAACACGAAATCGACAGCTGCCAAAAGGTTCGTTAGCTGAACTTGTGTGCAAAAACTGTATATAATAGGTCGCTTTGAGACTTCAAGAAATAGTAGGCTAAGTAAAATATTTCTAAATCGAGTCGAGTAGATGAAACAACGATCGACTCGACTTAACAAGATTCACGATCGACTCGACTTGCAAGTCGACGATTTTTCGATCGACTCGACTTGGCAAGACTCACGATCGACTCGACTTGCAAGTCGATCGAGTCGACGATTTTTCGATCGACTCGACTTGGCAAGACTCACGATCGACTCGACTTGCAAGTCGATCGAGTCGACGATTTTTCGATCGACTCGACTTGGCCGAGTTATGATCGACTCGATCGCTCAACTCGATCGACTGCGGGGTATACAATTGACCTATGATCAGTAGACCTAGAACCGCAGAATTATCACTTTAAAGGGGACAGCGATAGATGTTCTGACACTAACTCACCATCAAGGCCACGTGAGGCAACACATAATTATGTCAGTTAAGAAACAGCAATAATTATCGAGTAGGTGAGAAATCCTTGAATGTAAGAGTATCTGGATAATAGAATATAGTTGGGGGTCCGTAGCTCAGTTCAGAGAGCGCTAGTCGTTAAACTGAGTGTCATCCACGCAACCCGGATTCGAGTCTCATACAGGGTATTAATTTAAGTTTCTGGTAGTTGCCACTGGCTTCTATGTTGTGTTGTTTGACTCGGGTTCTGGTGAAAATAAGATAGCCCTTCCCACTTTTGGCTTGACCGAAGCAGGAGTGATCCAGCACTTGGGCTAGCGAACCCACTGCTGTAAAGCCGACCTGCGTGTCGTGCTATAATAGTGGGCCGTATTCCGTAGGCCTATAACCTGTAGGCCTACCTGTAATCATTCTGCGGTTTGTCAGATTGAGTCATTAAACGAAGATTATTATTATTAGTTTAATGATATCGCATGATGCATGTGCTACAGTCAGTAGGCCTAGGCCAACTAATAAAATCGAGGTCGAAAAGCCTGCTATTTATGACAATAAAGTTGCCTACTCACTCCGTCCTCAATAGCACAATCGCACAATTTCGCATGTTGACGCACCCACCCGGTTTTATTTTATCCCATCATATTTTTATCACATAAATGTCTGTCTTGCTATTCTTTCTTCTTACTGTATCCTTACTCTTTAATAATAATAGTCGTATCTTCGAAGTCGTCTGCCACGCTTTGTGTGGCAAATCTTGATCATTTCTTAATTGTGACCTATACCTTTATGCGATGTGTAGCCTACCTAGCAGTAGGCTACATTTGCAGGCCGTTAAATATTGCAAATGCTAACTTTCTTACTTAATATAGATCTATGAGCCCTGAAAACACTGGAATTCAGTGAAAGTAACTCGTTTTAAAATTAAAGTTTAAATTAGCTAACGTATTAATTTTTTCCCAAGAAAGGATTCAGAGTGGCGAACGGAATCTGAAGAACACTGCAACTGCAAGATCACAGCTGGCGTTGAAATTTGTTCTGCAGATATTTTATTTGCCTTTATATGGGACTAGATGTGTAACCCGGCGTTGCCCGGAAATTTAGGGTTTTAAACACTACTCCGCTATGGTACCCAACGTTGACCGCTAAATTTCGGGTTTTCGACAACCCTCTACCCCACCCCGCTTCCCCAAAAAGCCAAACGTAACCCGCCCCCGCGGGGCGCTACGGAAATTATTACTGGGCTTGTATGGCGTCATTCGGGCTGTAGACTCTTTTACTAAAGCTCGATACTGTTTACCAAAGCGCGAGCGATGAAATCTGTCTTAAAACGCTTCTGTCTTAAAACGCTAATAACTCGAGTTCTAAAGTGAAATTTAGGGTTTTAAACACTACTCCACTCTGGTACCCATCGTTGACTGCTAAATTTCGGGTTTTCGCCAACCCTCCACCCCACCTCGCTTCCCCACAAAGCCAAACTTGACCCACCCCTGCGGGGCGCTGCGGAAATTATTACTGGGCGGGTATGACGTCATGCGAGAGCAGACTCTTCACTGACGCGCTGGCGTGATCAATTAATTTAGAAATCTGTCTTAAAACGCTAATAATTCTTGTTTTCAAGTGAATTAAAACCTGAAAATAGTTGCGCTGACCTTATAATTTTGGTAAGAATCGATTGCAATAATTTTTGTAAACCGACGCTGTTTCATTTCCGAGCCTATTCTGCAGGGGAGAGTCAAAAGCGTACAAACAAACAAACATATGGAAAGTGTTTCGGAATTATAATATAGATAAACAAACAGATAAATGTTTAGTCTGCTACTTACGTGTTACCAGCTCTTAATGTAAAGATTGGTCCAATTTGATCTGCTTTCCTCATGAAAAAGTCCGCGATGTTATTGAAGCCTCGTAGGAATGGTAAAGATCCGACCAATGGAAGAGATGGAAGAGAAGGAGGATAACGAGGTTTTACTTTTCTTCTGTCATTCCACCATCGCAGAAGAAACCGTGACGATGACCATATCCCCAGAAAGATAAACAACTCCACCAGCAACAGCATCTTATCTTTCTATATCAAACGAAACGCAGTATGAGCGACTAGCTGGGATACCCGACGTTGCCAGAGAATTTTAGGATTCGCCCCGTTCGTATAATCTCTGCCAATCCCCTACTTCCCCACCCTTACTTCGTCCCGATGCTCCCTCCTTCCCTCTCTATCTCCCTATCTCCCTCCCACCCTCTCTCCAACCCTCCGTCCCTCGTTTCGTCCCTCCGTCCATCCCTCCGTCCATCCCTCCATCCCTCCGTCCATCCCTCCGTCCATCCCTCCGTCCCTCCCGCCGGAGTTCCCGCTAACAACCCATTGCCTAACCACACTGAGGGAGATCTCATCCGTCGAACTTCGTTCGATCATCATGTCATCTGCTCTGAAGTCGTGCGAGCTGGACTCTGCCGGCCAGCCTAACCCAGGATTACGTAGACAATTTACACCCCTTTCTTACTCCTCTGCAACCGGTCTCTCCCAGAAGGAGTTCTTCCGGATTCACAGAAAAGATCCACTGTCTTCCCTGCTGTGAAACGTGACGGACTTGACCTCAAGGACCCGTTTAACTTTCGCCCAATCTCCAATGTCTCCTTCCTCTCAAAAATAATTGAAAATATTGTGTCAGAACAAATTGATTACCACTTAGACCTACTTAAGCACTAACAACTTGCTTTCGAAATATCAGTCGGGCTTTCGCAGGGACCAATCCACCGAGACGCTGTTGCTCCGCTTGCTAGCTGACTGCTACTGGGCCGTGGATAGGAGGTGGGTGACCCTACTAGCCATTTTCGACGTTAGTGCAGCATTCGACACGGTCGATCATGATATATTAATTAAACGCCTCTCTATCTCTTTTGGACTCTCTGGCCATCCACTTGCGTGGATCACATCTTTTTTAGCAGGAAGGTCCAGCTGTGTGGTTTTGGGAGAAAGTAGGTCACCCTGGACCCCGGCTCCATTTGGTCTCCCAGACTTCCACAAGGCTCTGTCCTGGCTCCCTTGCTTTACTTGCACTACACTTCTGACATTGGCACACTCTTAGCATCTTACGGTGTGCTACACCAGCTGTATGCAGATGACACTCAGGCATATCTGCACTACCCTGCACTCGCAGCCATTGAGGCCGCCCGCATCATGCAACGAGCAATGGGGCCCTCACAGATTGGATGTCTTCAAACCAATTCCGTCTCAACGCCCAAAAAACCCCATTCATTTGGTTGTGTACTTGGCAACAGCTGGCTAAGCTCGACCTGAGCGTTCTCTCTTCACAATTCCCATCTATGACGTTTTCTTCGATGGTGCGTGACCTTGGAGTGCTCCTGGACTCTGAACTCACCCTTGCATCTCATATAGATCAGGTGTGCCGCAGCTGCTACTACCAACTGCGGTAGCTCAGGGTCATTGCTCGCTCTCTGACTTCTAAAGCCGCAGCTTATCTTGTCCATGCATTTGTGCTGAGTGGCCTCGACTACTGCGCCTCCATCCTTGCTGGTCTCCCGCGGGCTCGGATTGAGAGGTTGGAGAGGGTCCACCGGGCTGCTCTGCGCTCTGCTGTCCATGGTGACTTAATGGTTCCTTTCACTCGCTCTGCAACAATGCAGAGGCGTTCATTCTCTGTGGTTGGTCCAACAACCTAGAATGGACTTCCCTTGACTATGCGACACCTCCCAAGCTGTTCTCAATTTCACAAACTGTTGAAGACTGTTTATTTTCACTTGATCTCGGCAGGGAGCGCCTCTGAGTACTTACCTTGAAGGGGCGCTATATAAATTACGATTGATTGATTGATTGGATTGAATTATAATCAGGTTCATGTCGAATTAATTTTATATCTCTCACCTTGTCACCTTGTGCCGTCGATTCTTGGAATCTTAGCGACCGCCATGGTCAACCTTCTCCACTTGCTACGATCTTCCGTTGCGTTTCTCAATTCCTCCAAGTTCATCTTCGTTCTCTCGTGTATTTCTTCCATCCACCTCCTTCTTGGACGTCCTCTCCTTCTTTCTCCTACTCCGCAGGCCAGCATCCTCTCCTTTTCCAGGCCGTTTGCTCGCATCACATGTCCGAAGAATGCCAACTTCTGCCTTGCCGCTCTCTGCCCTAATGACATACCGGTATTCCCTCGTGCCTGACCTATCTCTAGTAATATGGATTCATTTGTTCTTTCCTCGATCCATGGGGTTCTCAATACCTTCCTCCATATCCACATTTCGCAAGCATCGATTTTCCTTTCTGAGGCCTTTGTTTTTGTCCACGTTTCACATCCATACAACACCACTGGGAATATCATTGCCTTTGCAATTCTTGTCTTTGTCATCAGGCTCACATGTTTATCCTTCCATATTATATCTCTCACTCTCATCATAATAGCATACGTTGCAGTAAAAAGTAGACCTTTATTCAATTTTTACGAAGAAGGAATTATGTTTCAAACCCTTTACTCGAAATGGATGTACACATTGTATATGGTACTTTTTGTTGCGTCGCGATTTTAAATCGTCAAAAAACGATGGGTGACCTCACTAAAAGTGGTGTAACTTTTGTTGTGTTTGAAATATTTTGATGAAATCTGACCATCATGACTGTGTAAATATGAATTGTCTTTAAGACTGCGAAATTTCATTTCGAAATTCTTACCTTTGGCCAAGATATTGTCAAAAAAACTTGGGGTCTTTTTTGGCGCACCCTGTATATCAGGCAGATCTAAGAAGCTCCAACCAAAATCCGATTATTACTATTGCAACAAATGTTTCTAGTGATTTTCGAATTGTTAGCGTACTTCAGGCACTATTTTATCGTTTCGGCTCTAAGCACCTTCTTGTAGCAATGCATAAAAAGTTCAGAATCAGCAATAAGGTGATGCTGCAGTATGGACTTTGCATATCGACCGCAAAGTTCATCGACCTGTCTGGATTCTTCGCAAAGGGCGGCTAGAGCACACTGCAGTCAATAACTGGGTGGCTACCTTTTTTAAGAGACCATAATTTAGCATTGCTTACTCGTCTAGGATCATTTGGTCGGCAGCACAGGCATACGAATAACCATGTGGCGTATTCTCACTGAGCTACATGTAGTTGCGAACATGAATATTGAATTACATATTGCAAACTTATCAGACCATTGGTACAACGCTTATTTCAGCAAAAACCTTCCATAAGCGCTCCCGTGCGATCATGCCCGAGAGATAAATCAAGGTTTTGAGGCAAGAGATGAGGAAAAACTACACGAGAGAACGGCGGAGCGAAATGATTGTGGAAGTCCATTCCACAGAGGAGGGACCTGTGCAGGCAAAGCATATGGATAGAGCAATGGCAGTCATGATGGATGGATTCATAGTCTAACGACAACTAACTACAACCAAGGTCGTTGCCGTCGGCAAAAATGTCATTGACATATTACAGCTGTAGCCGCTCTTAGCCTGAGTTCAAAATCTAGATACATGAAGAAGCTAATCAGAGGATCTAAGTCCAAATTTTTTGGCACCACGGGCCGCAGAAGCACTATTCTTGAAGCCGCGGGCTACAGCAGCTGAAATTTAGGCCTGTTGATAATATTATTAACTGTAGGCCTATTTAAATTTATTATGCGGCAGGTATGAAATTATTTTGATGCAAAATGAACAACATTAATAATAAATAATAGCATGCATACATTGTGTGGCGGACAGGCCACAAGAGAGTTACATGCAAAATATAACTTTCCGGTAACTCACGGGAATAACCCTGACTCTCGTTAGGTAGCCACTTGGTAGAAAAGAATCTGAAACCGGTTTAGTTGGAACTTAGGTTTCGCTACAAATTATACGGAGGACCGATTGGGGCTTTTAAGCCAAAGCATAGAGTGTTGCCGGTGGAATAAAGCCTGCCATACGGTGCGTTGCTTATAACGTGGAGTAGTTGCCGACTACTCCATACGTACTGTGTTCGTGAATTCGTTCATAGTTAAATCGGTTGTGTTCGACTGTCTCTACAGGATTGGCATTGGCCATTCGAACATAATTGGGCGATCCTGATATACGCGGTTGTGAGGGCTCAGGTAGTGATCTGTCGGGGTTCGTCACTCTGTCATCGATCTCTCGGGGTTCAATCTTCCGTTTCAGGGGTACGGGATAATACGGTCGGAGACGCCGCAGCTCCGTTGGTCTGCGGAAGTGATACCGTTGAGTATAGGGTGAAATCCCCTGTGATCCATGGCCTGCCATGAGGTCCCGTATGCACTTTGGTGTTGGGGGAGTTTCTCACGTCCAATGAGTCAGTGGGTCCCTGGACATGAAAAATCACCGAGGTGCTTGTCCGCCATGACGTCACGAATGGCGCAATTGCAAAATCCAAAATGGCCGCCACCGTCCATATTGGAAAATTAGTATTTATTATTTCTTACACAATATGCACGTGTAATAACTCTAATGTTACTAATTCAGGTATGTAGAATTCATTTCTGATATTGATTTTGTCATCCGGGGTCATCTGAAGGTCATACGGTCATTATCAAGGTCATTTAATGCATCTTTCTCATTTATCACAGCATATGCACTGTAATACCTCAAATAATACTGATTCAGGTATGCAGAATTCATTTCTGATATTTATTGTGTCATCCGGGGTCATCTGAAGGTCATACGGTCATTTTCAAGGTCATTTAATGCATCTTTCTCATTTATCACAGCATATGCACGTGTAATACCTCAAATAATACTGATTCTGGTATGCAGAATTCATTTCTGATATTGATTTTGTCATCCGGGGTCATCTGAAGGTTACAAGGTCAACATCAAGGTCATTCTTTAATTTTTATATTACTTACATCATATGCACGTGTAATACCTCAAAGGTTACCGATTCAGTTATGTCGAATTCACTTAGGCTATGATGTTGTTTTTGTCATCCGGGGTCAACTGAAGGTCATAAGGTCATTGCCAAGGTCATTGTGTCGCATCAATGATGCGGATTATAACTTGACGTAATACTGACATTTTCTTGGAAGCAGTGCACCGAAGTTTTCCTCCCATCTGCGATTTAATGGCTCTAGTTTTGCCTCGCGTTCAATGTGTGTTGCAAGTAGTTGGCATGCTCTGTGCACCAGGAAAGCCCCCTCGCTGGATGTGGCCTCTGATCTCGCTGCTTGTAGGAGGGAGAGCTTCAATTCTGACTGTGTATGTGATATAGTTTTCTAGACTCAGCTGGTCGTACGTCTTACCGGCTGTATTTGACCACGCTCCAGCCCATACACGCACCAAAAGTACAGATGATGATGATGATGATGATCAGACAATTTATATAGCGCCATAGAAAAGCACACATTCAGAGACAAGCGATCGACGGACTCTATAGTCGCAGTCACATACGGTGCCAAGAGATCCACACCTGTTCCGTCACCACCACCACTTCTGTGCTAATGCTGCATCTTGTTCTAACAGCGTATCTGTCTCTCCAAAGTTTGTTAGATACATGTACTGTACTGGGTTGCAGGCTAAAGCTGCGTGTTTGGATCCCACCTTACTCATGCAGTCGTCCCCTGTCAACACATGTGCCTTGATGACTGCTTTGGCCAGGGATGCTCCCCGTTCATTTTCTCGAGGATAGCAAGGATGCCTACCGCTCGTACAGATGGGATCGCTTAGTAGAGAAGAAAAAGAAAATTAGGGTGACATATCGAAGTCGAAACTGTCAAGGTTCACCGACTAGCCTCAGAAGACAGCGTCAACAATAGAAAAGGAGAGGAATGAACTGTCATCTTAGCTAGGCAGAGCAGAGGCACACAGGAACATGGACATTGCTAAAGAACGAGGTATGGGCATCAGGCAGATACTCACACAATTTGGTCTGAAAGTCTCCATTATTTGATGGCGATATTCCAGCTCACACTAACAAGTCGCTACTTGTGGTGGAGATTTTAACTAAACTTGACCTCACCAAATGGTGCCAGGAGTCTATTCTTGACACTCATGTTGTGGTAGATTTCGTGTCTAGGATTCGACAGTTGTCACTCACGCAATTCTCCAATATTGGTAGGGTTATCGAGGCCGTCATAACCACAGCTTCTCCCTTTTGCCAAAATGTGAAGTACGTCCATCTGGTACTCAACTTCTACTTTGAGATGTCCCTTAAGAAAGGGGAGCGCATGCGTTGTGTTGAAAGGGGAGCGCAGGCATCGAAATTTTCAGCATGAACAGATACACGCCAATTCCTCATGAACTTGAAAAGTTCTGGACATCGCTGGAAAACAGGCAAAATCTGCAGATTCTGAATAGAAATATTGCTAGCAATCCAGCCTATGGCAATGTTACAGCCATTGCCAGCTCTCTTGTTTCTGAAGATGAAGCACTTCCCGCAATGTCGACTGGCGGAGAAAAGATCCCAGACCTGTTGAACTGGATCGAGGAGGCGGATGCCAGGCTGGTGGTGCACATAGACTGGACAGCCTGGGCTGTTTGTGTGCAACAGTGCAAGAGATTTGTGGTAGTCTCAAACGACACGGACACTTCGCATTATTGCTACACACCATGCTTCATTGACCTGGGGTTGCAGCAGATGTGGCAGCAGTATGGCACTGGTGAACATCGGCGAATGCTTCCTCTTCATCAAGCGGTTTCTGAACGTGGAGCATCTCTGGCCAAGGCAGTCATCAAGGCACATGTGTTGACAGGAGACGACTGTATGAATAAGGTGGGATCAAAACACGCAGCTTTAGCCTGCGACCCAGTACAGTATCTAACAAACTTTGGGGAGACAGACACGCCGCTAGAACAAGATGCAGCATTTAGCACAGAAGTACTTGGCACGTGTCTGGGCTGGAGCATGGTCAAATACAACCTGTAAGACGTACGACCAGCTGAGAATAGAAAACTATATCACATCCACAGTCGGAATTGACGCTCTTCCTCCCACAAGCAGCGAGATCAGAGGCCACATCCAGCGAGGGGCTTTCCTGGTGCACAGAGCATGCCAACTACTTGCAACACACATTGAACGCGAGGCAAAACTAGAGCCATTAAATCGCAGATGGGAGGAAAACTTCGGTGCACTGCTTCCAAGAAAATGTCAGTATTACGTCAAGTTATAATCCGCATCATTGATGCGACACAATGACCTTGGCAATGACCTTATGACCTTCAGTTGACCCCGGATGACAAAAGCAATATCATAGCCAAAGTGAATTCGACATAACTGAATCGGTAACATTTGAGGTATTACACGTGTATATGATGTAAGTAATATAAAAATTAAAGAATGACCTTGATGTTGACCTTGTAACCTTCAGATGACCCCGGATGACAAAATCAATATCAGAAATGAATTCTGCATACCTGAATCAGTATTATTTGAGGTATTACAGTGCATATGCTGTGATAAATGAGAAAGAAGCATTGAATGACCTTGAAAATGACCGTATGACCTTCAGATGACCCCGGATGACAAAATGATGCAGTTGAGTCTTATCAAAAAGAGCATTGAACTGCTATAGGCCGAGAGGCAGAAAGAGGGAGGAAGTGAAGCTGTTCAGTCATGAATGCAGAGGATAATCGAGGAAGACGGGCAATGAGCCTAGCAGCAGCGTTAAGCACAGATTCAGAAGAGATAGAATACTACCGGAGAGGTGTAAACGCAAATGTACGCGCTTCTATATAGACCAGGGGTGTCCAAAAGATAATGGAAGCTGGGTGACGGTTCTCTATAGGCAAAATGGAAGCTGGATGAAGCATAGTTGTAAAAAACTTTTTTCCGTTTTTTATTCTCTCCCAAGAACGTCCTTTTTCCATCGTTTTTTATCGTTTTTTTCGCTTTTTTAATGTAACTTTATTTAATTATTTACTGTCTATTATTATTTTCCTTAGCTTGATTTTGTCTGATATTCCATACGTTTTCACCGTACTCTCAAGGAGGCAGCTAGGGTCTTTATGTAATTGTTTAAGTCATCATTTTGAGAAATACATGTAGTAAATCCCTACAAGAAATGAAATTTGTAAGAGTTATTTTGATATACAATTCTTGGGCCTATAATTAATATTTATAAGTAACAATTTTATGTTCAAATGTACAATTATACAATATATAATTTAGTGCACATCTGTGGTTTTTGCTTATGATTAGATTTTAATTGTGTAATGTCGATCAGCATGAACTTTAAATGTGGATTTTTTGTCTACAATTTAAATTTTAAAAGATTTCAATACATACCTTTAATTTGTCCGAATTTCTTATTAAACCAACGTTATAAGAAAAAAATAACCGTGGTAGATTAATGTTACTTATACCAATTATTTTGGCCTAATAATAAAGTTGTGTTATTTTCAGTTTCTTGATAAAATTGCATAAGCAAGGTTTTTAAGCTGAAAATGAAATTTCAGATGTTACAAACGCAAATTATTTCCGTTTCCGTTTTTTATCGTTTTTTGTCGTTTTTTATTATTTCGAAAAAACACGTATTTTCCGGTTTTTTAAAATTTTCATCGTTTTTTACATCTATAGGATGAAGGTTCTCTATAGGAGAAATGGAAGCTGGATGAAGGTTAGAGAAATGGAAGCTCGATGAAGGTTCTCTATAAGGGGTCATTGCATAATTACGTAACGCCGAAAATGACCGTTTTCGACCCACCCACCCACCCACCCTGTAACGCTTCGTAACGTTTCCCTTGACCCACCCACCCACCCTCCCCAGCGTTACGCAACGATTGCCACGAAAAATCAGTTGAGATTTCGGTCTATTATTGACTTATATGAGCGTGTATAGACCTAATTATAACTCAAATTTTCAGAGTGAGTTTAATATAGCCCAGTAGGCCCAGTGGCGTAGCTAGCTTTTTGTGGGCCCGTGTGCAGAGGTTCCGCATGGGCCTCTGCTTGGCCTTGTAGGGCCAATATCTTCGCGTTCTCGCAATTAAGATCACCAAAAACTAATCAATGACGTTTGCTATTATACCTAACACATGCAATAGGCCTACAACTCACGGTTCAGAATAAGCATGAATCCTGCACGAATGAGACATAAATTAAAGTGCTATAACTGCAGTGATTTCTCAGTCGACATTTAAAATCTATCACGTTGCATACTTACAGGCCAGGATCTACAGTTTTGGGGCCCTGTGCTGATCGAATGACGGGGCCCCTTACAATTTCAAGAAGCAAGGCAGACATTATGACATACAAATTACAATAGGCCTAACCCGAAACATAATTGTTATACTTTACAGCACATAAGAAGTAGATAGGACAATTGTCACGAGCCCACGACTCATGTACTGACATCATAGGGGCAACCACCGTATGGGACCCACGAGGTTTGGGACGGTCCCCAACTTCCGACGAGAGGCTTGGGATGGTCCCTCCAAACCTTTGCCACCGACTGCTGCTTTGTTCTTTACTGTTTTGTTAATGTGGTAACGTATGTCTATACCCTGGACGCAGACGTAGGAGTTGGGGGTAGCGGGGGAGGTCTTTCAGCAATGAAAATAAATTTTTTGAGTAAGAAAGTCATAAAATTTTACAGCATGAAACATTGCAGTTCAGACTCTTTCCTGAATCTTCACTTTATTTTTTTAACTTTTACAATTTGGGGGCCCCACCGAAACTTGGGGGCCCTGTGCTGCAGCACAATCAGCACTGTGGTTAATCCGGCCTTGCATACTTATCCACTTATTATTAGTAGGTAAACTAGTAGGCCTACTTAAAACAATGTCATGGCATCATAAAGTTTTTTCTAGCATTTTGCTCAGCAAAATATGTGAATCATCTATCGATTCTGGTCCACGATTTGCAATTTGCACACCAAAACGGCACAATCATCAATTTTTCATAGTAGGCCTACCTAAAAATAAGTTCAGCAATATTCATTACAAGTACAAAAATTGGGGCAAATTCTGATTCCCTATGACCCGGAACCACACGTGCTCAATTTAGTGTTTCTCTAATTTTTGGGCAGATGAGAATTGTAGAAAAATAACTGGGGTCAAGACTATGATTGGTCGTGAAAAGGTGAAAAGAAGACAAATATATGTACCCTAGCTAAAAAGGACTAGCGAGGGCTGATGATCGAACCACCTCAAGCTCCCGGCAATTCTCATCCTGGTTGAGGGAGATGCTTAAGGACAGTTAAGGTCACTGCCGCTACCAAATCCAGCAAAGGACCGGAATACATGAGCATGCCTGTGAGAGTGTGAGACGTATGAGGTTTCTGCACCACACCCTTTAATTACAATACACGAATGTGACAGATAGACGGGCATACATGTATAATTATCACACCTATAATAGAGCATAGCTTTGCAAAGGAAAGCGAGTCAGCGAAATGAAAAATCTTATGCCGGTATGATTCGTTTCATGTTCTCAACTTATAACTGTAAAATATGGACCTATTCTTTCTCATCGTTCACACACACACACACACACACACACACACACACACACACACACACACACACACACACACACACACACACACACACACACACACACACACACACACACACACACACACACACACACACACACACACACTAATGTCATCTTGCAATGTGACAGTCATGACTCGCAACGAAAACATAATTTAAAAGGTGCCTACCAACAGCACGACGGTTGACACGAATTAGTAAAGTAACAATTAACGCAGCATAATGCGAATGTGTTCACAAAACTACATCTGTTACAAAATATTGTGAATTACTAATTGGGATATATAAACAATTAATTCGACAATCTGTGTGGGCCCCTGGAGGTCGTGGGCCCGTGTGCTTTGCACACATTGCACACATGGTAGCTATACGCCACTAAGTAGGCCTATGTGAATTATACGCTAGTTTGACTACATATGCTTAAAATATAGGCCTACACATAGTACACAATTTATATAAACGGTTGTCATGCGTGAACTGCAATTTTCTTAAATTATACCGCAAGAATAAAATTTTACACTGCTGAAAAGTTTCACGGACTATAAATGCTCATTAACAATAATTATTAACCAAAATTAAGATGAACTGTTTATTTTCTTATTTTGGCACCTAAATAATAATATTAATAGAAATATTGCCGAGTTTTATTGAGCATTAATTTTAAATGCTTGGGATCGTGTCCATTATGTAGAACATGCTTCAAAGTGGTTCTTCGATGTCAGGAATTCAATCGCAATTAGGCCTACCACGTTGTTCCGTTGGCAAAGCTATCACAGATACAAACAATTCGAACAGCGGTTTCCGGTTTGCTGCCGGTTGCACAATGGGAAAACAGAATTTTTATTGACCTGGCATGTAATTGGTGTCTATACTGCTGGATATTATTACGATAAATAGACCTACTTCAGTTCAGTTTTAAATGAATGTCAAGAAGTTTAAACATCATGTCTAAGGTGTCATTCGATGGTAATTTAATATTCATTAATAATTTTTTCACGGCGTTACGTAACGTTCAGCTTCCCCCACCCACCCACGTAACGTTTCTTAACGTTTTCAATTACCCCACCCACCCACCATGGAGCGTTACGTAATTATGCAATGACCACTTAGGTGAAATGGAAGCTGGATGAAGTTTCTCTGTAGGTGAAAAAGAAGCTGGATTGACGAAAACAACGCTTTCACTGGGAGTAACCTGAAACCGTATGGGGTAGGATGAAACCGGTTTGAGATTACCCTGAGGGTAACTTGAAACCTGAAACCAGTTTCATCCTACCTCCCGATAATCTGAAACCGGTTTCAAGTTACCGGGGGTAATGTTTAGGATGGGGTTATTTTAAACCTTTACACCGGCATTATCCATGCCGATTATATGCATCATAACAGTTTATAATATAAATCTTTCATTCCTAAACGTTTTTATTGCGATTTGAACTAGGCCAACAGGAGTAGGCCAAAACTTCAAAGTCGATATTCTCAAAACAGCAAAATTGTCGATGAACCACTTTGAACTAGAGGGCTAAATTCACCTGCCTGCATTTTGCCCTCCGCAATCTGCATGTCCGAGAGCGGCTGTAGAACACGTTGCAACCCATAAATTTACTTATGGCCCTATCTATTTTCGTAACCGACCACCCATACCGTTCGCAATAATTGGTTGGGTGTGTTGTAGCGTAGCCTATGCGGCGTATTCTCTATGATTGTGCTATTTGCAAATATGAATAAAAGAGCAACCGATGAGAAGGTGTAAGAGGCCTAGGTCTAAATGGAAATCCGCGTTTTTGTGTGCAACTTATGGCGTCGACTTTCCTCCATTTTTTCGCCACCGCTGCCCTGTTGAATGAGCACCGAGAAATTCAAGGACCAAGCTTGCGGTCCGTGCTAAACCGGTTTCTAAATCTCTAAACAAGCAAGCAGAAGAAAACCCGCGACCGTTCGTTCTTTTGAAGTGCCAGTTCCAAGCCTGGATGAAGTAGGAGGGCGACACTATTCATCTTTGATATGAAACAGCGACGTTGAACAGCGACAAGTCATCAGAAGGTGAATCATGTGTCACAAGGTCTATTCGTAAAGGTACACGGGACTCGGCATTTGTTAATCTTTGCACGCTTTTATTCGCATATGGTCCCTTTAGCGTAGCCTTTTATCGGGTCTACGTTGACTTAAATTATCTGCGTGGCTGCACGTTAGACGTATGGCCTATATAACAACCATCTGTATAAATCCAAATATGTGTGGAAAATGCATGTGGCAATTTAAAACGCATACATTAGGCTCAACAGAATTACAATGTTACTATATACTCCGTAGTTCAATAAAAAGTAAGCCAAACTGTTTTTCATATAGGCCTACATCTAATGCCTGGTGATTTATCATAGTAAAATATCTTCTTAATATTTAGAGAATTGAACCAAACAAAATGATTCCAACATCTATCATGGATTCTAAGACAAAATGGTAGCGGAAAAAATGTTACGGACAAAATGGTACGGACAAAATGGTACGGACAAAACAGTATGGATAAATTGAAACTGGATGAGGGTATTTTATTGCCGAAATAGAGGGTGCATGGCTTTTTGTGGTTGAAATACAGCTCTAGCGAAGAAAAACACCTGAGAAAAGGAAGCCGGATTGGCGAAAAAAATGCTTGAGTAATGGAAGCTGGATTGATGTCTTTCATTCATGTGTTTCATGACGTAGGCCTATCCAGCTTCAATTTCAGTCATAAAATTCCTTAAATCAACCTCCATTTGTAATGCATCTTTCATTAATCCAGCTTCTATTTCAGCTATGAAAATACCCTATGCAGCTTCTATATCTAAAGCGTTATTTTCATCAATCCAGCTTCCAATTCATATGTAAAAATATCCATGCAGAGCTTTCATCCAGCTTTCATTTCATATATAAAAATTCACTAATCCAGCTTTCATTTCATCCATACCATTTTGTCCGCTACCATTTTGTCCGTACCATTTTGTCCGCTCCCATTTTGTCCGGTCACCCTATCCTGTCATGAATTTGAACGGATAGAAATATATGGATCTTTCAACTTCATCTGCCGAAATTTCGGCTTTTATTAAGTCTGTCAATTGCGTTTGTTGCGGTTTCGACGCTGGGTCGTTCCCATTTGGTCTTCAGTGACCGTGGAGTAAAAATTAATGGAATCTATTATCGCAACGTTCTGCTGTTACAACATCTTCTACCTGTTATCAGACATCTATAGCCCTAGAAGACTATTTTAGTTTCAACAGGACAGTGCCCCGGCCAACAGGCAAAGGAAAACCATCGAAATGCTAACAAGAGAGAGACACCAGACTACATTTCTCCTACAGTATGGCCTCCAAACAGTCCTATCGACTATAATGTGTGGAGTGTGATACGAAAGAGAGTCTATCAGAAAGCAGCAATGCATGACGTAAACGATCTGAAGTAACACTAAGTCTTGTTGCAAGTGTGGGATGTCCTGGATCAAGGGATTATCGACGATGCTGTTGCCCAATGGTGCCCGAGCTTCCAAGGCTTGTGTACAAGCAGGAGGAGGACATTTTAGATCATCCTCTTTATTTAAATAATCCACCCATACCACTCTTAGTTTCTTGACAAACATAATAAAGACTTTTCAAGTTTGAAGTAGGCCTATTTTGTTACAAAATCCAAAAGAAAATTGCTCTTAAACTTAAATTTCAGCAGATGAAATAGAAGGATTCATAATATGAATCCTTCTATTTCATCTGCTCATACTAAAATTCTCCCAATAGTTAGAGAATTGAACCAGCAATACGATTCCAGCATATCATACCATAAATTTGAACGGGTTAGAAAGATATTATCTTTCCAGTCCAGGAAAACCATAGCGCAGAATTCTCCCAATAGTTAGAGAATTGAACCAGCAATACGATTCCAGCATATCATACCATAAATTTGTACGGGTTAGAAAGATATTATCTTTCTAACCCGTTCAAATTTATGGTATGATATGCTGGAAAACAGTTTAGCCTACTTTTTAAGCACGACGTACAACAGTACTGTACATGCCGTGTGGTAGTGAAAATCATTTATCATTAAAACATAAATTCCACGTGTCTGAAATTTGACTTCTTTGTGAGAGCGACAGATGATATATTTGGACACCACCATGAGAAGAGAAGTAGCATGCATAGAGAAAGACATCATACAGGGCACAATGCCAGGAGAGCGGAAAAGAGGAAGACCGAGAACAAACTGGGTATAATAGGTAACAAAAGAAATGGACTAGAGGATCGAGAATGGCTAGGAACAGGAACAACAGGAATGAAAGCGACGAGAATGAACAGCAGCCGATAACTGTAGATTTAATTAAGGGAGATCGGGGCACAACGCGATACCTAAATTATAATTAACCTAATGTGATACTGGTAAAACAAACTCAACTTTTCTTGCATTCAGACCAGTCCAGCAAAACCATAGCGCACAATATTCTAGATTTATCCGCTTAAGGATAACGATTACGATGAATAATTCCAACACTTCTATTGAGATCAATTTGTTTAATAATGGATAAAGGTCTTACCTATAAGCAAAATAACAAGGTAGCCTAAAGAACAGTGGCGGCGCCAGGATTCCAGTTTTGGGGGCTGAATTCCCGCGAAGGAAATTTTCCATTTTCACACGCCAAAATTTCTGACGACTTTTTTGTCGTTTGAGCGAAATCTCATGCATATATTTCATTTTTTAGGGTGGAGGCTAATCATGGAAATATTTAATTTTTACATGAAAAAAACAGTTGGCCTCTTTAAAGGGGCTTATCCCCTAGCCTCCTGGCGCCGGTCCTGCTAATTAAACATTGCCTGCGCTGGAGCAAAGCGATGGATAAACAACAAAAGTCAAGAAATTAGCGTATATAAGCTTAAAATACATAGATTACTAAAAGTTACAAAGTAGGTCTAATATTATATAATAAATTGGCAGATAATAGTACTATTATGTTCCACAAATATTACAATATTATAGCGCGAAACCACAAAGACCGCAAGCGAACATTCTACGAAAACAGCTGAAACACTTCAACGTTCGCTTCAGGGCTTTCGACGAAGCCCAGATTTATCTGACTTCTGTCCATTATTAATCTCTGGCGATTAGGCGTATGTTGAAGTCGCATGCAGTAAGAACCGAAAGTATTGGTTCAGTCGCTTTGACGTCAACGGTGCTTTGTCCCTCTGGGGGTCGGATGATGAAGCCCTGCACCAGTCCAGTGATAATGAGAACCAACTCTGCACGAGCCAGGATTTCACCGAGACAAGAGCGCCGCCCTAGAGACACAGAACACAGCGCAGTTGCATCTTTATAAAGGCCAATAAGTATTCATAGAACAGGATTCATAGTCGTTATAATCATTCCAATTATTATTGGACTTCTTATAACTGACTTTGTTAGTCATCCCCAAAATACAGCTGCTGCTGCTGCATCTCCTATTATAGGTACTAATGCTACTGTTGCTACTGTTACTACTAGGCTACTACTACTACTACTACTGCTGCTACTACTACTACTACTACTATTACTACTACTACTACTACTACTACTACTACTACTACTACTACTACTACTACTACTACTACTACTACTACTATTACTGCTACTTCAACTGCTTCTTCATCTACCACTATTACTACTAATCATCAACAACATCATCATAAAAATATTCATAGAAATAATTGTAGTAGGCCTAATAACACGATTCTGTGAATCAGACAATAGTTATTAGGCTACGTTACAACTGAGCGTGAAAACATGAGGAGGGGACTCTGAATTAGATACAGATCAGAGTGTGGTTTTAAAAGCGAACGATTTTATGAAATTTTAAGTCTCAACAACTAACCAAGGGAAAACGCAATAACCGATTCCCTGTCGATCACTTGTCCATCCTTGTCCAAAAATCTGTCCGGTCGAAATACGTCCGGGTCTTTCCACACCTTTGGGTCCATGTGGGCCGCGTGAAGATTTGCCAGAACCTGCAAAATATGTATTGTATTTTTATGTACACGGAAATGTTACTTACACAGAGTAAAACACATGTCGGTCAGTCAGTAGTCGGAGGCATGATTTGTCATAACAGTAACTAATAACTAACTAAGTAACCATTCGAATGGTCTAACGAAGCTGAACACGCTCTCAAGACGTCGGTATCCGTGAGATAGCTAAGGCCTAAGGGTCCAGATTTTAAACAAGAATAAGCCTCAAATGAAGAATTTAAATGCCAGGATGTCTGAAAAAGAAGTAAACACATGTTGACATAATGAAACTGGAACGCTTCAAGTTAAGACACTAAACTTTGTTGTTGCCTTTGAGCATTGCTGTTAGGCAGGGATGAAAACAGTTAACCACAATCCACAATCGTGATGATCGGCTTATCGACAATGTAGGCCTACGTTTCAACACTATGTCTCTGGGCTGATCTGAAGGGTTATTCAATGCAACACCTCTTCATAATTACATGTAGTAAACGTGGCGGTCCACACCGAAATTAGCATTAAGTCGGAAATTGCACATGAGAGATATTTAGGGCAATAGTATTTTGTGATTTTCTATTTTTTGGCAGAATTTAATATAAATGTTTTTGAATTGATTTTTACAAATTGTTTTAAAACACAAGTTTTATATCTATTTAAATGTTCTTGATATGCAAATTAGTTTGTTTTAATTAAATTAACTGGTTACTTAATTAGTTTAATTGTTTCACTTTCTCCTTATATCTTTGGTTGGAATAAAGCTAGAGCAGCAATTTTTGTGTCATTTTAAAGCCTGAGACAAGGCCTTTGAAATGATGTAAGCCTATAAAACTCAATATTTTGGAAAATCACCTTAATGCTGGTTTTGGTGTGTGACGCCACAAATGTTTTTATGGATAAAAACACGCATAGGGTTCACAAAACAAGTGAGGCTCTTAAACATTATTGCCTAATATTTTACCAAAGTTCCAGCTGGTACAAAGTAGTCGCCCACATTGGTGTCACTTAACGTCACACGAGGAACGGACAATGGAGCCAAAGTTTTCCAGCGCATAATCTCCAGAATTGTTGCCTCAACAAAAGGCAATTTGGATTGGTCGTTTATGGATGGAAGTGAATCTCGAGGAACCACGGCATCAATTTCTGCCCTTAGACGATCCTGAACATCGGGGTTGTTGGTTAAGGCCATCAATGTCCAGCGAAGAGTATTTGCCGTTGTATCTGTACCAGCACCAGCCATATCTCGAAGTGTGAATATCAGTTGCTCCTCATCGTGATCTGGACCTGTATTCTCCAAATATCTACGCACAAAGCAATCTTCTGCACCATCTTCGAGACTTTTTTCAGTCTCCTTTTTAATGATCTTGCGAAGCGATTTTTGAGTTTCGACCATCTGGCGCAATTTATTTTTGTGAAAGGGAAGAAATCTAAGTATAGGAGCAATTTCTAATGCAAAGTCTGCATTTTCAGACCACTGTGAAATTTCATATCCGAACTCAGTCATTCCGAGATGATAGTCATGCCTGCGTCCAAAAAGTGTATTCATGATGATGTTTGTTGTGATTAGGTACAAAAGTTCTTTAGGATTGAAAGATCGTCCATTTTGTTTCAAAACATGATCTCTCATGAACTCAACTTCTGTTAAGATCCTTGATTCCATTATGTTCTTAACTCCGAATCCAAATTGCTTCAAAGTAGAGAGTGAGAGTTGATGATATTTCTTCCACTCTTGAGACGTTTTAAAGAAAATCAAACCTAAATGTAGGAAATGAATTACGGCGGAGGTTACTTCCAAAGGAATGTTAATGCTAAAACTATCGTCTTGTAATAAGTTAGTTTTTGTAAGAAATCGTTAACAAAGTTGTATTCTGCTTTAGAGCAGAATGACATTTTTGAATGCTTTTATGATACCAGGAAGCCTACAGCGTTTTTATATTATGCCGTAGGCTAATTATATTCTCTGATGCATTTGTTGGAGTTGAAATATCTTATCTTATCTTATCTGACCATTAATAAAGCGCTTCTCGCAGCAAAAGCCTTTCAGAAGCGCTCCCTGTGCGTTCAACCCCAAGAAAAAAGGGAAGTTTTTAGACGAGATAAAGACGAGGATAAACTACCAGAAAGGATGGCAGAGCGAATTCATGGGGGAATGTCCTATACGAGTAGGCTACACCCTACAGAAACAGATTTCTATTGATCTATCCTGATTATCGTCGATCCTTCTAGCTAGGCTACGGTATATAATTTATTAGGTCTAGCGCTTAGTTAATGAAATTTAAAACTCGAATCTATGGAAGTCTGTGTTTTTCTCATCGAAACATTTTGTTTTGAAGAACACTATTAAGCAGACATAATGTTCAGTGCGATGAGGGAGCACTGAATTTACTGAGTTATATACTATAGTAACCCCTGGAAATGATTTTAGGAATGGCTCAGTCATGCTAACCTTTATTATTTGGATTGGCAATGCTTTCACTGTAGAACGGACCTCTTCCTGAGAATGATGAGGAGTGATTAACTAGCGCATTTTCGATTACTTCTCTGTTGTTCAGAATCAAGACAAGCCTGAAAATATTTTTGGTGTTAGCGTGAAAGAATATTCAATAAGAACCAGAGGAATTGAATAAGTGCGTTCTTTACACCAACCTTCTAAAAGTAAGTGGGTCTAAGCATAGGTCGCCTTGTTGAACAGCGACCAAAGGCACTGCGAGAACATTTGAATGCGAAGAATCTGAAAGTGTACTTTATACAACCATAGAAGGGTCGTAATATGTAAATACAAAGCATAACTAACATCTTCGAAGCTGTTAAAGATAAAGGGCAGTGTAAGAAGAAAACACAGTAATAAAAATAAAGCAGTCGTGTGATAAAGCCACACCGGGTAAATGCGTCAGCAACTCAGCATGTAGGATCTTCCTGTTCTGGGAACGAGGACGCAATGAGAAGGCAACATTAGACTATTATTCGGATGCGATAGACTGAGCCATAGACTAAGATGTTAGATTAAAACATGACTCGGGTTTTGAAATATATATTAAAAAAATGTTTTCCTTTCTTTATTTTTCGTGTAATTTTATTCCGCTTTTTAAAAATATTTTTACCTAACTCCATTTTTTTTATTTACAGTCTTTTATTATTTTCCTTAATTTTAGTTTTGTCTGATATTTCTTACATAGGTTTATGACAACTTACGAGCAACATTTACGGCGACAGCAAAGGCCTTCTACGTCCTTAAATATGAATCATATGATCAGGGATGCCACTCATAGCTTTTTCCACCTAGATCTAGGTTTATTCGGTCTTGTCTAGGTTTCTAGGTTTTTTGGTCAAGATCTAGCCTTTTTTCTCACGGCGGTTTTTTCGACTTTTTACATACAAACTTATTATTTTTTAAGTGAAAATGTGTTTGTATGCGCACTTGTTATAGCCCCCCTTCAAGCTCTCACTTCTACTCAGAGGCGCTCCCGAATGCAGAGCGGACACTGCATCGGAATTTCACGCCGAAGCGCTTAGCAATTGCGAGTGAAGGACTTGCCCAAGGTCCCTACGCGGCGAGGTGGATTCGAACCTACAACCTTCCGGCTGCAAGGCGACGACGCCACCACTACACCACCGCGCCCCACGAAAATGCACAAGAGACGTGACAAAAATCGAACATTTTGTGAATTTGGACCAAAAATTGGAAATTTTGGAGCGAAAGACTAAAACAGAAGGTCATCAGAAATTTTGGGGGGAAGAAAAAGAGAGCAAATTTTAATCATCGGACGACATAAAAAGGTCGTCAGCAGAGGCGTAGCGACCGCCCTCCGTACCCTCCGACCGAAGGGGGCCCCCGCATGAAAGGGGGACCCCGAAAGTGGAAAAATGTAAGGTGTAGCTATAGGTTAGTGACATATAATTATTGACACTGTTGCACAATCCATGTTGGAAAGCAGTGCAAAGCACTGTCAGAAAGACTTAAGCAGCAGTATACAACTATACATTATGAGTACGGCATAAATGTACATGTAGGCCTACACTGTAGCCATATGTAGGCTTGTAGGCTATATACTATATTATATATATATAGCCCACGTTAGCTACATCGGTAAGAGAGCTGGCGGCCGCGCGTCTGTGGAAGAGAGCGTGCGGGCCGCGGTTCGAATCCGGAAGGGTGGCTATTTCAGAGATTCAAAATCTCGGGCTATAGCACGGTCCGTCCACGGGGACCTAAATGGCGTGGCGTCCTTTCAAACGGGCGAGCGGTGGTGAAGGATCTCACCCTCAGGGTCGAGGCCATAAGACAGCCGCTATAAAAAAATCCGATTACATTTACATTTTTATACATAATATGAATAGGCCTACCCATTATAATTTTATTGTATAAAATATAAATACCGCATTTAGGCGCCCTTGTAAGTGGCTGTGTTACGGCGCCATAGAAATCGTCATTGTTATTAGGGGCCGTCCATAAAGTACGTCACGCTATTTTTGACCATTTTTGACCCCCCCTCCCCCGTGTCACAAACTGTCACAAATCTCGGCCCCCCCCCCTAAAGTACGTCACACTTTCGAACAAATTTTTTTAAAACATAACCATTTTCCTAACCTTCTAAACCCTAGGATACTATCCCTAATCCCTCTGATAGTGACGTGTGTCCCTAAACACTTTGATAGTGACGGGAAATCAACTTTTATCCCTCCAGGCCGGGTTTTAGACACACCTGGCCGGGCCGGGTCGGATTTTAGGTACTAAGAACAAAAAAAGATAAAAGAATTTAAAAAATAAATGTGTGACGTCACACATGACCTGACCCCTCCCCCCTGTCACAAACTGTCACACTTTCCTACACCCCTCCCCCCTTGGAGCGTGACGTACTTTATGGACGGCCCCTTATTCCAATTTCTGCATTGTAAGGGGCCCTAAGAGCCAAATTTTGAACGCTGAAAATGCAACGGATTTTCATATGTGCATTACTTTGGCACTTTGATGCCAATTCTAAAAAAATCTAAGAGAATAAATAATATCAGATTTAGAGGTTAATACTAATCACGAAACGAAATTGCTTAGAATAAGCTAGTTACACAATTACGTAGATTATACCGCGTATGCCAGTTTCTGCATTGCAAGGGCCCCGCCGCCCCGGACATAAGCCTATTTTCGGAGGGGGCCACGTTCATTGTTGCTACGGCCCTGGTCGTCAGAAATTTCAAGCCGGAAAATTGGAAAAACCCATAGTTGTAAAAAAACGTTTATTTCGTTTTTTATTCTCTCCCAAAAAACGTCTTTTTTTTCGTTTTTTATTTTTTTCATCGTTTTTTATCGTTTTTTTCGATATTTATGTAACTTTATTTAATTATTTTCTGTCTAATAATATTTTCCTTAATTTAATTTTTTCTGATATTCCATACGTTTTCACAGTACTCTCAAGGATGCAGCTAACTATAGTTTTTTTATGTAGTTGTTTAAGTCATTATTTTGAGAAATACATGTAGTAGATCTCTACACGAAATGAAATTTGTAAGAGTTATTTTGATATAAAATTCTTGGGCCTATAATTAATATTTATAAGTAACAATTTTAAGCATAAATGTACAATATATAATTTAGTAAACATCTGTGGCTTTTGCTTCTGGTTAGATTTTAATTATGCTATGTCGATCAGCATAAACTTATAATGTGGACTTATGTCTACAATTTATATTTGAAAAGATTTCGATACCTTTAATTTGTCCGAGTTTCTTATTAAACAAAAGTTATAAGAAAAAAATAACTGTGGTAGATTAATGTTACTTTTACCAATTATTTTGGCCTAATAATAAAGTTGTGTTATTTGCAGTTTCTTGATAAAATTGCATAGACTAAGCAAGGTTTGTAAGCTGAAAAAGAAATTTCAGATGTAACAAAGGCAAATTATTTTCCGTTTCCGTTTGTTATCGTTTTTTTGTCGTTTTTTATTATTTAAAAAAACGACGTTTTTTACCGTTTTTTATTTTAGTTTCATCATTTTTTACATCTATGGAAAAACCCATGTATTTTACATGAAAATCTTCAATCTAGCCTTTTCTAGCCTTTTTTTAGACCGGATCTGACCTTTTTCAAAATACAGAGTGGCATCCCTGCAAATGATCAAGATGACAGTTGACTGCAGAGAAAGACATTGCCTACGCACTGTGCAGCTCGCAGTACACATCAAGAGCGAGGCCACGGTTGGTGGTTGGAATACTGTCTTTAATTATGAAATTATTAGCAGGATCGCTATGTCGAACAACTTGGGGAAGCTGCCAAGACAGCAGCAGGAGAGTAGTCTGCTGTGCACAGTTTTGTCATATAAAAATAAGTAAAAACACACTGTGTCACATACAGGATTAGAGAGGGCACAAGAGACTTAATTGAAGGCTGTAGAATTGTCACTTGAAAAGGGGCAGCGATAGACTTGCTCTTGCTCCTCTGACCAGTGGCGTAACTACGGGGGGCAAGGGGGCAGCCGCCCCCCCCCCCAAATGAAAGGGCTGCCCCCAGCTGCCCCCCAATCCCTGCGTCTGTTTTACTTTTTACTCTTACGAGTGATAAAGAATTAAACAATGTTATATAATTTCTGACTTATTTTATTTTTTATACAACTTCCTGTACAACTTCTTATAGGGTGGGTGATGGGAAAGTGGGACAGGCCACTATAGTGCACTGTGGGACAGACAAGCTAGTGAGGTTTTGCATGCGTATTATGTCCAATATACTGTAATACACCCAAAATCTAAAAATACATAGTCTATGGCAATATACCGATGCACGTTTTAATTGCCAACGGTAGCCACCCAATCATTTTAAGCTGCCACCCCACTGCCCTCCCCCCCCCCCATGAAAAAATAACTGGCTACGCCACTGCCTCTGACACTAACCATCAAGGCCACGCGAGGCAACAAATAATTATGTTGAAAAAAACATTGAAACAGCAATTATCGAGTAGGTGAGAAATCCTTGAATGCAAGAGTATCTGGATAGTGGAATAGTTTAATGATATCGCATGATGCATGTGCTAGCAGTCAGTAGGCCTTGACCTAGGCCTACTGGTAAAATCGAGGTCGAAAAGCCTGCTAATCATGCCAATAAAGTTGCCTACTCACTCTGGTCCTGGGCAAGACGTTAAACTGCATCCATCCTCCGCCAGAGGGAACCAACAACTTCCCTGTGCCGGTGTAAAGGTTTCAAATTACCCCCTCCTAAACATTACCCCCCGGTAACTTGAAACCGAATTCAGATTACCCCCGGTAATCTGAAACCGGTTTCAAATTACCCTCGGGGGTAATCTCAAACCGGTTTCATCCTACCCCCTAGGGTTTCAGGTTACCCCCATATAATACATTCATCCAGCTTCTGTTTCACCTCTAGAGAACCCTTATCCAGCCTCCATTTCACCTCTAGAGATCCTTCATCCAGCTTCCATTTCTCAACCAGAGAACCTTAATCCAACTTCCATTTCTCAAGCCTTGTTTTCGTCAATCCAGGTTCTATTTCATCTCTATAGAAACTTCATCCAACTTCCATTTCTCAAACGTTGTCTTCGTCAATCCAGCTTATGAGTTTTTGATTTCTAACACTCAGTCAAATGGATTGACGAAAAAAACTTTTGTGAAATGGAAGCTGGATGAAGGTTCTCTGTAGGTGAAATAGAAGCTGGATTGACGAAAACGACGCTTGAGAAATGGAAGCTGGATGAAGATTCTCTGTAGGTGCAATGGAAGCTGGATGAAGGTTCTCTGTAGGTGAAATGGAAGCTGGATGAAGGTTCTCTGTAGGTGAAATGGAAGCTGGATGAAGGTTCTCTGAAGGTGCAATGGAAGCTGAATTGACGAAAACGACGCTTGAGAAATGGAAGGTGGATGAAGGTTCTCTGTATGTGCAATAGAAGCTGGATTAATGTTCTCTGTAGGTGAAATGGAAGCTGGATGAAGGTTCTCTGTAGGTGAAATAGAAGCTGGATTAACGAAAACGACGCTTGAGAAATGGAAACTGGATGAAGGTTCTCTGTAGGTGAAATAGAAGCTGGATTGACGAAAACGACGCTTGAGAAATGGAAGCTGGATGAAGGTTCTCTGTAGGTGAAATGGAAGCTGGATGAAGGTTCTCTGTAGGTGAAATAGAAGCTGGATTGACGAAAACGACGCTTGAGAAATGGAAGCTGGATGAAGATTCTCTGTAGGTGCAATGGAAGCTGGATGAAGGTTCTCTGTAGGTGAAATGGAAGCTGGATGAAGGTTCTCTGTAGGTGAAATGGAAGCTGGATGAAGGTTCTCTGTAGGTGAAATAGAAGCTGGATTGACGAAAACGACGCTTGAGAAATGGAAGCTGGATGAAGATTCTCTGTAGGTGCAATGGAAGCTGGATGAAGGTTCTCTGTAGGTGAAATGGAAGCTGGATGAAGGTTCTCTGTAGGTGAAATAGAAGCTGGATTGACGAAAACGACGCTTGAGAAATGGAAGGTGGATGAAGGTTCTCTGTATGTGCAATAGAAGCTGGATTAATGTTCTCTGTAGGTGAAATGGAAGCTGGATGAAGGTTCTCTGTAGGTGAAATAGAAGCTGGATTGACGAAAACGACGCTTGAGAAATGGAAGCTGGATGAAGGTTCTCTGTAGGTGAAATGGAAGCTGGATATACGGAATTCATTCGGAATTCAGAGGGGTAACCTGAAACCGGGGGGTAGGATGAAACCGGTTTCAGATTACCCCTAAGAGGTAATCTGAAACCGGTTTCAAGTTACCGGGGGGTAATGTTTAGGAGGGGGTAATTTGAAACCTTTACACCGGTCCTAAGCCCGGATAAAGTAGGAAGGTTTGCGCCAGATGGGTGGCGATACGCAGGCAATAAAAGACCAAGACGATTGAAATCCGCAAAATCCACGACACAAGTGACAGAGCGACCCAGATGCTTCAAGGTGTCACGATTTGGAGCAGACATGCACAGGCCAGTCAGAACAGACCGGTGGAGAGAGAGTCGGGGGAGAGCGTGGGACACATACGGGCATTGACCCAGGTTATCCTTCATGCCTCTCTCCCAATATTCTCTTCAATCAGGCAATGTGGTCTAGCTGCTCCAAGATGTTAATCGTAATCGTAATCGTAATCTCCTAATTTCTAAAGCGCCACTGGAAAGCCAAGCGCGGGGCACCGGCTTATTCACGAGCGCTGCGTTGAGTTAGAAGGGTTGTCCGTGAGAGTAGTCCGTGGTGGTCCGGGTCGAGTTACCATAGGATCAGGATCAAATGCGTTGAGTCAAAAGGGTTGTCCGTAAGAGTAGTCCATGGTGGTCCGGGTCAAGGTACCGTAGGATCAGAGGGGTGGAACAGCTACTAAGGTGGGTGTCGTCTGAGCCGGGAATTGGAGGATGGGGGATCAGATGAAACAGGGTAAGAGTTCTTGAAAAGGAGTGTCTTTAGTTTCGGGTGAAAGGCCCGAGGTGTGAACCGTGTGATAGATAAAGGAGCCTGAGGAAGGTGATGGTGTGTAATTAGTAATGGTATGGAGCAGACCTGCTGACCGGTATAAAGGTTTCAAATTACCCCCTCCTAAACATTACCCACTGCAAACTGTAATTTGCATCAATCATCGCATTTATTGCACTAAAAATATCTGAAAAATCATCCCGCTTCTTGTTTTGGTCTGACGATTTTCATCCGTCACTTCGTGGTTTGTTATCAATATTTTTATATGTAACTAAAATACTATTCGCCGCTGAAGTTACAATGGAGAAATGGCTTCGAGGCTATTATTTTTTTCCGATCAAAAAATTGATAACATACCACGAAGTGGGATGAGGGATGAAAATCTTCAGACCAAAACAAGAAGCGTGATGATTTTTCTGATTTTTTTAGTGCAATAAATGCGATGATTGATGCAAGTCTAGTGTCCGGGGGGGGGGGATCTGAAACCGGTTTCAAGTTACCGAGGGGTAATGTTTAGGAGGGGTAATTTGAAACCTTTTCACCGGACCTGTTGAAGCTGGGCAGCATGACGCGAGACAGACTCAGACAGAGAGTGGCGTCGGACTCTTATGGGCATTGAGCCCAATGATGTTGATGATGATGATGACTCACTCTGTGCTCAATAGCACAATCGTGCAATTTCGCATGTTGACGCACGCACCTGATTTGATTTGATCACATTGATATTTTATCGCATAAAAGTCTGTCTTGCTATTCTTTCTTCTTACTGTGTCCTTACTATTTCATAATAGTCGTATCTTCGAAGACGTCTACCACGCTTTGTATGGCAAATCTTGATCACTTTTTTAATTATGCGATGTGTCCCTAGCAATAGGCTACATTTGCACGGTGTCACGACAACTCGTCTACCGACAACTCGTCTAACGACAAGTGGTCTCCGGACAATTCGTCTACGACAACTGGTCTACGACAACTGGTCTACGACAACTGGTCTACGACAACTGGTCTACGACAACTGGTCTACACACAACTCGTACACGACAAAACGTTCATTGTGAATTCTTTAGTCAATGGCTGTTGCCGCTCAAAGAGAAGCTGGATTGATTAAAAGGGTGTCACGACAACTCGTCTACCGACAACTCGTCTAACGACAAGTGGTCTCCGGACAATTCGTCTACGACAACTGGTCTACGACAACTGGTCTACGACAACTGGTCTACGACAACTGGTCTACACACAACTCGTACACGACAAAACGTTCATTAGGAATTCTTTAGTCAATGGCTGTTGCCGCTCAAAGAGAAGCTGGATTGATTAAAAGAACTCTTTGTGAAGCGAAAAATGATTGATGAAACCCTCGATGCAAAAAAGGAGACCGACGAAATGAACGAATTGATAAAAATAATGCTTGTAAAGTTTATGATGGCTTCACTAAATGATCGCGCTGCTGAATAAATCCAGTTTCTGTTTCACCTATATATAAAACCTTCATCCAGCTTCCATTTCTTTAGCATTCTTCTAATAAATCCAGCTCCTATTTCAGATCTATAAATGCTTTAATCCAGCTTCCATTCTTAAGCCTTTTAATTCATCCAGCTTCTATTTCTTAAGCGTTCTTCTCATAAATTCAGCTACTATTTCAGATATATTATACCTTCATCCAGCTTCCATTTGTTAAGCGTCTTAATTCATCCAGCTTCTATTTCTTTAGCGTTCTTCTAATTAATCCAGCTCCTATTTCAGATCTATAAATACACTCATCCAGCTTCTATTTCCTAAGCGTTCTTCTCATAAATTCAGTTGCTATTTCAGATATATTATACCTTCATCCAGCTTCCATTTCTTAAGCGTTCGTTCATTCATCCAGCTTCTATTTTAGATATATAAATACCTTCATCCAGCTTCCATTTCTTAAGCGTTCGTTCATTCATCCAGCTTCTATTTTAGATATAATATAAATACCTTGATCCAACTTCTATTTCCTAAGCGTTCTTCTCATAAATTCAGTTGCTATTTCAGATATATTATACCTTCATCCAGCTTCCATTTCTTAAGCGTTCGTTCATTCATCCAGCTTCTATTTTAGATATATAAATACCTTCATCCAGCTTCCATTTCTTAAGCGTTCGTTCATTCATCCAGCTTCTATTTTAGATATAATATAAATACCTTGATCCAGCTTCTATTTCCTAAGCGTTCTTCTCATAAATTCAGTTGCTATTTCAGATATATTATACCTTCATCCAGCTTCCATTTCTTAAGCGTTCGTTCATTCATCCAGCTTCTATTTTAGATATATAAATACCTTCATCCAGCTTCCATTTCTTAAGCGTTCGTTCATTCAACCAGCTTCTATTTTAGATATAATATAAATACCTTGATCCAGCTTCTATTTTTTAGCGTTCTTCTCATTAATCCAGCTTCTATTTCAGATATATAAATGCCTTAATCCAGCTTCCATTTCTTAAGCGTTTTTAATTCATCCAGCTTCTATTTCTTAAGCGTTCTTCTCACAAATTCAGCTACTATTTCTGATATATTATACCTTCATCCAGCTTCCATTTGTTAAGCGTCTTAATTCATCCAGCTTCTATTTCTTAAGCGTTCTTCTCATAAATTCAGCTACTATTTCAGATATATAATACCTCCATCCAGCTTCCATTTCTTTAGCGTTTTTCGCCAATTCCGCTTCTAATTCAGGTATATAATAACTTCATCCAGCTTCCATTTCTTAAGCGTTCTTCTAATTAGTCTAGCTCCTATTTCAGATCTATAAATGCCTTTATCCAACTTCCATTTCTTAAGCGTCTTAATTCATCCAGCTTCTATTAAGCGTTCTTCTAATTAATCCAGCTCCTATTTCAGATCTATAAATACACTCATCCAGCTTCCATTTCTTAAGCGTCTTAATTCATCCAGCTTCTATTTGTAATTGTTACGACATGGTTATTGCCGCTAAAAGAGAAGTTTTATTAATGAAAATAACTCGTCATAAATCGAAAACAGGTTGTTCATGGCCTCGCTTCTAACAGAAACCGAGGAAAAGAACGTTTCCTGAACGAAGTTGCATTGATGAAAATAATACTTGTAAAAATTGTAGCCGGATACACGAAACAATCGCGTTGCGAAATAGAAGTTGGATTGATGGAAATACTTCAATTTTAAATAGAAGTCGGATTTAGATTGACTAAAATCGTCCTGTTAAAATTGGAGCGGTTGGAGTAAAGGAAACCGGAATAAGTATTTTCTTACCTCAAATAGAAGCTGGATTTATGAAAATGTTCTTGCTTAAATTAGAGCTGGAAGGATGAAAATGTCTTGCCTTGAATTGGAGCTGGATTGATTACAATCGTCTTGATGAAATTGAAGCTGGATCTTTGAAAATAACACGGGAGTAACGGAAACCGGAATAAATATTGTTACACATGAAATAGAAGCTGGATTGACGAAACTGTCCTGCCCTAGATTGGAGCTGGATTGATGAAAGCGTCTTGCCTTGATTAAAATGTTCTTGCTTAAATTGGAGCTGGATGGAGTAAAATGTATTGCCTTAAATTGGAGCTGGATTGATGAAAATATTAAATGGGAGTTGGATTAAAAAAGGCTTCAGAAATCAGAGCGGGATCAATGTATTTTATATCTTAAATAGAAGCTCGATTAATGTTTTTATAGATCTGAAATAGAAGCGGGATGAATGATGAAAACGACTAAGAAATGGTGGCTGGATGAAATTTTTATATATCTGAAACAGAAGCTGGATGAAGGTTTTTATATATCTGAAACAGAAGCTGGATGAGCGATGAAACGCTTAAGAAATGGAAGCTGGATGAAGGTATAATATATCAGAAATAGTAGCTGAATTTATGAGAAGAACGCTTAGGAAATAGAAGCTGGATGAATTAAAAACGCTAAAGAAATAGAAGCTGGATTAAGGCATTTATAGATCTGAAATAGGAGCTGGATGAATGGAAAACGCTTAATAAATGGAAGCTGGATTAAGGCATTTATATATCTGAAATAGAAGCTGGATTAATGAGTAGAACGCTATAGAAAGAGAAGCTGGATCAAGGTATAATATATCAGAAATAGAAGCTGGATGAATGATCAAACTCTTAAGAAAGGGAACATGGATTAAGGCTTTTATATATCTCAAATAGAAGCTGGATTAATGAAAGAACGCTTAAGAAATGGAAGCTGGGTGAATGTATAATATATCTGAAATAGGAGCTGGATTAATGAGAAGAACGCTTAAGAAATGGAAGCTGAATGTGTGTATTTTATATTTGAAATAGGAGCTGGATTAATGAGAAGAACGCTAAAGAAATAGAAGCTGGATCAAGGTATTATATATCTGAAATAGAAGCTGGATGAATGAAAATTGTGTTTACCAGTGCGATCATTTCGTGAAGCCACTTTAAAATTCACATGCATTATTTTCATCATTTCTGCTTCGTTAAAAAGACGTGCATTTCGTCGGTTTGTTTTTCCATTGAGGGTTTCATTAGTCGATTTTCGCTTTATAAGTTCTTTTAATCAATACAGCTTCCCTTTCAGCGCCAACACCCATTGACTAAAAAATTCCCAGTGAACGTTTTGTCGTGTGCGAGTTGCGTGTGGACCATTATTTTGTCTGTAGACCAGTTGTCGTAGACCAGTTGTCGTAGACCAGTTGTCGTAGACCAGTTGTCGTAGACGAATTGTCTGGAGACCAGTTGTCGGTAGACGAGTTGTCGGTAGACCAGTTGTCGTGGAACCCATTTGCACGCCGTTATATAGCCTACAGTAGATCTAAATGCTAACTTTCTTACTTAATATAGATCTATGAGCCTTGAAAACATTGGATTCCAGTGAAAGCAACTCGTTTTTTAAATCAAAGTTTAAATTAGCTAAAGTATTAGTTTTATTGCGAAGAAAGGATTAAGAGTGGCGAAACGCGATCTGAAGAACACTTGCAACTGCAAGATTACAGTTGGTGCTGAAATTATTTTGTTCTGCAGATAATTTATTTGCCTTTATATGGGATAAACAGATAAAATGTTTAGTCTGCTACTTACGTGTTACCAGCTCTGAATGTAAAGATAGGTCCCAGTTGATCTGCCTTCCTCATGAAAAAGTCCGCTATGTTGTTGAAGTTTCGCAGGAATGGTAAAGATCCGACCAATGGAAGAGATGGAAGAGAAGGAGGATAACGAGGCTTTACTTTTTCCCTGTCATTCCACCATCGCAGAAGAAACCGTGACGATGACCAAATCCCCAGAAAAATAAACAACTCCGCCAGCAACAGCATCTTATCTTTCTGAATGAAACGCAATATGAGCGATTAATGAAACAGTTTTGTGTTTTCATGGTATAGTTATTTATTTTCTGCCTTCTTGGATGGCTATTTATTTGTTTACTCATTGTATTAAGATATATATATATAATAAATTATGTATAGCCTATATATAATTATATATGCCTATAATGTAATTATGGGCAGTGTTGTATTGTAGCCTAACAAAGTAAAAGTGACGTGCTACTGTACTTAAGTAAAAGTTTGAATACATGTAACGAAGTACCAAAAAACCTAAATACTTTTACTTTCAACGAATTAAAATTTTGCCCATGTTTCAGTACTTTTACTTCGTCACAATTTATGTGACACTCGTAGCAATGTTCGTTACTTCAATGCGCTAATTAACATTTCGTTACGCTAAGCTAAAGCAGCTGATTTAAATTTCCATGGCTAAAAATGGATTTTCGATGTGTGCACTAGATGCATTGCCATTTCCGCAACAGAACGAATCTTCAGCTGTGCATTGTGCTAACAAGGAATCTGAAGCATGCGTTGGCTTACTACACTCAACGATAGCAATTTTAGAGAAATTAGTGTTTTTGAAGGCTAATAATGTATTGAGTTATAGAAAGGCTCGGTACTTTTACTTTTTACTTAAAAAGTATTGTCTGAAAGATACTTGTTACTTTCACTTAAGTAAAATTTGTGATGAGTAGCCTACTTTTACTTTTACTGAAGTAATTAAAATCCATTTTACGTTTACTTTTAGTTAAGTAGGCCAACGTTTGCCCGACACTTTCAACAACACTGATTATGGGCCTACATTTTAATGTCCAAACGTTGATTTGAAATGAGTTCACTTAGCACAAACTTTGAACAGGCATATCAATCTTATTTGCGTATGTATTGCTGCCAAAATAACTTTAGTCTATCTCCGTCTATCTTATCAACAAGTTGCACTCTCCTATGACATCGTAGCTTCAGTTTTGTAACATTTTCGTCCTCGCCTAAAATCGTAGACAACTATATTGCTAAATTATTTCTAGCCAAATGTTATTAGGGGCCGTCCATAAAGTACGTCACGCTCCAGAGGGGGGGAGGGGGTGCAAGAAAGTGTGACAGTTTGTGACAGGGGGAGGGAGGGGGTCAGGCCATGTGTGACGTCACACATTTATTTTTTAAATTCTTTTATATTTTTTTTGTTCTTAGTACCTAAAATCCGACCCGGCCCGGCCAGGCGTGTCTAAAACCCGGCCTGGCGGGATAAAAGTTGATTTCCCGTCACTATCAAAGCGTTTAGGAACACACGTCACTATCAGAGGGATTAGGGATAGTATCCTATAATCCTAGGGTTTAGAGGGTTAGGTAAATGGTTATGTTTTTAAAAAAAATCCCGAAAGTGTGACGTACTTTAGGGGGGGGTCCGAGATTTGTGACAGTTTGTGACAGGGGGGAGGGGGGGTCAAAAATGGTCAAAAATAGCGTGACGTACTTTATGGACGGCCCCTTATACATCCATATTAAGGAAAACCGAACAAACTCAGAGAATAAAGTGCTCCGACTTTCCGGAACTGACATAGGCGATCGAGTATAGCCAAAGAATCTACTGACAATAAAAGAAAGTATGTTCGTAATCGTAATCGTAAACTCGAGATTTCTAAAGCGCCACTCGATAGCCAAGCGCGGGGCACCAGCTTATTCACGAATGTTGCCTCTACCCTGAAGCTGAGGAGTGTTCTTAGACATAGTGAACGCAACAAAGGTCTCCGCATATAAAATACGTTTCGAATGTGCTCATAGTTGAGGGTGATTAGAGAAATGTCACTGGCTCTATCAAAGGCACATTTTGGAGATTTAGAATCTTCTAGACGAAAGAGATCTGACAGAATGGTTCCGTTCTTAATTTCTCTTCTGCAAGGTGCTGAGACCGCCAGCTTCTTCTGCAACATTGCTGCACACTCTGAGATCTTTAATCTACATTTCCCAAAATACCCATTGAACTTCGGATGTAGGACAACATGATTGTGACTGATTGCATGCGACTGCGCTGGTGAAATATCTTCCATCAAATTAATGGCATCAATATCTTCCATCAAATTAATGGCATCGCTGAGGAAGCTGCAGAGTCAAAAGGAAAGACAAACGCCTAACTGCTGCACTGAAACTTCTTAGTGTTGAGAGTGCTCTCTTATAGGCCCTATACTATAGGGCCTATAGGCTACTGTTGACATTCTTGACCAGTTTGCTGGTGGAAAATGTGAATCATCGTGTGTAGTGGTAATCCGGGTCTCGTCATGCATTGTATGTATAAAATATAAAATATATTATATTAATATAATATTAGCCTACTTTGCACTGAAAATTAGATCATTAGGCCTACTCAATTTTTACGAAGAACGATCGAATTATGCTTCAAACCTTTTTCCTCGGAATAGATGTATATTGGACAGATCTAAGTGAAATCCGAATATTGTAAATATTTTTAGCGATTACCGAATTGTTACTTCACGCAATATTTTATCGTTGCCGCGCTAAACACTTTGTTGTAGCCATGCACATGAATTCTGAATCAGCGAATGGTGATGCTGCCGTATGGCCTTTGTATATCAACCGCAAAGTTCATTTGCATGTCTGCTTTTTCTCTCAATCTAAGAGCTGCAGTCATTAACTGGGGCAGGACCCCATTTTTTTTATAAAAAGAAACCAACATTTATTATGCATATGCCTACTCGTCTACGATCATTATTTTGGTCGACAGTACAGGCCTATGTATAACCATTTAGGGCGTAGTCACCCTGACCTAGTAGCGAATATGAATATGTATTGTATTGTATAATTATGGCCATTTGTAAAGCGCTTCTTTCAGCAAAAGCATTTTGATAAGCGTTTCCGGTGCGATCATGCCCGAGAAAAGGGATAGAATTTAAGGCGAGGGAAGAGGAAAAACTACAAGAGAGAAAGGCGAAGCAATGATAGTGGAGTCCATTCCATAGAGAGGGACCTATGCAAAGCATCTGGTTAGGACCATGGCAGTCCTGATGAATGGATCCATAGTTTAACAACGGTTTTTTGCAGCCAAGGAAGCTGCCATCGGCAACAAATTTCGTTGCCATGTTAGGCTGCAGCTGCTGTAGTCGCTCTTAGCCTGAGTTCAAAATCCAGACAAATCAACAAAGCGGTCAAGGTGATCAGAGTATAAGAGGACGCTGCGAAATGAAGGAGAGGGGACGAAACATGAGATGAGAAGGATGAAGGCTACTTCAGAGCAAGATCCAATTGGGTCTTAACCAAAGCAAGAACTCTGAATTGTATACTGTATAGGCCTACGACAGAGAGGGAGGAAGTGAAGTTGTTCAGTAATGAATGTAGAGATATGGAAGAATCGAAGAAACAGTCTAGCAGCAGCGTCAAGCACAAATTTGAGAGAGATAGAATAAATCAAAGAGTTGTTCACTACCGGTAAGGTGCAAATGCAAACATGCGCGCTTTTTATAGACCATATGGCCTGTAGTCCTACAGGGTGCGCCCAAAAAAGACCCCCCTAGGTTTTTTGCTAATATTTTGACCAAAAGTAAGAATTTTCAAATGAAATTTTACAGGCTTATAGACAATTCATATTTACACATAATAGCCAGATTTCATCAAAATATTTCAAACACAACAAAAGTTATACCACTTCTAGTGAGGCCACCCACCGTTTTTTGACGATTCAAAAACGCGACGCAACAAAAAGTTAAAAAAGATCTAATTATTCTGGTCAATATCTTGAAATCTGGCTATAATGTGTAAATATGAATTGTCTATAAGCCTGTAAAATTTCATTTGAAAATTCTTACTTTTGGTCAAAATATTAGCAAAAAACCTATGGGGGTCTTTTTTGGGGCGCACCCTGTATATGGCCTCAACCATTATCATTTTTGCACTGAAGTGATGGGTTGATATCAAGGCTGATGGGATAAATTCTAGGTCGCTAGACAAAGCAATGACGGTCCCCTAAACTAGCTGAAGGCTTGACGAGAGAAATAAATTCGAAACAAATTGACATAGTGAAAATGCAGGTATAAGCTACAATTTTAAATTCGTGTACATATAAAATTTAATTTTGTACAGTTGCCAATTTGAAGTCAAAACTGATTGTAGTTTGAAAGTCATCATTCAGAAACCGTTCTTGTTTTCTTCTGTTGCTGTTTATTTCTCGCATTATTTTGCTATTGCGTCCTTCAATATTTCTAAGAGGAGCTCCCGACTACAGCGCAGATACTGCATCTAAGATTCACGCCGATTAGCGAGTCAAGGACTTGCTCAAGGTCTTTACGCGGCGGCATGAGGTGTATTGCTACCTGGAACCCTCAGTCTACAAGGCACCAAACCCACCACTGCACCACCGCGCTCCACAATATATAAGTACCTTGCCCGGGCTCCTAAAAGTCGCCGGACTCCGGTCATTTACTCCTACCCCATCTCAGCAGCCCTGGCCGCTATCCTAAAACACCGCTACCCTGTTGAAAGGCCGCTGTGGGATTTATATATCTTAAACAAGATAGTGGGCTATCGGAATTTAAATCATAATCCATACGCTATCTTTTCAAATGGGTACTTACGGACTATTTTATCCTAGCTTTGTGCATCTTTAAAACCTTGTTGTAGTCTGCTGTCAATGACAATTGTTGTGTGACAATAATTATAGGCATAGGCGTAGGGGACATTTCAGCAGTGGGGGGGCAAAAATTTTACTTTTGCCCGAAAACATAAACCCGGAATAATTGACGTCGTGCGCGCATAACCATCTCTGTTCTTGCACCCACACCCGGGGACAAGGGGCAGAGGAGCAAACACCCTGAACCCGGTCATATTATATGGACCAGGCTGGGTAATTTTAGGCCTATGCACAAATTTATTAGGCCTATGTAGTCTATGTATTAGGGCCTATATTCCTGACACTTTACCACAACCACTGTCAACCTTCACATGAGCAACTTATTAAATTCATAATTGTACATTGTTTTGTAGTGTATCATATTTAATCATCTACCCATGCGCCTCTAGTAGGGTGAACCGCTCAGAGGCGCTCCTAGTGCGCAAGACCATACGCGAAGAGGCAGGTTTTAAGTGGAGAGAACGAAGAAGGGAAACTGCTGGATAAAGTGTAGAGCGAACGCAAGGAGAAAGCTCATTTCAAAGAGAAGGACCAACTGAGGCAAATGATCAAGACTGAGCCATAGCAGTTCTAGAAGGCGGAAACAAGAGTCAAGTCTGTTGGATGAACGAAGTGGACGGTTGGAGGAAGCTGAGTGCGGCCTTAGTATAACGTCGGTCAGATATTTGGGGCAAAACCTCGCTGAGCCTTGAAAATCAGAGTGAGGAACTTAGATTGTATGTTAGCATTAGGAGAAAGCCAATGGGTGGAGACAGAACGGCGAGAGATCCTGAGACACCTTAAATGAAAATAAGTGGAACGTGTGCTTTTGGAAATGTGCTTAGTTAACACCCTGATCCCGCACACTTGACATTGCAAGAAGGAAAAGATCGGAGATTTCTCAGAGAGCAGAACAAGATCTACACGTTCAATATTGATGATCGCACGATTATCGTGTCTATTTTGTCTCAAGACCAAGGATAGGAGAAATTTCGATGTCATTCAGGCAGTGAATTCCGTGATCTGTAGCACCTGGCTTGAATGCTGTGAATTTCCCCAAATGCCACGAATAGTCGCAATTTTCGGGCAAATTTCGGCCCTTGAATTGGCTACGATTGACGCCATTATTTACCAAATGCTACCGTGAATTCAGAATTTTTCGGGAATTTCTGCTGTCAATGGCTGTTGTGAGCTAATATCTAACTCGAATCGGGCAAGATTTTCGGGCAAATTTCGGCTCTTGAATTTGTTGCGATTCTCGATATTATTATTCAATATGCTACCGTGAATTCAGAACTTTTTCGAGAATTTCTGCTATCCATCGTTGTTGTGAGCTAATATTTGACTCCATTCGGGCAAGTTGGAACTGGGAAATAATGTGGTGTACTAATGAACGTTGAATTTTGAGAAGTTTGGTTAATATTTTCCCGGGTCAATTTGCCCGAAAAAACAGACTTGCCCGAAATTTGGGGGGCATTTGCCCCCCCTGGACCCCCGTCTCCTACGCCTATGATTATAGGGCCTATTGGTCCCTCGGTTGTATGCTTTAGTCTGTTTGAGATGCTTGCCATTTTACGTACATTTAAGAAAATGGCGCTAGACATAATTACAAAATGTTAAATTTGTCCATGATGTTTCTTTTAACATTCAACGAAGGCTGAGAAGTGATTCGCAGTCACACTAAGCCTATCTAATCTCTCGCAATCAGTCGTATGTTGAATTCCGACGAAGTGAGAATAGATGTTATCGGTTCCATTGGTTTTTCGTCTATGACGTTCCGTCCCTCTGGTGGCCGTATGATGAAGCGTTGCACCAATCCAGTGAGAATGAGAAATAACTCAGCACGTGCCAAGACTTCTCCGAGACAAGATCGTCGCCCTGGTGATTACAGAAAACGCAACATTTTACTGTTGTCGACAGTGGCGGCGCCAGGATTTCAGTTTGGGGGGGCTGAATTTGCGGCGAAAATTTTCCGTTTTCAGTCGCCAAAATTTCTGATGACCTTTTTTAGTCATCGACCAAAATCTCAAGAAAAATTTCGATTTCGCCCGTCAAAATTTCTGATGACCTTTTTTAGTCATTTTGGTCGAAATCTTGGAAAACCAGTCCTTTTCCGTTTCCGCCAAGCTGTCTGGCAAACCTCGTGCGTACCTTTACGGTTATTTTGGAGGGCTAAAGGGGGTTAATCGTCCAGAAATGTTATTTTTACATCTGGAAAAAATGGACGGCTTTTTTTAGGGGGCTTAGGCCCCCAAACCCCCCTAGCCCGCCACTGGTTGTCGAATCTTAGATGGGAATTCAACCATTCGGCTTTTATGTTTGCGTGGAGGCTCACCGGCGGAGGCCTTCTAGTTATGTGATCTAAGTTCGCATCATTTGTCTTCAATGGTTTAAAGATCAACCTGATTATCGTAGGCAGCGTTTTAAAGATTGATTGAACGAATGCATATGCGGTTGAGTCTGCTGTTTTAAATATTGCAGGCCTACCATGTGAATTATCGGGCTAATTGTCAAAGATTATTTCTTCGCTTAACAGTGTCTATAATCTGTTATAGGCCTATGGATGGTCTAACTTACTTGACTTATGGCCCTGGCGAAGCTTCCGCCCGCATCAGCCGCTCCTTTATGGACAGCCTCCAGTCATCCCTGTCCCGTGCTCTGGGACGAGCACGGGACAGGCACGACCCAGGAAGCGATGGATGGATGTGGCAGAAGAGGACTGCCTTAGGATGGGACTAACCGTGGGAGAGGCGGCGCGGCGAGCACGGGACAGGGACGAATGCAGTGTTATTTCAGTTATGGTTTTTCAGTTACAGTTTCAGTTATAGTTATCTATTTTTTAATTTTTCAGTTTAAGTTTCAGTTACAGTTAACTGCAATGAGATTTTTCAGTTTCAGTTACAGTTATTTCTTATTTTTCAGTTGCAGTTTCAGTTACAGTTATTACGTGTATATTCAAACGTCACAACTACTAAGACACTGATCACAGTCACACATATTGCGCAAAGTTCCCAGAAAGTTGAATAGGAGATCAATCTGATTTTACATATTGTCGGTTGACTTTAAGGAACACACGACGTTCCAGGTTTACACTTAATTTGTTTCGCTTTCTTGCACACAAGCCCCCACAAACTGAGAAGACGCGCTCAACGTATGCTTGTGACATGCCAACAGTGTCACTGTCAACATATTATAACTTACAATAAGAACAATGGAATTCACATATGTTCACAAACCAAAAGATAACGAGTGAAACACCCCTCAAAGTGATTAATCAACTTGTCATGTAATGGCAGAATTACAAATGTTATAGAAAGGCAGTAGTCAAACATACTACTATACTATACACTAAGGGGCAGTAAGGGCTCAACTAATGACTAGTTTCTCTTCATTGGTCTCATGTTCTTTAAAGGCATTTCTTCTCCCCCGAAGTTTCCGTGCTGAGAACGCCTCTGAATAGTTATGTTGTGAGAAATGTATAGAAAAAGCACTTGTTTTATTTTCAAGTTAACTCCTTTTGATTCTTCAGTTATACAGTTATTGTTTTTCAGTTTCTATTACAGTTTCAGTTATTCAACATTTTCCAGTTTCAGTTTCAGTTACAGTTAACTGGCAAAGATTTTTCAGTTATTCTGCTATTTCAGTTACAGTTTCAGTTAATAGAAATAACACTGGACGAATGGATGGTCTATAAAGATGAAATTTAATGGTTACGGGTGTGCCTCTGGCTCCAACATTCTTAATATTATGTGGATGTGGCTTACGTAGGTTACCCGTAATTTGCCCAGTTGTAAGTTGTTGGCAATAGGATACATTTATCAAGTCGTCTAGAACCTAGGCTATAGCATTTGTCAGAGAAATTAAAACAGTTTGACACACAATTATGGGAATAGCCTAATTATATCGTACTGAATGCGCAATTGAATGAGTTTGCGCGCCCAGAAAACGTAATGATGGTGCGGAAAATTTCACCCATGATATTTAGCAGAATATATAATTCATGAAGTCAAACAAAGCTGCTGAGTGGTAACCATGGGCAAGAAGAGGGAATTCTGTCTAAAGAGAATTCAAAAGTCTACTGCTAACCATCCAAGGCTGAAAATCTTTATAAAATTGGAGCTAATTAATTTGACAGCAGAATTAGCTGAAGAACTGGCAAATGAGAAATTAATAGCGACAAACAAATCCAAGCTGCATGGTATTACTAACCAAGAGAAAACGGAATAACGGATTCTTTGTTGAATAGCTGGCCGTCCGGGTTCAAAAATCTTTCCGGTCGAAATGTCTCCGGATCCTTCCAGACTTTAGGATCCATGTGAGCCGCGTAAAGGTTTATCAGAACCTTGACAAACAACGCCGGTGTCACGAAATAGAGTATCCCCCGTATTAATTGTATCCCCCCAAATTAAAAATAGTCGAAAAAACCGTTTCCGCATGTGTTTTTTGGGGCAAATTAATTTTCATCTGCTTTATGTTGAACAATGACACTAACAAGTATGTTTATTCTTACTATATAATTTCTTTTGCCCTGTTTTTAGAGCACTTAAAACTTTTAAAACACTTTAAAACACTCAGAGTCACTAAATAAATTCGAGTTGCCTTTATCTGAGCATTGCATAGGACACTTAAAACAATTAGAGTCACTTTTAATTTTGATTACAGCATACATTTTTTTATTATGCTCATTTTTCAAAAAAGGGGATAGAATGGTTTATCCCCCCGGATAGTATAGACCGGTTAATTCCATCCGGGGGGATAGATTAATTCATCCCCCCGGATAGCTTTCAGGGGGGATACTCCGTTTCGTGTCACCGGCACATTATGTAGGCCAACTCTAGCCTATATAATTTTGTAAAGTGCTCGATATTTATAACGTTTTATTCGACGAACCTCTGTATGCCAAAATATTCGCCATCATAAATGTTCACAAAGCTAGGTCAAATCACGCAGTTAATTTCAGAGCGTTGGCTTTTTAATTACCTAATCCGTGTAGGCCTATAGCCTAACGAAAAACACTGTTTAACAAAATACAGAGACTTTAAAATGTGTAGATCTAATGGAGATTTATTTGGGTAACAAAATCAATATCATGCTATGCTTTCGAGACGAATATCACAATCATATTTTGGTTTTCAACCGTTTTATCTTTCAATAACTTATTAATGATAGTCCATAACGTGGAATTCCAATGAAAACTTTAGAACGCAGGTAAACTGGTTACCATAATTATATCACCCGTTTTCTTTGAGACGCCTAAATTCTAGGTGGCAATGAACTTCTTTAACTATATAAAAAATGTTTATAAAACCTGTGCAATTGAAAGAAAACATACCTGAATTAATGTGTTAATGCCACTAAAACTGAGTACGAAATATGACTCATCTTTTGGTGATAGCGTCTATAAAGACTTAAGCAATAATTATTATTTGTTAAACATTTTCATGGAATGATTACCAAAGATCGTGCTGGGACAAAGTAGCCGCCAAAACTGGTGTCAGTGAGTGTCATACGTGGAAGACTCAATGGGGCAAACGTTTTCCAGCGCATTATCTCCATGATTGTTGCCTCAACAAAAGGCAGTCTGAGTTGGTCAGTAATAGAAGGACGTCTACCTCTAGGAACGATAGCATCAATGTCTGCTCTCAGACGATCCTGTACATCCGGGTGGTTGGCTAATGCGATTAACGCCCAAAGAAGAGTATTTGCCACAGTATCAGTTCCAGCCAAAACGAAATCTCGAAGTATGAAGCGCAATTGTTCAGCATCGTAGACTTTTCCCACGCGCTCCAGATATCTGCGTACAAAGCAATCGTCTGCACCGTCCTCGAGACTCTTATCCGTTTCCGCTTTAATGATCTTATGCATCATCCTCTGAGATTCGACTTGCTGATGTAATCTATTTCGATGAAACGGGAGAAATCTAAGTATCGGTGCAACCTCTAGGGAAAAATCCAGATTATCGAAGCCTCGCTTGACCTGGTATGCGAGTTCGGTCATTCCCAGGTGGTAGTCTTGTCGGCGTCCGAATAGAATATTCATAGTGATGTTTGTCGTGCAGAGGTGCATAAGTTCCCTGGGATTAAAGGATTCTCCATTTTGTTTCAGTATATGATCTGTGATAAATTCAACCTCAGTTAAGATCCTTGATTCCATCGTGCTCTTCACTCCGAATCCCAATTGCTTTAAAATTGAAAGTGAGAGTTGGTGATACTTCTTCCATTCTTCAGTAGTATTCATAGCAATCAAACCTGGAATCACGTGATATATAGGCCTAGCATTGATCTTTTTGTCCTCAATTAATTTACTGTAAAAGAAAATAATTATAAAGGTGTAATAATTAATTTAAGAAATCTAGTGCTCCGCGGAATCTTTGGCTTCTGTGTTGCAGCAACCAAGTTCAAGTTTTACCATGCGATATTATCTACAAGTAGGCTATACGATAGAACATTAGTTGAATCTGTTAATTGTTCAGAGAAAGATGGCAATTAATACGAATTGGTTATCGGATTATTGCAAGCCATTATGACGGTGTATGCCTGAAACAGCATTCCAAGAAGCAGACTCTGGTTCTTCTTTTCGTTGTCTGACCTTAGGTAGGTTCGAATGTTTGACGTCTCCATTCTTCTCTATTCTGTGCTTTCTTTTTCAGTTTTCTGATATCCGTTTTTCGTCATCCAGTCCAACAGTCTTTGTCTTGGTCTAGGGCCTACACCTCGTTGTTTTCCCCTTCATTTCCCCCTCCATGACTGATCGTAGCATCAAGACACTCTTGTTACGGTATGTTAACGATGAGTAGAATAACTCAACCGGTTCGAACTTCTGTTTAATAGGTCTAGTCTTTTAGACACTTTTCGAATGAAAGATCGGACCGGGAATTAATTTTTCCGCGGTGTGTTGCCACTTTTTATCACGGTTTGCAACATCATAACTAACAGCTGACTTAGGCTACTTCTACACTCTAATTTGATTAAACTAAAGTTACTTGTCGGTTAAGTGGTGATTTAAATCAATGTGTGTCGGAAAAATGATTTTATATTCTGACCTTTACAAGCGGGATTGACAACGGTGTCGGTGTAAAGTGGACTTCTTCCTGAGAATGCAGAAGAGTGGTTAATAAGTGCATCTTTGATCACTTCTCTGCTATTCAGAACTAGAACTAACCTAAAACGTAGATTTATAATGCACTTGGGTCTTAAGTAGGCCTACGAATCGATTGATAGTGGGTTTAATTTGTCTGATAACTGAACAAAAGAAATTATGTTCTGGAGCATTTTCTTAAAGTGGCGCCTTGTGCCCTAGGTAGTGTCGCCTACAGCCATAGGGTAAACTGTCAAATTGGCCCTCGACATTCGTATTAGATTTAGCTCTAGTGGCGCCTCTAGGGAACAATTAGTCTACAATGTATAAAAGAAGGAGTAGAGGAAACCAAATTCAAAATATATAGGTTGTTGTCGAATATTGTAGGGAAATTGAATAATAAACCATTGAAATTTGATCACACAACTCTCGGAAGATGCACTGAACATATAAATGGTCAAATCAATGGGCGTTTCAATTCAGCAAATAACCGTATATTTTATTCAATGGGCTTCTACTTGATATCTAATCCAACCCAACCTAGGCAGGTTACTACATCTAATGACTAGATCAAGATTTTACCGCAACGCTTGGTTCTCCCACCCACCGGAATAGTCTTTACACTTCATGCTTGTGTGTTTTGCGACTTCAAACTCTTAAAACGGTGACTATAGGCCTACGCAAGCTCGCAAATCGCTCGCTTAAGTCGGATGTGCAACTCTGTAGTTACTAGTTATCACACCAATATCAAGGAACAATTCGACAACTATCACTATTGCACATGCGACTGATTATCTTATCGAAATCAGCGTTTGAACTTCGACGAGTCAAGAGAAATAATTGACTCCACAGCCATCAACGTTTGGGTTCAAATCTGTCGTCTTCACTCTTCACGATCCGCTGCATCTACTTCGCATGCGCAGCAGACGACTTCTTTCAGAAGTTAAATCAACCAGATGATCCAATCACCGTGTGCCACATTGTCTTTGTCGCAGCGTATCATGATATTCATTTTCATATTGACTTCATCTATTATTCTATAATAGCCTAGGCCTAATTATACTCATCTCTAATAAGCTGCTCATCAATACCCATCAATTAATATTAATATAATTATACCTATCTTCTCTATTATTCAGGCACTTACTATGATATATATTTTACAGTGTAGGTCAAACATTTCATTTCAATATAAGCTACACTTCTAGATAAAAAATGTTTGTGCATGAACTTGGACAGGTGGCCTAGATGAAAAATATAACTTCAACAGGCATTGGCATCACAAATATTGCTTGCCGCTTACTTGTATCCAGCTCTGAAGGTAAAGATGGGTCCAAGCTGCTCCGCTTTTCTCATGAAGAAGTCTGCAATGTTATTAAATCCACGTAGGAACGGTAAAGATCCGACCAGTGGAAGAGATGGAAGAGAAGGAGGATATCGACGCTTAACTTTCCCCGTGGTATTCCACCACCGGAGAAGGACATAGGAAGACAGCCACATCCCGATAAAAATAAGCAATTCAACTGACAATGCCATCATTTCCTTCCAAATGAGTAAAACCGCGATCCAAAATGCAGTCTATATTATAGATCGCACAAAAACATTCACAGCGCGTGAATCAACACTCGTATTGTAAAGCAGGGCATGCCTGTTACATTGCAAGTATTCATGAAAGGCGTGTTCATGCACCGGTCTGAGGCTAAACTCAGGTGTAGACATAACGAGGTCAAATTTCACAGCTCGATGACAATGTAGACCAACTATTTCTTTTCGGACATAGCTTAAACTGCATGTCTGCTCAAGATAGGCTACTCTGCGGGTCGTTTGCTACGCTGTTGTAAAAATTAATGTTATTGCTTAACCTGATTGGTCTGATTATATTACGGTATGTCATTCTTGCGTATAGCATGTTCAGTCATAAACAATTTATGCGGAGCCACGTCAGCCTGCAAGACATGATTTCTATGGGTAGCTTGCTTTCGGATGCTCTGAAAATACAATGCTTCATATGCAATGAATGGATAGTTGGATACACCAAGGTCAAGGGCAGAAGCCGGAATTGCGATTCTGACCTCGAGAGACACAGTAGATTAGATCTGATCACTGAATTTATAAGACCAATAAATTGTACTCTACTGTACGAAGCACCACGAGTAATGTATTAAAGTCGGTGTTGGACAGGAGTGGATCCATGGGCTAATCCGGCCATGGCCCCCACCAGAAATGTCCATGGGACGTGGTCTCCATCAGGTTTCAACAAGCTTTCGATCAATATAGCGTGAAAAGTAGGATATGACTAAAAATTAATTATTTAGCATTGGCTTGGAAAAATGGTACCGGTACATGTTGAAGAGATTTCGTCGATTAATGATTAAAAAAAGGTCGCCAGCTATTTTGGCAGGGAAATTCTGTATGTTTTCAAGACATTTCGACCATAATAAAATGACAAAAAAAGAGAAAAGACCAACGAAATTTTTTCCGACCCAAGGTAAAAATTTGGCCCCCTTCGAAAATTTCTGTATCCGCCCTGGTCTTCGAAAAAGTTCAAAGGATTCGAACGATTCTTAGCGAGGTTTAGGCTGAAAATTAATGGACAATCAATCCGCATTGGTTGGAAAGACGAGAACGACTCCGTCGCTAAGGTTTAGGCTTTGATACATTGATATACATTGTTTAATTATTCTACAACTATTGCTAGACTAATGTACAATATGAAACGTAGACTACTATAGCCTATAGGCCTATGTATAAGTGAGTCAGTGATATTAAAAAATGCAAACTTGCAGTCGAATAAGGGACTAAGAAACAGCAGAGTTGTAATCAAAATGTTGTAGGCCTATAAGTGGGCTAAATGATCGAAAAACATCACGTCTTTTGTTCAAGATGATACCGAGATTCCAGGCGGTAGAAAAGTGAGGCACCGGTTAATTCTGATGTTCGGTGAGAGATAGGTTTCTTTTCCAGTTCCTTATTTCTTTACGGAGACCAATTCTAACGAGGTCTGACTTCATAAAAATAGTCTGAGGCAAAGAAGGTTGGCGGTCATCTGCTCTGCTATCTTGGTGATCGTCTCAAACAGATGACATGATACCTTGGAAAGAAAGTCAGAAAAACAGGTAAAGGAGTGTTTTGTAAGTGATAATCAACAGAATTTGAAAATTTGAATTAACTGCATGGGGAGATCCACCAAATGAAGAAGAGGACAGGGAACAAATGCCTTCTGAAGACCGAAGACTAGAGGGCAAACTGTTGACCGATTTATATTCTTGGTATCATTCGCACTTTAAATGTATCTGGAACAGCTAAGACTCCAATGATTGTCTTCACGTCAACCCTTGTCTGGCCCTCTGGTGGTCGAACAGTGAATCGTTGAAGCAGACCAGTGATGATCAGGAATATCTCAAGACGAGCTAGTGCTTCTCCGAGACACGAGCGACGCCCTGTGATAAACAGAATAACAACTCGTCAGTTTTTTATAATGACGTTCTTTATGAAACTTAACAAAATAATGCTGTGAATTTTCAAATTTTTTTTATTATAGCTCCCAAATAATCGTAGGCTACAAAAGATAATCATCAAAACAGAATAATAATAATTATCTAAACAAAATAATGTTATATATATATATATTCGAACAAGCGATAATAATAAAACGCTTTGGCAATAACTCATGGGGCTTTAACTATCACTCGTTTGAATGCATGGCATTTCTTCTTAAGCGTTTTCTCCCTGCATTATTAAAATTCTACCGGCGCTCCAGCGTCAAATTTGCATTTCTGAAATAAGGTTACAGAATATAACAGCTATGTGAAATGACCAAATAACAGATAGACTATGACTGTTCTCGTTTTGGTTGCCTCCCAACTTTGAAGGATTTGTCTAACTTGGGTCTGATGCGCATGGTTATAGCACTAGGTCATCGGTCAAATAGACCTAGGGGGTGCTAGCGCAATTGAAACAATTTCCACTCAACGTTGTGGTTCGCCAGTATGAAATTAAGGTCCTTCATGATCGACAAAATCACTGTATTCATCGAGAAGTTTAAACTCAGAAAAAGAGTGTCTCATTTATGTAAACTATCAGCGGTAAGCTTATTGCCCGATGGGGATGTCTCCTCCCCGACTTTGTCAAGTAATTGACTCTTTGTTGATCAGGCACTGTTATCAATAGCTCACTTGTGCTGTAATTATTGCTATTGTGCGACCATTCACTTTTATTATCATCTATTCTATAGGCCTACTCTTCTATGAAAAATACTAACAGCTCAATGTCTTACCTTGTATTTCTTTATAAGGCATATTTAGCATCAACCTCAACATTGTATCAACCCTGTAAGCGGGACAACCGAGTCTTTAGGGAGTCTATTTGGCATTTCCCGACTTCTCACGGACATGCATTATTGTTATATTAAACTGCATGACTAGATTTTATCTGTTCCATAGTGTATCACAATGATGCTTAGGCCTATTTTGATAGACTACTAATAATTATTTATGATTGGTCTTTCCAAGTCAATGAACGACTCAACCATTCAATAAAATAATTACTTAGGCCACATTTAAATTGCAGTGTCAGTTTTTTTGTGTCCAGGCGTCAAACCAGCAATTCAATTCAATGAGGTTATTTGTAAATCTACAAAGTCACATTCATCATTTTTCGAGATTATTTCACTGAGAAATGCATTTACCAATGCTAAATGGAATAACCCGGTTGCTATCGATGACATTGTTCTCATCGTCCAAGAACCGTTCTGGACGAAAGACTTCTGGGTCCTTCCAGACTTTCGGGTTCATGTGAAGAGCGTACAGATTTGGCCACACCTGTAATAATTGCAATTCTGTTTGAGCAGCTGGTTAAACAATGAATGAAAACTTTTAACCCAAACCCGTTAGAAGCTGAAAGCTGTTCAGAGACATTCAAAGCAATTTATCGTTGTAGATCCTGAAATAAAATTGATATACATGTTCCAAGTACTTATTATGTTCACGCTGACGAACTATATTGAAATAACTGACTGTTCGCACAAGGTTATAGGGCCTAATAATAAAAAATGGAGTGAGACGTATTTGTTGATGTTTGTAAAAGCGTGTGTCATAGTCACGCTATAAATGTGGTCCATATAGTTCATCCAAAATGAGAATTTATTTTTTATTACTTACAGTAGGCCCACTTTACAGACAAAATAGGCCTACAAATGCATTATTTCATTTATCAAAAAACTAAGTATCTTTTTGAATTAAATCAATGCTATAATCTTCCACCTCCTGAATAACTTAAAAAATCCACCTAACATAAATTATCATTTATTATGGTAGGCTAAAGTGAGTCTTTTAAAAGTTGCTGAGTGTAATAATGTACATAGTAGGCCTAGGCCTAAACAAAATGTTCTGTCGAGAAGCCTGTTTTGCAAAACGGGAACTGGTAACTCCATCCGGCGTTATTGTTCGTTCACAACTAGGCCTACTAGACTCAAAGTTGCAATAGTTGTTATTCATTAGGAAATTCGGGAAATCACGATACATAGGAACTCACGCTGTAACACTTTCATTATTTTCATTTAAAAAATATAAGCTAGCCTACTAAGCGTATTCATATGTATTGCAATTCTATGCAATTTCATTAGTCTTACGCAACAAACAAACACCTAGGCTACATTTAGGTCTACGTTAAATAACCAACTACGAAGTTATTTGCAAAACTTGCAACCTACATTATCACGTTAAAACTCTAAGTAGCCAATTAATTCAGATTATTGTAATTTTTACTATAAAAGTAAGCATGGCTTTGTCACGATATTTACCCCAGTTCCTTTGGGTACAAAGTATCCGTTCACGGTACTGTCACTCAGCGTCACTCGTGGTATTGAGATTATAGCCAAGGTTTTCCATCTCATCACCTCCAGTGTGCTTGCTTGTACAAACGGTAGTCTACTCTGATCCTCGGCAGATGGCAGCCTTTCGCGAGGTATGACATTATCTATTTCCCTCTGCAGACGTTCCTGAACTTCTGGGAAATTTGCTAGCATCAGCACAAACCACAGCAACGTATTCTTTGTCGTATCACTCCCAGCCGTAACCAAATCTCTGAGTGTAAAGCTCAGTTGTTCACGGTCGTAATCTGAACCAAGTTGTTCAATGTATCTACGCACGAAGCAGTCAGCAGCGCCCGGTTTCAGACTTTCCTCGACTTCTTCTTTAAAGATCTCCTGCATTCTCCGTTCGCTGTCTACATGCATGCGCAATTTCTTTCTGTAATAGGGAAGAAATCGCACTATAGGAGCTATGTCAAACGCATTGTCCAGTCCTTCGAATGATCTTTTCATCCGATAGGCAAGTTCACTGGCCCCGTCTTCGTAGTCACGTCGACGACCAAAAATAATGTTGTTTACGACATTGGTCGCACCGAGCATCAGCAGATCTTCTGGGTCGAAGATCTCTCCGTTTTTCTTGTCAACGTATTCTGTGATGGCTTCCACCTCCATCAGGATTCTCGTCTCCATTGTGTTCTTCACTCCGAATCCGAATTCTTTCAGAATGGACAGTGATAGCTGATGGTACTTCTTCCATTCCGGAGAAGTGTTCATAGAAGACAAACCTTGAAAAGCAGAGTAAAAAGCAATGCTCGAAAACTTCAGTCTTCGCCGAAAGTTTCTTAAAGCCTGCATTGCGCAATTAAATTTCGTGGCCGTGTTTCAATGCGCTATAGTTTCAACTTAGATACTGTCATTTCTGTAACGTGCATTGATGAATTTGCATCAAATCACCATCGTGATAAAATCCAATCAGAGTCGCTCTATACCCCAAGTAATAATAGTGATGAATTTAATTTATCAGTAAAAAATAAATTCAGCAATAATTATTGTCAGTAGAATTATCTTGTAGCGCTCAAAAGACCATGGAAGTCATCAGTGATGCGCATCTAGGCGCTGGGTCAAAACAACGGATTTCATGACAGAGGAAGGTTTATAGTTCCAGCTCAGGGTCACATCGCGAATATGTTACTGGCAACCTATTCCATCTCAGCCTACAAAAGCATGAATAGGCCTAATTCTATGTAAATATTCTAAAGCCAATCTAAGATTCCAAGTAGTAGGCTACATGATGACAAAAGATTCTCAAAGAAACTTGAGGTAGTTAAGCTCTAAACTTCGCTGTGTTTGTTAATTGAAAGTGAAATAATCAAATCGGAAAACCCTGGATATGTGCGGGTGATGACGTTGCTGTAGTAATGAGTTTGGCTTCATACCTTTAGTGTTTGGATTCACGATTCCTTCAGTAAATATCGGGTCTCTGCCAGAGAAAGCATAACTTTGCTTCACCAAAGTTTCGTCGATGACTTCTCTGCTATTCAATGTCAAGATGAGACTACAACATAATAATTATTGTGGTCCGAAGTTAAAAAAGAAATATTTCGTCAGCGCTGCTGGTCATTTCTATTTTATAGTTTCATAGATTAGGTTTTATTGAATCTGTATAAATCTAAGCAGGGTGTCTTTATTTAGTGATTATTGAGGTGTATAAAGAACCATTCCTTGAAAGAACCTACTTCAGGTTTTTTTAAACGCTTTGATTGTTGAAGCTTCACACTGACGAAATGCAGATCTCTTACTATAGACTAAGACAGAGATTTTTGTGTGTTGTGATAAAATTGCGATGAGAAACCCTTTTATAACACATCAAATCTGTGTTAGAGCCATCAGCAAAACCAATAGGGGCCTAGTGCCACATAAAACCCCGCAGAGAAAAGGGAAACTTGGGAGAAGGTTTGTACCAGGTAACAGTGTGGACTGAGACCTTGAAAAGTTAAAGCATGATTCAAGGGAGAAGTGGTCCATGCACGTTGATAGGCTACTACTCAGTCTACATGGATGAGTTTATCATTCTCTTTCTCAACATATGAAATTAGTCAGCGGAGATATGGGTAGGCTATTGTAGTATCTATGGACTGATATGTGATCCATGTTTGGATCAGCCATCTTGAAGAAAGTTCTAGATCGAAGTAGAGGTTGATATGTTTCATTAAACGCTTAAATATTACATTTGGCGACGAGGATAATCTTAAAGTAACAAAATAATGGCGGCTGCAATCGGGAAAGTCGACCCATTTGAAGACGGAGATGACTGGGCTTCGTATCACGAGCGCTTGTTGATGTTTTTCACCGCGAACGATATACCGTCGGCGAAGCATGTGCCTGCTTTGTTAAGCCTCGTTGGGTCCCGCTGCTACACGCTACTGAAGGGTCTCACGGCGCCAGACATTCCGTCGTCGAAAACTTTTCTGGAGTTAACTGGTTTGTTGGAAGCTCATTTCAGTCCAAAGCCTCTGGTCATCGCCGAGCGATTCCGGTTCTACAAAAGATCTCAGCAGGAAGGTGAGTCGATTCAGCAATATATGGCAGCGCTACGGAACCTTTCACAGCATTGTGACTTTGGAAGTTTTTTGTCTGATGCCTTGCGAGATAAGTTGGTATGTGGACTGTCGAATGCTCACATTCAGCGGAAACTTTTATCTGAAGATGGCTTGACTGTGGATAAGGCCATGGCCATTGCTGTAGCGATGGAAACTGCTGCCAAGGATTCAATACAACTCAGGGAAGGAGTCACTGCGACACCAGTCCCGTCAATACACCACGTGCAGGCTAAAAATGATCAAAGTGGTAAACTCACGAGCCGAGAATGCTACCGATGTGCTGGCAGGCACGACCCACAAAGTTGCCGATTTAAAGATGAATTGTGCTTTGGCTGTTCCAGAAAAGGGCATACTATTAAGGTTTGCCGATCCCGCCATAAGGGCAGTTCTAGGCCAAGACAGACTCAACCAAAGCATACGGGTAGCCTTAAAGAGACACACAAATTGGAGCAGCAGGATGAAAGTATCAGTGGTGGCGAAGAAAATGTCTACCACCTAAGGACAGTTACTGAGAAAAAGGGCCAACCATATACAGTCGAAGTCAAACTTAATGGGGTGACAACGTCCTTGGAAATTGATACGGGAGCTGCAGTGACAGTCCTAAACCAGTCTACTTATGAACGAATATGTAGAAATCGACAAAAGCAACTGAAACCAACTTCTGTTAAACTTAAAACATATACGGGTCAAGTGATTCCAGTCATGGGAACCATTTCAGTGGAAGTCACACATGCATTCCAAGTTTTAACATTACCAGCATTAGTGGTCTCGGGTGAGAATCCATGCTTGCTGGGTCGTGATTGGTTACAAGTCCTCAAGTTAAACTGGAAAGAAGTTTTTCACATTCAGCAAGTGGACAAACCTATGGTTGATCAAGTGTTAACAGAATTCTCCGATGCGTTTAAGGAAGAATTGGGGACAATGAAAGGGTTTAAAGCAAAGATATTCGTTGACCCTCATGCAATACCAATCTTTTGTAAGGCTCGTCCTCTGCCTTATGCACTAAAGAAACAGGTCGAAACAGAACTGGACCGTTTGGTGCGTGAAGGTACAATTTCTCCTGTTACCCATTCTGACTGGGCGGCACCAATAGTGCCTGTGGTTAAAGCTGATGGTACAGTACGAATCTGTGGCGATTATAAAATGACCGTCAACAAAGTGTCAAAACTGGATCGTTATCCAATTCCCAAGACAGAAGATTTGTTTACGTCGCTGTGTGGTGGAAAAACTTTCACCAAGTTAGATTTGAGCCAAGCGTATCAACAATTGCTTTTGGACGAAGAGGCAAGGACATATCTTACAATCAATACTCACAAAGGTTTATTTGAGTATAGTCGTTTACCATATGGAGTCAAGTCCGCTCCGGGAATTTTTCAGAGAGCCCTTGAAAACTTGTTGAGGGACATGCCTTTTGTTATTGTCCGGATGGATGACATTCTGCTAACTGGGGTATCGGATGAAGAGCATCTCAGTAATTTACGGGAGGTGTTACGTCGAGTGACAGAGGCAGGTTTACGCTTAAAGAGGTCAAAGTGTTCATTCTTTGCTCCAGAGGTGGTATACTGCGGTCGTGTGGTTACTGCTGCTGGAACTCGACCATCACCATCCAATGTGCAAGCTATCACTGAGGCCAGAGCTCCTCAGAATTCCACTGAACTGAGGGCATTTCTTGGTATGCTGAATTTTTACAACGCAGACCTGCCACATTTAGCCACCATACTGGAACCGATGCACAATCTCTTGCGTAAAAATGTTACGTGGCATTGGGATACAGAAACCCAAACATCTTTTCAAGAAGCCAAAGATTTGTTGACCAATTCCAACCTACTCACTCATTACGACGAGCAGAAAGATTTAATTGTGGCGTGTGACTCTTCTCCATACGGTGTGGGGGCAGTACTGTCACATATCATGGAAGATGGTTCAGAAAGGCCTATCGCTTTTGCTTCACGGACTTTGAATTCAGCTGAACGAAATTACTCTCAACTGGATAAAGAAGGATTGGCTTTAGTCTTTGGAGTAAAGAAATATCACCAGTTTGTTTATGGCCGGAAATTCATCCTGACCACAGACCACAAACCATTGCTGGGGTTGTTTGGTGATGAAAAAGCTGTTCCGCAAATGGCTTCTCCACGATTGATTCGGTGGATTTTGACATTATCAGGGTACGATTATAAACTGAAATTTAAAGAAGGCTGCCACAACGGGAATGCAGATTGTCTGAGCCGTTTACCACTGGAAGTCAGTGAGTCAGACAGTGATGTTCCGGGTGAGGTCATTCAATCACTAGAGATGGTCAATGAATTGGTCGACGCAGCCACTATCAAGGCGCAAACATTCAAGGACCCAGTTTACAGTCAAGTGATGTATCACTGTCGTCGAGGTTGGCCAGATAGGTGTCCATCTGAGAAATTACGTCCATTTTTCCAAGTCAGAGCAGAATTAAGCCTACAGGATGGATGTTTATTGCGAGGTTGTCGAGTGATTGTGCCAACCAAGAGTCAGGCAGTCATTCTTCAGGAATTACATGAAATGCACCCTGGAGTCTGTCGTATGAAGGCTTTGGCTCGAAACTATGTGTGGTGGCCAGGCCTAGACAAAGAGATCGAAAACCTGGTGCAGCAGTGTCAGCCGTGTCAAGTTCATCGACATGCTCCAGAGAAGGCTCCACTGCACCCATGGGAGTACCCCTCACGACCGTGGGAGCGGTTACATGTAGACTATGCAGGACCCTTCTATGGGAAAATGTTTTTGATCATTGTGGATGCTTATAGCAAATGGATTGAGATCCATATTCAGTCCACAGCGACATCTACGGCGACCATTGAGAGTCTGGTGCAGACGTTTGCCACTCACGGCTTGCCTGAACAAGTTGTGTCGGACAACGGTTCATGCTTCACTAGTGACGAGTTTCGCACATTTCTGAGCAGAAACGCAATTCAGCAGATCTTAGTGGCGCCATTTCATCCCTCTTCCAATGGTCAGGCAGAGAGAGTTGTCCAGTCCTTCAAGGAAGCGATGAGGAAATCAGAGAATAGCCGCTCTAGTCTGCAGAGAAGAGTCTCTAGATTTCTCTTCACCTACCGTATAACTCCACACACAGTTACAGGTCTGTCACCAGCTGAACTTTTAATGAATCGGACGCTCAGAACAAGATTTGATGGGTTGAGACCCAACCTTTCTTCTCGAGTTCAGCAGAAACAGATGAAACAGAAATCCATCCACGATCAACATGCTCGTCCAAGACCTTTTGAAGTTGGAGATAAAGTGTATGCTCGCAATTTTAGCACGCACGTGGATTCTGGTCAGAAATGGATCCCGGGTAAAATTGTGGAGCTTACGGGACCAGTTTCAGGTAAAGTGCAGCTGGAAACTGGAGCCATCATTAGAAGGCATTTTGACCATACCATTAAAAGGTGGACAGCACCACTGGACATTTCTGAGGGCACGGGTGACATTGACCGCGGCCAATGGAACGAGGCAACAGGAAGCGTGGCAACTTCAACACCACAAAGTAATATGGACAGCGGCCAACGGAACGAGGCAACCGGAAGCGTGGCTACTTCAACACCAAAAAGAAGGTTGCAGAGAACGGCATCAGAAACAGCACCTGCTATCCAAGAGTATTGTCCTGACGGGCAGGGTGATTTGGCAGAGTATATTCCTCAGGAAAATCAGCCCCTGCAGCCAGCACTTGCAGTACCGGAACGACATTCTGAGAGGCTTCGGAAACCTCCGGCATATCTCAAGGATTTCGTGTGTACATCCAGGCCAGAATAACGCCTGATGGACCGTATTTGAGAGGTGAGGGGAAGTCTACCCCAAACCTCATTTAAAATTATGATTTGTTATTTTTAGTTTTAACATTGACATTTTAATTAATGCTCAGACAATTAATGTGGACCTTTGAACTTTGGGGAAAGCAGTGTAGTATCTATGGACTGATATGTGATCCATGTTTGGATCAGCCATCTTGAAGAAAGTTCTAGATCGAAGTAGAGGTTGATATGTTTCATTAAACGCTTAAATATTACAGCTATAGGCTGAAATAAGAAAATTTGAAAGTGAAAAAGTAGCATTTATTACCTCTAGCAAGAACGCGCGCATCACATTGCATTTAATAGGCATAATAGCATAATGAAATGGAACGGGACCAGAGCTAAATATAAACAAAGACACACGTATAGGCCTACATCTATTAACAAAATAATATTTTCAAATGTGATGTATAAATATGTAGCTAGTCCTCTGTTACAAATAGGCGATATGCACCAAGACGCTTATCACATACTTGTTTCCTGCTTTGAACGTGAAGACTGGTCCAAGTTCATTGGCCTTTCTCATGAAGAATTCCGCCAGGTTATCAAAGCCACTTATAAATGGCAATGATCCGACAAGAGGCAAAGATGGAAGCGAGGGTGGGAGGAGACGCTTGGCTCTTCCTTTGGACATCCACCACCGGAGAACGAAATGGGAACCACAGAATATTCCGACGAAGAGGACTACCTCCGCTGGCCGCAACATAATTTTATTATTTCGTGTTGCTGACGATGAACGGACGGACAGTGTCAGATGAAAGCTACGAACAACGAAATAAGTAAATCTCTATTCCAATATTATATATAGCCTACACGGTTCGCGTCTAGCATTTTTTTACAGTATTATGAATATAATTAATGATTAATTATGCATGTAGGCCCCTACGAGTTGATGTCTTAGTGTCATATACGTATTTATTTACGTATGTAGGCCTAAATGTCTGTGTGTTGATGTGAATTATATTCGCATGCCTACATATAGGCTAAGTATGTATGTAATGTACATTTAAGAAAGTTAAATTGCAAGCCGAAAAAGATTATTATGCATCCGAATTTTTAATCCATAGTAATAACCTTAAAAAAACCTGGGGTCTTCTGAGGAGTATACTGGATAGAGATACTAACAGAGAAACTGTAATTACTGCATTGAATGTAAATGGTGAACAAATTACTGACCCTCAGACTATAGCAACTAAATTCAATAATTTCTTCACAGGCATTGCACAATCTCTTGTTAATAAAATACCTGCTGCAGCTAACTCTTTTTTCTCCTACTTATCCCAACCCCTTCCACATTCTATAGCATTAATTCCTTCTACACCTTGTGAAATAATGAACCTTGCGCATACCATTCGCACTACGCATAGTAAAGGAGTCGATGGAATTGACCCTGCCATAGCCCTATTAACACTGCCTAAAATTGCAATTCCGCTATCAGAGATTATCAACTGCTCATTTACCACTGGAGTATTCCCCTCTGCATTGAAAACTGCCAAGGTCATACCCATTCATAAAAAGGGCCCGAGGGACAATGTTTCTAACTACAGACCGATTTCTGTACTCCCATTCTTTGCCAAAATATTTGAAAAATTAATGTATGCACGTTTAGATAGTTTTTTTATCAAAAGAGAAAGTACTATTTCAGTCTCAGCATGGATTCCAACAGGGTCATTCTACCTACATGCCCCTTCTAAGCATACAAGACAAAATCTCTAATGCAATTGAAAATAACGAATACTCCCTTGGTATCTTCCTTGATGTAGCTAAAGCCTTTGATTCTGTAAATCATCATATTTTGATCAAAAAACTTTATAACTATGGAATTAGAGGGACACAATTACAATGGTTTGTTAGCTATCTTGAAAATCGTTTTCAACTGGTTTCTGTTAACAATTGCACTTCTGATCTACAACTCATTTCTCACGGTGTCCCTCAAGGATCTAATCTTGGACCTCTTTTATTTTTAATCTATATTAATGATTTACCTAATGTATCGCCTTCTATGTATTTTGTACTATTTGCTGATGATTCCAACTTATTTCATTCTGATAAATCTATTGATACCCTATTCGACACTGTTAATTCTGAGCTTCACCGAGTCGTTGATTGGTTTCGATCAAATAAACTTACTCTAAATTTCGATAAAACCAACTACATCCTCTTCAGATCCCATAAGAAAAAATATCCCAATGAACTTCCTATTCTACTTATTGAAGGGACTCCTATCACCCAAGTAACATCCACAAAATTTTTGGGCGTATACATTGACCAGCATCTAAATTGGAAGGAACACATCAATAATATCTCTAGCAAAATTGCTAAGACTGTTGGTGTGCTTTTTTCGCTCATCTAAACTGATTCCTGTCTCTATCCGGTCTATGCTATACTATTCTCTTATTTATCCTTATTTAACATACTGTAATTTAATTTAGACGTCTACTTACAAATCTAATTTTATCAGACTAGTCACCCTTCAAAAATATGCAATCCGTTTTATAGCTAATATTCCTCGCCGAGCCCACACCGCTCTGTATTTCAAGGAATTTGGATTATTAAAGATCGATCAAATTAGGCACTTGCAAATAGGAGAGTTTATGTACCGTTATAACCATGGCCTATTACCACTTGTATTTAATGATTTCTTTAACCTTACCTCTGATCGCCACTCTTATTCAACTAGAAAATTAACTGTTTATGACCTTCTCTACGCACATAATAATACTCGTCGATTCTCTATACAATATACTGGCTCCCAATGTTGGAACTCTCTCCCTACACATCTTCATTCCCTACCTAACACAAGATTATTTAAGCATAAACTTCGCCTTTATCTACTTAAAACACTTCCTGATATGTAATGGTTAAGGTTTCTGCTCAGTGGTTTCGCCAAGCCTTTAAGTCTTTAAGTTAAGTCTTTAGTTAAGTCATTAGTTAAGAGTTGTTTTTCTCGTTATATACAGAAATGTCGATTGCTTAATTTGTTTTTCTCTCTTCCTCATCATTTTTTTTATTCCTGCAATTGAATGTTCTGTCATGTTTTTTCTTATATATTTTACATGAATTATGGGTGGCCCTATTAGCGGGATTTTACATCCCTTCTGGGTCTCCCCCTCTTCACCAAATTCATGTTAATGTATTATTCACTGCCATAATTGTATCATGTTTGTGTGTTGTTTTGGTTGAGGAAAAAAAAATAAATAAATACATGTATAGGACTATTGTGTCTGTATTTATGTATGACCGTGTGTCTATATGAATGCATAGACTATATTTGGAATCGCATAGTATTGTATCTATAAATTAATGGATCGCCTCTCGCAGTGCATGCGATGTGCAGATGTATGTAAGTGAGCATGCTATGTATTAAGGTGGGCTCTGTTTGTCTGCATGAATGCATCCAGAAATATAGCGTGTCTCAAATATCTCAAAGAAGCACTACAGACATAGCTTTCAAACAGATGAGATTTTTAATACGGTGTGAAATGTCTATAATTGAATAGGGTCAAGTGCATCAACAGTTAGGTCTACAGAAAACTATGTGTGCGCAACGGAGACACATTATTGCATACCGTATACATTTGTGCCCATGCATATCAGCAGGGCCTACGTTTATCATTATCGATTATTATTTATGCAGTGGTGTATGCAGAGGCATAGAGCTACTTAGCCTTCACTGGTGCCCAGAGCCTTCAGTAATAGAAGGCTCTGCTGGTGCCCATTATATTTACGCAAGTAAATATTATGACAATGACGGGCGCTCATTTTGTGACACTCACAGTCATGCGTAGGCTACACGTATGTACGCACGCATACGCCTAACGCCTAGAGCAGTAACTGTTAACTGCGTATACTGACTCCGATTAAAAGTTTGCCTACATTCTAATGCAATACATATATGCTACTGAAAACGAATAGCACAATTACCACTTACCAAGTCTTTAAGACTGCACTAAAAGTCGACAGTTATAGCTTCGTGAAACCTCTGTGTTAGCAAGGCAATGCGTTGTAGGCCTAGCGTTAGCTCAGCGTCTACTTTCCATGACCTTCATATCTCCAGTTGACTTTTTGGAGTAGGCTATTCACCCTATGCACAGAAACATCGTGACCAGAAAAATGCGTTCTAGCCTACATGCAGTTGACTGAGTATTATTTGTGAAAGTAAAGCTGTTCACATACTTGTTGTCTGCTTATCGTAAGTGATAAGCTGTGAAAGTTTAATTCTGTTCTTAACTGTTTCCTATTGACAAGTTTCTTAGTTCGCAAATGGATCCTTTAAATTGATTTGGTATCTGGGCATATAATTCCGTTGGCGTTATACTTAGGATCGCACATTCTAAGACTTTCAAACCAGGGCTGTTTTTAAGGAATTTTTAGAACTGCACATCCTCTCCTCTCCTTTCTCGTCCTCCATGGTAAATTACTTCCAATCTGAGGAAAATGGCCTATTTTTTACTAGTTTCAACTGCACAGAATGTGACGGAAGTGCTTCTACAACTGCACGAATCCATTTAGAACTGCACATTTTGTGTAGAACTGCACGTTAAAAAAAGCCCTGTTTCAAACCATAGACTACAGGTTTACTTTGTGAGGCAGCAGTTTAAAATTTGCATTGGAAAACGAATTAGGCCTACACAGAAGACGATTGCTTGAAACTGGATGGAAATCTGACATAAACTGAAAATGACTGACAATAATGTCATATGCGCTTCAGAGTTGATTTTTGATGCTCGCTATATTAAATTTCGGAATGAATGAATGAGTTAATATAATTATTTAAAATGTGCTTCGTACTTTTAGAAGCATGCGTCAATTATATAGTTTTTGTGGCGTTTTATGGACACGGTGTATTGACGCTAGCTGCAGCCTGAACAACGCGCATAGCCCATGATAGTCTGTGTGGAACTTGTCCTTCGGGGCCTCGGCTGACAGCAGCTGAGGCTGGAGCTCGCTACGGCTGATAAGAGTCAATCCACTTAACGTAACAGATCATGCACTATGCGCATTCGTTTGCAAAGCACAACACACACAGCCTCTCTATGTGAGACATGCATTATCAGTAACTACAGTTCACTACAGACTGTATAATTACATGGCTACTCTCGTACCAGGACATTATTATTATGTGCGCATTTATAGGCAATTCGACCATTATTTTGGCTTCATTCGCAAATTATAGTATCGGAGGACCGACTTACGACACTAACCTTAATCTTAATCCTAATCGAACTCACGACGCTAAACCTGACCATAAGTAAACAGCACTTCGGTCCCCGATACTATAGCTATGCCGCATCATATAGCCTACGTATTTGGGATGGAATGAGATAACAAAGTACCTGTTTCACTCGAACTCTAAGACTTGCTAACTTTAATTAATTATAGGAGTAGGCTATATCATTTGAGTAAAGAACATTGTCGGTGACCGATAGTCAGAGTGTGCGAGACAGTACCTACCCACTAACTCCATGCTATTATTATAAGTTATATAACAGCATGGAGACGCAACATAATCTGCCATCTGTTGAAACGTGCCATAAGCAAGACGCTCATTCTTCACTCCATCTCTTGTCTCTGGCAACCGAGCTGGAATCTTAGATTGCTATCCGAGGAAAACCTCTGATGCGACGCAACGCTCGTCAGTAAGCTGGGGCCCTGCGCCATGCTTTCTGGAGGTGATTAAGAAAAGTGGAATTCTCAACAATTGATGTTGCGAAATGCATCGTGTTTCTTTCTTTATCAGCTGTCGCCAATTATAATCAGTAATCACACTCAACGCTGGACACAGATCGAAAGAGTGATCCTCACCTCAAAAGGTAACTCTTGTAATCTTATGTGGTCGAACGCTCAATAATAAAGTTGCAAATAACCTGTCTTGTCTCTGTTCATGAAGTGAACAATTATCATGAACCATGTTTACGAATCGACAGGATTGGAATTCGTTGATTAAGTTCTACATGTGCGCGGACTGTGCCCAAAATGGTGATCTTTCTATTTTTCTAATTATCTAAACCTCTAAGGGTTGAAGTTGTAGGCTACCCTCAAAATTCCAATATCAATATCATTTTTTATTACACTGCATTAAAGCAAACGAACTCGATATCAGCAGCAAACAATAGCGGTCAGCCTCTTAGGTTAGGCACATCCTCCTCTCTCTATGCCATCAGAAAGCTCAAAACCCATGGCCTCTCCTCCTCATCCATCCATAATGTTACCAAAGCTACTACGGTACTGTTGCTAAACTACTTTATGCCTCCCCATCCTGGTGGGGTCTCACCCTGGCCTCTGACAGAGAACGCCTCGAAAAACTCCTAAAAAGAGCAAAACGCCTAGGTTACTTAGAGCAAACCTTCCCAACTGTCTCCGAACTTGCCAACATAGCTGATGCAAAACTCCTTTTCTCCATTATACACAACCCCAAACATGTACTTCACCAACTCCTACCTCCTCTCCGACCCCCTCCTCCTCTCACCAACTACATGTAAGACCTAGAGCACACAACTATACTAGGGTGACCATTTTCTGGCCATCAAAAACCGGGACACTTTTTGGAAAAATATCAATGGTAGGCCTAATTCCTTAACTACAGGGCCATAGGCTCACGATCGAAGGCCTAACCCTATACGCAGTGGCGGCGCCAGGATTTCAGTTTTGGGGGCTGAAACCTCCCGGAGGAAATTTTCCATTTTCATCCGCCAAAATTTCTGACGACTTTTTTTAGTCATCCGGTAGAAAATTGTGGAAATATTTCATTTTTGCATGCAAAAAACCAGATAGCTAAGCCCCCTTTTTAGGGGGCTTAGCCTTTTATAGGGGGCTTAGCCCCTAGCCCTAGCCCCCCCCCCCCTAGCTCCGCCACTGCCTATACGCTCAATTAAATTTAATGCTGAACATAGATTTCAGTGTAAAAATCTACATCCTGCTATAGGCGTCAGTGCATTGAGTGCAGTGCTCTTTTATAATATTATTGAGAATAGTCTCTCAATCGGATCACAGTGGGTAATCTAGTCCAGAGGAAGTTTATGTTTTCTGGGGCGCACAGGAGCGTACGGCGGACGACCGCAGATCGAGGCGTTCAGCACCGAGCAGGGAAAGGGTTTTGGGAGGAAATGTGCTCCTCAGGACTCGACATCCGATTTTTTTGTTCCACATTACAATGACACCATTTAAAGTTGTCGAATGAAATTGCTGCATTTCAGTGCTGGCATGAGCGGTCGAACTCCCATTACTACCCAGAGGCGACCTGCTGAAGTCGATATAGATCTTGGACCGCCATTAGGCCTATCATGAAAACTTTCTCGTTACACCATTATAATTCTTTAAACCTATTAACTAAACTCACAAGCCTACTAAAGATGTAGGCTAATATAGGCATAATATTAAATATGTCAATAAATTGACAACTTCTCTTTCGTTACGATTTTTTAAGGATTACAAACTACACTTTGTTTTGTGATAGGCTACATAAAACTGACGTTTTCAAAATTCAAATTTCCTTCTCACCAAAAACCGGGACAATTTGGTCACTTTGCTTAAGTTGTCGGGACACCGGGACGCACAACGAAAAACCGGGACATGTCCCGGAAAACCGGGACGTATGGTCACCCTAAACTATACTCTCCCACTAAAGGACAATTCTCAATTTATGCCACGATCATTATATAAAAATATTTACTAGCTTACTTTGAGACTAACTAATTGAACTTTTATCTTTAATTATAATTCCTTATCTCTCTTGTTAACATTTCTGCGTTATTGTCAGATTGTCTTTTCTCATTAAAACGAATATATATATATATATATATATATATATATATATATATATATATATATATATATATATATATATTGCATGAGGAGAGAGAACGAATAAGAGGAAATTCTGCCGATTACAAAATGTTTATGTCATCCCTAATAATTGAAGCTTCATGAAATCCCCTACAAACAAATTGCGACGTTACAGTAGGCTACCATAGCTGTTTGAAGGATAATTTCTCAAGTAAAACTCAATAAGAAAGACATTCATCAACACTATTGAAGATCAAAGTTGTTTTTTGGATAATTTATTATGCGACGAGAAATACATTAACCATGGCAGTGTCTTAGGATCTAGGCTCAACACAAAATTAGTTACAAATAGGCCTACTGCAAAAGCGCAAGTAGATAAAAAAAGTCATATTGTCAAGTTAAAATTGAGCAGAGCTCTACTAATTAAATAATTATGAGACAAATGCGATGAAGTTTACGAATATAATACAAGGTGGTATAAAATAGTCAGTGGACAAAAATCCTCATCATCATCAACAGCAAAATATCAACAACAACAACGTCATTATCATCCTCATATTCTTGGTATCATTTTCACTTTAAATGATGATGGAACAGCAGTGACTCCAATGATTGTCTTCACATCAATCCTTGTCTGGCCCTCTGGTGGTCGAACAGTGAAGCGTTGAAGCAGACCAGTGATGATTAGGAATATCTCCAGACGAGCTAATACTTCTCCATGACACGAGCGACGCCCTGTGACAAAAGTGTAATAACTGATCACTTCCCAATGAATACCTTTAAAAATCATGTTGGGTTGTCACGTCAAAGCTAATGTAGGCTATTAAGAAGGTTTCTGAATGCATAACAGAGGCGATCTAGGGATTCTTGGTCCTTAAATACATTAAATAAGTCGTAGTGTCATTTCTACTGTGTTCAAACTTTAACTCAATATGAGTACAAGTCCTGTGTGACAATTTTTTTATAAATATCAATGTTCTCATTCAGTTTCGTTATTTAATTTGTTATAATGGAGATAATTTCATTATGTCTTAAAATATACACTTCAATCTCTGCTGAATGAGTGAATAAACGAGAATAGAACGAAATATCATTGCTCGAAGAGTACCGGTATTATATGATACGTTTTTATTACAGTATTTAGCTGTTTTAGTTTCAAATTCTACAGGAGGGGTTAGTTATGAAACAGATCATTTTGGCAAGTCAGGCGCTTACCGATGCTAAATGGAATAATTCGGTTGCTGTCGATGACATTGTTCTCATCATCCAAGAAACGTTCTGGACGAAACACTTCCGGATCTTTCCAGACTTTCGGGTTCATGTGAACAGCATAAAGATTTGGAAACACCTAAAAACGTTGCCTCGACAGCTTGATTATCAGTAACTACTACTGTGTTCATTTTAAGATGAAGAGGAGATAATTATATTATTGGAAGGAAACATTGAGGAATACTGGACTTTATTCATCTGGAAAATCATTTGATAGAGTATCAAGCAGAGTGATTACTAGAGTTTGATGAAAATGAGATTTCCCAGAAAAATGGTGCCAGTTAGGCCCTATAGAGTCAACGAAGGCCTATGAAGACGCAAAGACTTTGGTGAGGACCTGCGTAGTTATTCTGACTAAAATTATACGAAACTTATTCAAGTTGTTGGTTTAATACGCTATTTCATAGAAAGCCCCCGCAGGCTAATGGTTTTCAATGCAAAGCAATCTAATTCTTCACACATTTTCACTAACATTGTAAAATAACTAGGTCTAATAGAAGATTTAGCTTGTATGAGACTATCAATTGAGAACTCTATGTAACCAATGACTTTAATGCATATTATTATATCTTTTAAGGTAGTTAACACTTCTCGTATTTACCCCGGTTCCTTTGGGTATGAAGTAACCGCTCACTTGGCTGTCGGTCAACGTCATTCTTGGAATCGAAACTATAGCTAAAGTCTTCCACCTCATCACCTCCAGTATGCTTGCTTGTACAAACGGTAGTCTACTCTGATCTTCGGCAGATGGCAGCCTATCGCTAGACACAACACTGTCTATGTCCATCTGCAGGCGCTGTTGAACCTCTGGGTAATTGGCAAGCATGAATACGAACCATAGCATCGTATTCTTTGTCGTATCACTCCCAGCCGTAACCAAATCTCTGAGTGTAAAGCTCAGTTGTTCACGGTCGTAATCTGAACCAAGTTGTTCAATGTATCTACGCACGAAGCAGTCAGCAGCGCCGGGTTTCAGACTTTCCTCGACTTCTTCTTTGAAAATCTCATGCATTCTTCGATCGCTGTTTACATTTAAGAGCAATTTCCTTCTGTAAAAGGGAATAAACCGAATTATTGGAGCCACGTCGAAGGCGTTGTCCATGCCCTCAAAGAATCCTTTCACCTGGTAAGCAAGTTCACTTGCCCCATGTTCGTAGTCACATCGACGTCCAAAAAGCATGTTGCTTATGATGTTAGTGGCTGCTAACATTAGCAAGTCTTCTGGGTCGAATACGTCACCGTTTTTCTTTTGCACGTACTCTATGATGGCTTCCATTTCCATGAGGATTCTCGCTTCCATTGTGCTTTTGATCCCCAATCCGAATTCTTTTAGAATAGACAGTGATATGTGGTGGTTCTTCTTCCATTCCAATGAAGGGTTCACCGAAATTAAACCTTCGAAAGCACATGCAACAGTTCGACATTTCAAAGCTTGGGTCTTGATTCTTAGGAGCATAATTAGATTTTGTGATGGTGTTTTCAAGTGGATTGGTTTCAACCTAGACACCGTAAGTCTAACTTCTGTGATGCGTATTAATAAATTTACACAGTGCATTTTTAATTTTAGCACTGGAATCAGAGGCGAGTTGCCTATAATGAACTGTTGTCTTAATTGGACCACAGCTGATTAACACCATCATGGTGTCAGTTTCCTGACACCATGAAAGCTAATTTTGTATAACCTTGAATGGTCAGCTAATTATTATTCAAGAGCGCACAGGTAAGGTAGGTCAGGTGGCTGAGTGGCGGGAAAGTTTGCTGCTGTGCGGCCATGCGCCTGAGAGCAAGAGAGACAGAGACAGAGAGAGAGGGACAGAGCGGCTGAAGGAGGGTTGTACGCTAAGAGTGAGATAGGCTTTGGTCGGAGTGCCAGTCGTGTGTATGAGAAGTGTAGAGAGACAGAGTTTGATAAAGTGGCGATGTAGTCTTGACGTGTCGTTTGTGTTTATTTACTATCGCTGGATTTACAGAACAAAAATAAAAGAAACTTGTCGTTGTTTTGCGTAACGAAATTTAAGAACTGTAGATAGGCCTACTTATAACTAGCCATTAGCTACCAAAGCAAAGTTAAGTCAGGATAGGCTCACAACCATAGATGCCATTTTAGCATCTTTTTTGACTGTTGTATTTGTGCCCAATTGAATATTGATTATAATTATCGTTGCAGTCAGTTTCACGGAGTAGGCTATTAGGCATTTATTGAAAGGCGGTAGAAACTCATATTTGCTTTAATTACAAAAGGTTTCATATTTGAGAGAAGATCAACTGATTTTGCGCTAAGGGTGACGCGTCTTGAACTATCGCAGTTCAAGTGGAAGTAGTCCGTGTTTCCTGAATTGAACCACATAAAGTTCCCTTGCATATCATTGGACTGATAATTTGGACGTGGCCCATTTAAGGACACCGGTACTTGCAACGTTGCACTGCACTTTAAGTAATTAGTCAATAGGTTACATTGGCCTCTGTTATGTTGAACATCAGCGGACAGTGTGGCATAAGATTTGGTGATAGACCCTACTTCTGACAAACGTAGAAAGAGAAAGTGGATAATAGGCCCATGCAGGAAATTACCGTTATAGTTTCATGACAGTTGCTCTGAAGGCAATTGATTGCTAGATGATGATGACGTGTTCCGCTGCGTGAAGTGTGCGCAATTCTTCGAACATTAATTGAGTGTTAAATGTGACTCATATAGAATTAACTGAGTATCAATTAAAGACTTCACATACATTTAGTCCCAGCCAGTAATTGGCTGGTCTATAATTATCTTACTATTACATATAGGACTAGCTAGCTAGTCTATTTATCCACGCTAGTCATTCTGACAATGGTTTTGCTAGTGATATCTTAGGTTCATTGTTCATTGCAACTTCTATACCCACATGATACATTTTAATTGCATGATTTAATATGTGATTTAAAACGTTTCCATTGTTTGGGGGAAAATTAGGCTACCCTTTAAAAACGTCTTTAGAACAATGTGTCCCATTCAGGGCAACTGGTTCAATTAAGGAACCATGTGCTCCATTTAATGAAACAGGTTGCCTTGGCTGGACTTTTTAACAGCTACAATTTTGTCTTGTTATTTCTCATATATTCGTTAACTCTGTATGACCTTAGCTTGTTAACAACACACTTGGTTAATCAGCCCAGCATATGGCATAGGCCCCTACTTTGCTTTTAAAAATTCGGTGGCATTTATGGAGTACGCCTAAGTTTGTCTTAGGTGGTCCATTTCATGGCTATTGTCCCATACTGCATGCTGCACTCAATCATGCCTCGAAAATAAAAGACAACAATTCATCCACTACAAGGTCCTCTTTCTGGTCTTCAAAATATAAGCCGGAATATACCCCTAAAATTAATACCTCTAGGACTACATGCGAAAGCCATCATGAGTGTGTGGCGTTGGAGCTTCCAAGGCCCGTGAGTATCATCACGGCCCTTGGCCCGTGATGATCTACAGATTCGCCTGATTGCTTTGTTCACAGGACTACCACTGCTCTCGTCCAATACCGTGCGTTTGCTGTGGGACTGGGGAGTGGAAACCAACACCTGGAAGAACATCCCTCCCTCACTTCTGGCTAAACCAATTATTGGAATCTCTCACACTCTAGAGCCGTTTCTGTTCGTCGGGTCTTCTATGCTGAGAGCCCCTCTGAATAGTCATTATGCGAGAGCTGCCTTAGAAAATGTTTAGATACGCTACGGTTCTGTAATAGTCGATTTCATTTGTACTGAATTGCTGATCATTAACCTTGCTCATGCGTCTTAGAAATTGTGCGTTAACTCCATAGGTCAGTTTTGTATGGTCCCGATGAGTTGGTGCGCCTCTGTGTGGCCCCGTTTCAAGCGCTATGCAAATTCTAGTAATTTAATGAATGAACAGATAATTAAAACCCATTCCAGCTACGTCTCAAGGAAGTATTGGCCTATGTTGTGATTGTTTGAGCAACCTCGGATACTTTTTGTATGTAGGCTTAATGAGAAGATGAAAGGTTCCCATGAGCGTCATTTAGAAAAAACTCAGAACTTGATTAGATTTTCCAATTGAAATTGGAGGAAAAATATCAAAACTCCATAAGAAAAATAATCTGTAGTGATATTGGTTTGTCTCATACCTTTGCTGTTTGGATTCACAATTCCTTCAGTATATATACGGGGTCTGCCGGAAAAAGCATGACTATGCTTAATCAGAGCTTCCTCGATAACTTCCTTGCTATTCAATGTCAAGATAAGTCTAAAACAGAATCCGCAAATAAAAAAAACAATTCCAGCGCTACTCGTGAGCTTTCTTTCGTAGTTGTTATTATCTCTATTCAATTTTACTAGCATTGTATCTACATGGTGAGAATTGCAAAGGGTTATGTGAGGGTGGTTATGAGGAGCTGAACCTCCCAGTTTTTCTTAAGACGTCATAGTAAAGTTTTCATTGCAAGCCACATAAATCAGCGACTGATCGTCCGAGTTATTTTTTCAATTGCCCGTAACTGTGTACGCACAAATTGAAATTGGTTATGTTTATTTAACGAAGTACGAACATTATTTGTCTTGTAAGAACTATTGGTGATATTAGGCTGCATCTTATAGTTTTTTAGCCTTAATTTCAGTCCAAGAATAGACCGGCAAGCATCAAACTGGATCAATGCTTCTTTTACTTCAGAGACGTGACAGAGAATTTCGCCTGTAGGTTACAGGTGATAGAACTGCAACGAGAGTTGTGTCCGATGCATTCGATCCGTTTTGTTAATCAAGGGGGCGTGTGCTGGACTCTCAACATTGCGAAACGTTAGTCACATCTCAACAGTCGATTGCTTGTAACACAGTTGTTGAAACTTCTCACTGTATACTTGTATAGTTTCTCCTCCCCCCACTAGCAGCACAAATAATTAATCAGTCGTAGTATCTTGAGCTTCATTCGTTGCAATTAGCTCGCCATGAGTCTTCATTAAACGTTTGCCCCGTGTTAGATGCAACAGTTATTTCAAGTTTAGATTTATCAATATATAACTAGCATGAATGAATGCTTCCTCTCACGATCTAAATCTACTCGAATTGAAAGACGTAATAATTTATATCACTTACTTGTCGCCTGCTTTGAACGTGAAGACCGGACCAAGTTCATCGGCCTTTCTCATGAAGAATTCCGCCAGGTTATCAAAGCCACTTATAAATGGCAACGATCCGACCAGAGGCAAAGATGGAAGCGAGGGTGGAAGGAGACGTTTGGCTTTTCCTTTGGACATCCACCATGTGATGATGACATGGAATCCCCAGATAACCCCGACGAAGATGACTGCTTCTACTGGCCGCGGCATCTTTGAGACCCTGAATGGGGCAGGTAGTTAGGGTCAAAACTGATCATGTATTACTAGGTGTTTCAGCTTGTTCACTTTAAATCAGAGTTTAGATGTGGTGCTGTTAGAATATGGGGCCGCCTATAAATGACGTCACACAAATTTTCCTGATGTTAATTTTCCCCATTCATTACGCTTTGCACGTCGTCACAAGTGGCAATACCCTCTAATAAAATGATGTAACAGCTCAACCTCCTCTGAGAACCAAATGTTTCTACTCCGAAAATAAAGCCGTTGCATTAGGCACTTAATAAAAATTATGTCCTTGCATTCCGATGCTGTACTGAAGGAGAAAGGGGGAAATCCATGTGTCAAAAACTAGTTTTAGATACATGTAGCTGAAACTAACTTAGGTTCAACTTGAAATCTTTGTCGTCTAACCAATGAGTAAGTTCTTCAGACTATTGCTACGATATTCCGAACATCTGTGTTAGACTTATCAATTAGACGAAGAATATTTTCATGTTGAAAAGTGATAACCTGTCCAACTAAAACAAATACTTGAAACTTTGCAGTAGAACAAAACAAATGGAAAGCGTCGAATTAAAACTGTCATAAACTTATTAGGCCTAAACAAAGCGATAAGCTCTAGTACAATCATTAAAGTGAAGCATGATGTTTCTTCGCGGAATAGTCTAATAGGCCTATTATAGAGGGAATGGATCTTCTCATGGTGTGAAGTGGAAATTCCGCATTCGAATCAAGCTATTAAGTAGCAAATTTTGTCGCCTATCCAATCTGCACGCTGTCTCTATTCAAAGCTATTGAGCGTATTTTATGATAACGGCTTACATAATTATTTGATTATTTATTTCGACGCCTAGCCTATATACTTCCTCTTCCTGACAAAGTGTATGAACAAACTGAATAGGTAAACACTTACGTATGCTTATCCTTCGCTTGCAAGCTTCCTTGTTAGATCACTTGTTATAGCACCCTTCAGGCTCCCTACTCAGAGGCGCTCCCGACTACAGAGCGGACACTGCATCGAAGTTTCACGCGGAAGCGCTGAGCAATTGCGAGTGAAGGACTGCCCAAGGTCCCTAAGCGGCGACTTGAGGTGGATTCGAACTTGCAACCCTTCGACTGCAAAGCGACGAACATACCCACTATAACCACCGCGCCAAACGAAAAATATTTTGTATGAGACCCACAGTTGAGGGCTATAATTGACATCTAGTCATTAAAGATATCATAGATTTATCTATTTAATAATGTTATGAAAAATTTGACAGTGGCAATTTACATATAGCCTAAAGTTTTATATATTCGAAATATATTTATTAATGGTGACCATAATATTATATAGGTTATATTTAAAAAATTAATGGTGAAAATTTAATACTCACAAGTAGCCTAGTGATGTCTTTGCTGAAATTTAATTGTTGCTAAATTGTTGAAAAGAACACTTCAACGCATGCAAAGTTTCATTACAAGATCCCGAGATCCTCAGTGGCCGAGTGGGTTGGTAGCCCGCTCGCCACGCCGGCGACCCGGGTTCGATTCCCGGTCGGTCGATTTATCAGAGATTAATTTCTCGGATCTTTACTGCGGGTGGCTCGGTCGCAATATAAACGTGGAGTAGCGGTGGTGAAGGATCTCACCCTCAGGGTCGAGGCCATAAGACAGCCGCTATATAAATATGCGATTACATTTACATTTACATTTACAAACTTCTTTCGACACCAATAGTGTAAGCTTAGGCCTATGTGTCTTTATGTGTAGGTCCATGAATGGTACGAATATGCCTAATGGGTAATACTGTTCTCAGTGCACCGCGTTTGAATAGAATAGTTTCAACATATTGCTGGGAGAAAGTTGGCATCACCTCAGGCCCGTACAACCGTATATTGCAGCCTTATTCAATCTATAGGTCTATCTCACCTATAATAACACAGATTGGACTTCTGCTTGGCAAGCTGACCTCAAAACACTTATCGTTCCGCGATAGAGTGATGCTCGATATGCTCCGCTAATATTTCTCCTTGGATGATAACAACGAATTAATTATTAATAATTATTATTAATACACAGTAAGCTTACAATCATTGAGTCTGAACCGTAACCTGTCTTGAAACTGATCTTCTGCTTTCCAGCCTATTATCAATCACGATTCATTGCTATTCGAATATTATCATGCTCGTTGTTAAGAACTTATATACAAGTAGGCCCAGGGCTGTAGGCCTACTGGTAAATTTTGAGGTGAGTACACGTTGATCGGGAGAAAAATCGGCTTTGTCGGGCAAAAAATTTCCGACGACTGTCATCCGGCCCAAAAAATTCCCATTTTTCCGTCCGAAAAATCTGAAAACCTTTTTTAGTCATCCGCCCGAAATTTCCTACATTTTGGTGAAATTTCCTACATTTTTTCCCGTCCGAAAAATCTGATGACCTTTTTTTGGTCATTCGCTCCGGATTTCGTGAAAATACACCTAAATATCCTTTGCATTCTTCATGCGCATACCCACACGCTCTTTGTAAGGTGAGTAGCCTATACGCTGTAGAGCCTATACCCGCGTATACCCTACTTTTCCGCGGTGAGTATACGATGCCGTTTTTTCCCTGAGGTGAGTATACGCAATATACCCGCGTATACCCTTGATTACCCTGAGTAGGCCTGTAACTACTATCAATAAGCTTATATATAAGCTTATATATAATTATATAATTATATATTATAGCGACATTTGCATGTACCGACCTCTTCGCACTGTCGATGAAGCTTTCGAATAAAAGTCAGAGCGTTTCTTATTTGTTTGCTATAATTATATGCATAAGGCCTACATAAGTATTCTGAGTATTCTTATCTTTGAATGCGCATCCTTTTGCCTGCATAATGTCGTCTGTAACTCAGAATTCGGTCTGGAACTGAGAATCAAAGTGAATACTTAGGCCTACTTACAATCTATTAATGTGTGATGCAAAATTGAGAATCCGGATTACGTAAGTATCGGCTACACTACTGTAACACATACGGTAAGCAACCTCAGTCGCCAACTTAGCAACAGCATTGATTAGACCTATGCGATTTTATTATTGCACGCAGTAGCCTATTTATAGCCTGTAGCGTATAATTGTGCTGTCACGAAACGCGCGCTTTGACTTGCTTCATTGCCCATGGTGGCGCCTAATGGTTAAGATCCACGATCAATACAAACAACCAGCTCGGTGTTTATGAAAGTGCAATTGTGATTCCCATTTGATGAATAATCATCTGTTGGTATCGAAACTAAAAGTGAGAGTTGGAATTAAGTCGATCTCTATGTCCTGGGCTTTGAGGTAGACAGTGAAAAGGTAATTTTCTACGAGGTAAACCCTGCGGTGAATGGCGGTGATGAGACATCATTCGCAATTTCACCGCGGTAATGGGGAATGATCATTATTACGGTGTATAACCTCGTTGGGAATGAACGGAGATAAAACCGCGGTAGTGGCTACTATTATCGCTCTATTGTCCTATTAATACAGCGCATCTAGACTATGTGTCATACATTGACGTATGTTACTCATTTAGTTACAGTCACTTGCTTACTTAGCCTAAAATTCCAATCTCATGTCATTTGACTTTCGAGGATGTAGAATCACGTCATTCGTTCTTCCTGTTTCCCCGAATTGTTTTCAAACGACATGGATATAGACATAGATCGCAATCGTAATCGTGCATTTATATAGCGCCACTTCAAGAGAAACTCCTCAGAGGCGCTCCCGACCTGACACCAAACCACAATCGAAGACAATGGTTTTCAAACGCTTTCGCCAAAGGGCACAGAAAGACAACGAATTTAATCACGGAGACTCTAAAGCAACTTATTCTAGTGAGAATCAATCAAACAATCAATCAGAATTTATATAGCGCCCCTTCAAGGTATCTATTCAGAGGCGCTCCCGGTTTAGATAAAGGGAAAAACACAGTCTTAAACAGTTTGTGAAACTCTGAACAGTCTGGGAGGTGTAGCATAGTCAAGGGAAGTCCATTCCAGGTTGTTGGACCAACCACAGAGAATGAACGCCTCTGCATTATTGCAGAGCGAGTGAAAAGAACCATTAAGTCACCACGAAGGCGGAGTGGTCAAGGCGTCTCAGCGCAAATGCATGGACAAGAGAAGCTGCAGCTGCCAGCTTTAGAAGTCAGAGAGCGAGCAATGACCCTGAGCTGCCGCAGTTGGTAGTAGCAGCTGCGGCACACTTGATCTGTATGAGATGCGAGGGTGAGTTCAGAGTGCACGAGCACCCCGAGGTCATGCACCACCGAAGAAAAAGTCATAGATGGGAATTGAGAAGAGAGAACGTTCGAGCCTAGCCAGCTGTTGCCTAGTGCCCAACATAGCCGGCTATTATAGCAGAACTTTTATGCAGCACTAAAAAATTGTCAAAGCAATAAAACAGCGAGTTTGTTAAAAAGTTATTATTGCAGCTCAACTAAAGGTTATATTTGAGAATTTAATCAACAAATAAAGACAACAAAGAGTGTTGGTTTCTTTTTATTTGCAACCGTTTTGAATCAGAATTTCAGCAGCTTTGTTAGTTAGAAATGCTTTTCTTTATGTTTTGATTGATGAAAACTCTTTGAGGGGAATATTATGTTGTTAAGGAGAATGGAGCTGGGATGAGATTTCCTTTTTCCAGCCTCTGTTTTGAATTACCGTCCCCCATATTGTGCAACAGATTGATGCCAGCTTGGCACTTTCGTTCGCAAACCGAACATTTCAGGGGACGTTCAAAATTTTAATTCAGCATGTATTGATTGTGTTGTATAATTCATTCTTTTGTTCGGTAATTCAACGTAGGCTACAGACATTGAGTGCTAATCGTAACCCAGGACTTTTTTTAAAGTGCAGTTCTACACAAAATGTGCAGTTTTAAATGAATTTGTGCAGTTGTAAAAGCAATTCTGCGCATTAAAAATAATTAGAAAAAGGAGTTGCAGCCGGTTTATCAAGGAAGAACGAAATGGAACGAAAGACCTGTAGGCCTACAGTGAAAAATATGCAGGAAGGCAAAATTTAATAATTTAACGGTCTACAGCTTTTGTATGCGGCGACCAGGCCCGTTTTATGGTCATTGTAGGCCCTAGGCACTTTTGCATATTAATCTATTCGTAGGCCCCTAGGGTCTATCCAACTCTGCATTAATTCAAATTGCAGCACATTTACATTATTTCTTAAAATTATGCTGAACCGTGTTTTGTGAAAGCATTCAGTTTTGATTTTAAATCTCAATCTACTTTTTGTAATATTTATTTTCCATATCCGCTAAATGTAATATTTCCAACCCCACCTTATCCCGCATTACCCGTCCCACCCCACCCTGTCCCCAAACATCCGCCCCTTTTTTGAATTAATTTAGAGTTTTCGTCCAACACACCTCTCCATTTTACCCCCACCCAACCTGCTTTAACCCCATCCCCAACCATCCATCCTCACCTCGCCTCCACCCAAAATCGAGCCCGCCCCATTCCATTCCCCACCCCTCCACCCGACTCACCTCGCAAAGTGCTCGACTTATGAAAATCATGGAAAATGATGTTTCACTTTGTTTTCACTCAGGTCCCACTGTCCCCAACCGGGCCCCAACCCATATGGAAAATGGCGTAAAATTATTTTTTCCCATTCTAGATGGATTATTGAAACGGCTTATGGTTAAATAACAACAGTTCCCCGAAGTACTTGGCGGCCAATGTGTTAATAACATTGATCGTCGGGTATTGGATAATTGTAAAGGTCTTTTAAATTGATCTCAATTTCATATGCTAATAATTTTGGGAATGGATGTATCTATTTAAATCTATTCTCTAGCAACCTCTTAGAATGATAAATCATAATCAGTTATACGACGGGTATTCAATCTGTCTCGATGTTCCAGTCTGTGTTTCGGTCACGATCCCGTTTTCCTTGAACGTAGGCTATTTATCTGAATCCATTAGCAGAATTTAAAGTTAACATAACATAGCTTAGCCAATGTTACTGTTTCATTAGCTAACTCTAGCCTTAAAAAGTTAGCTCGTTAAAAATAAATTTGCAAGTTTTCGTGTTCTGTTTTTTTCGGTCATTGACCAATCACTGTATTTATTCTTTAATATATTTTTTCTCTCAGGATTTCGTAGACCCTGGTAAGTTCGTAGGCCCTAGGTACAGTGCCTACTGTGCCTAATGGATAAGACGGCCCTGGCGGCGACTTGCGAGATTTCCGGGAAAACTTGGGACAATTTCTGACAAACGACTAAAAATAAGAAAGGTCATCAGTTTATTTCGCCGCCGACTTGCGGCATTTTTCGAGAGAAATTTTCTGAAACGACTATAAAAAAGAATATTTCGCCCACAAAGCCACACCAGAAAAAATTGCTGGTTGTACAGTTCGACAAATTTCTTTAGGAAAACCCTGCCGTTACCTATTTCGAAATCGAGCTTTTATGTAAAATATAACTCTAAATATTAGTGGAGACACATACATGTAGGTAGCCTAGGCCGTTTAGTCATTGGCATAGCAAGTATCGCTATTACATGTAAGTATCGCTATTAGATAGAAGTTGACTCGCTAATGTTTTGCGAAAATTGAAAATCAGGAAGACTCGTTACGTAAGCACATTACAGAATGAAACGGTAAATATCCGCGGGTATTTGCTTAATGATAGCATAACAATTATTATGACTGTGAGATTCTATTTTTAAGCACTAGGCTGGTGCCCTTACGATGATTCGAAAAGGGTTTGGTCTCTGACGTCCGCTCATGTGCACCTTACTCATCGTGTAACGGTGAAAGACTTAGGCTGCTATCGCTAGCAACACTCACGATTGCTTCCTAGCGCATTACAGGCTTTTCAACGCCCAGCGTGGCTAATTATTAAAGGCCGACTACATGTGTGGCTCTAGCTCATAATATTGTATTAAAGATAATTATGTTTTTGCTCTCTTGATAAGTGCGCAGCATTACCTCCAACGTACGAAAACTACTTTCATCAGACTATAGACTTCCATCTGAACAAAACAAGATAATTTTAAACCTTATTAGGGCCTATGACCCCATGTAAATTTCACCCGCCTAAATATCTCACTGTTTTCCATTACGAGCACTGGGCAGTGGGGCCTCAATGTGGAATTAAATATCTATGTGGAGTGTTCCACGATGTTCGAGATAAGGAAGGTTGTGATTAACTGTTGCTTTTGTGCGTCTTTGAAGAAAAGCCGCACAAAGGCTGTAGGCCTAAGCCTACGTGACTGTACCATTTGCAAAGAGTTATTATTAGTGACACATTTGTAGCGACTATAGCAGTTAAATGACAATAATCTTTCTGTTAAATTAGAAGAGCAGGCCTCGAGGTGTCTTCAAACGTTGAAACTTAGGAACCTCGACTCGTGCTTCAAAAGGCCATCAAATAATTTACCTCGGGGTGCGCACCTATTAAAATGACTGAAACAGATGGCGTGGCATTCGTGCATTTCGATGATTTCATAGTCTGTAAAATAGCTGTATTTGAACTAATCAAGTCGAACCACAATACAAAAGATCCCAGAGCCCAAAGCACACCAAAGCATGATAAATTTGTGTACAATTAGGCCTATGCCCTGAGATGTCACTGCAGTTTATTGTTAAACACTCTTAACGTCTAAAGCCACGCAGAAAACCTTTTGATGTCTCCGGATAATTATACATCAACACTCTTCCTGAATTCATTCCATTCCTCATTCGTAGCACTTTCACTAGAGCCTTCACCGAATGTCTACAATAGACTTGTTCTTTCTCGCCGTCGAATTTGTTATTAGGGCCTACACGAGTCGAATTCAATTGTTTGGAAGCTATGTTAAAGCGTCCATCTGTCCTTCAGTACAGGGTCCGGCTCTGCTACCGTTGATAAAATGCCACCTGGCATCAGGGCCGTGTTTAACATAGGTCCATTCGGTGCGGTGCACCGAATGCCCCGAGCCGAGTTTTGTTGCCATTGCCCAAATGTGTCTTTTGCGAGACTCAGTGTTAATTAAACCTTTGGTAAAAATGTAGAAAACCATTAATTTAACTAAGTTCACCGACGTTGCGTGCTTGCTTACTGACCCGCCACAGCCGACAAATCACGTAGGCTATACGCTAGCCTATTGAACAGCGGATTTTTGCAAAATGACTAAGCTTGTAAGACTGTGGAACGGCACTTTGCTAATGCTGTAACACTTTGCACCGACACTCGAAGAACCTTAAACACGGCTCTGCCTGGCATTTCGAAAATTGAAATTTTGTTAACAGATGAGACCGACGTTTTGGTCTTTGACAAATTTCTTTGCGCCAGAGCACTAATGATGCTAATTATTCACGAAGTAAATTTACAATGAAAGGCGACACCGATGTTTAAGAGGGTAGTGGTAAAAGGATTCCTCGTTCGGTGCTTATCTAGTTTTCGTGCCGTATTGTTACCATCATCATAAGACCCCCCCAGGCTGCTGGAGCTTAACAGGAGCAGAAGATCTCAACAGATCAGTTCATCTCATTCCACATCGAGCTCTTCAGGGGCGATCGCTGAGGAGGCTGACAATGGAAATTGCTGAATGTTGAGAGTGGTTTTAGAAAAAAGAAACGCAAGTTTTTGTTTTCATTTATTCATTCTGATCACTTTAAACAGCGCTCTTTCAAGTTCCAACTGTAAAGGTTTTTAAAAGATTTGCATATTTGCATATGTGTATGAGCATGTCTGTAGGCTATGTATGGTTGCATTTCTGTACGTTTCAAGACACATAAAACAGTGTTGTGATACCAAGGCAATGAAAACACGACTAGACCTAAAAGAACTGTTTAATGCAATTTAAATGTCCACTGAATAGATTCAATCGCGACAACATTACACTTATTTGTGTGCAGTACCAATGTTTTTCCATGTGGAATATTTATTCAGGTGATAGTAGTTTATGACCGAATATTATTTGCATGTAAGCTTATGCATAGACTTATCTCTTATTAATAGAATTGGGCTGATGGGAAGGATCCATTGAGCAGGACAGCAGACTGGCGAGAGTTTAACACCGCTCTACATTCTTGGTATCATTCGCACTTTAAATGATGATGGAATAGCCAGTGCTCCAATGATTGTCTCAACGTCAATCCTTGTCTGGCCCTCTGGTGGTCGAACAGTGAAGCGTTGAAGCAGACCAGTGATGATTAGGAATATCTCAAGACGAGCTAATACTTCTCCGAGGCATGAGCGACGTTCTGTAATAAACAGAATACCATCCGAAAACTTTCCAATGCAACCCCTTTTAAGACTTAGCAAGATCATGCTGTGTGATCACTTCAAAAGAAATTTTCTGCAGAAACCACAAAGCGTGCGTAATAGTGATATAATTATAATAATTACGACAGTTTATCTGTCGCGGTAAATCGGCAATGCCTTTACAAGGACGCATACAATGAAGGTTGAGCAAAAGCTACAACAATATCACCAAGCTCTTAAAATTATGTAGGCTTTTAAACAAAATGGTTACAAGGTCATTATATTGAGCTCAGTAAAACATCAAGGAGGTCGATTATCTCGTTAAATTGAGCTCAATAGTTTACTATCTAGATATATTGTCAATTTTCTCTTGAGTGAACAATTCTACCTCTGCTGTATGAATGATTCAGTAAATACCCAATAAACAAATAGGCTAATTACCACAAGTTATGCGACAATAATTTTGCATTACAGAATGTAGTCTTGCCTGAGCGTCTAAAATTTCAATATTTCTACAACTGAAAACTTCGTTGAATGTCATTATGTCAACAAACAAGGCACTTACCAATGCTAAATGGAATAACTCGGTTGCTATCGATGACATTGTTCTCATCGTCCAAGAACCGTTCTGGACGAAAGACTTCCGGGTCATTCCAGACTTTCGGGCTCATGTGAACAGCGTAAAGATTTGGCCACACCTGTAATAATTATTGCAATAGGCCTACTGTCTTAGCAACTGGGATTTTACTGAATACCATAACGACAGGTTCTAATTGGAACAATGACGTTAACGATGGAAAAAATAGCTTAATTGGCTATTAAAGCTATTCATCGATTTAGAACGCAAATTGTGCAATTTTGCTGTGATGCAAAAAATTGCTGCTTATCTATCATACTAGGCTATTACTAGCCTAGGCTATAATATACTGCAGCGTATCAAATACTATGACTCTATTCTTCAAAATCTGTAACTCCAACTACCGCTGATCAGAGTTAGAGAATTTCATCGTAAGATGGGACGTTACGGTTTTCTGACGCCTGATATTAAGAGAGTAGAAGCTCTTGTTCATGACATTGAAAATCGGCTACTTCGTAGTGATCCGACTCGACTCACACATCCTGATTAAAATTTCCCAATCGAAAGTCAACAGGCCGTATAATCGTCCCCGTCCTCAAAAATTTGAACTCCCGATTATGGACGAAAGGAATTACATTTCACAAGTATTTGCAGATACTCCACCAATGCCTCTCTTTCTGACTTCCATCCATTTGATTGAATTAGGATTTTCTTTATCATTTCTTATTCGTAACTGGCTGCGGTATGTCAACAAGAACTCAATAAAACGAATATATCATCGCCAACCAGAATGGGCATTGGGTCTTGACTGGCTAGGAAGCTTATTGATAGGGTTGATCACGCGGCTCATTCTAAAATAATGGTTTCACGAAAAATGACTAGCCTATGTTCTGTAATATTGTAGGCCTAATTACATTTTTAAATACAAGCCTACTATAAAAGGTATAACCTGTATACCAGGTGAAAGTCCAAATGATCAGTGAAATTTAGGCTTCTTGAGATTTTCGTTAATGCATTTATGATATAATATTTACCCCAGTTCCCTTGGGAACGAAATATCCATTCACTGTACTATCTCTCAGCGTCTTTCGTGGTATTGAGATTACCGCCAAGGTTTTCCATCTCATCACCTCTAGTATGCTTGCTTGTACAAACGGTAGTCTACTCTGATCCTCGGCAGATGGCAGCCTTTCGCGAGGTATGACATTATCTATTTCTCTCTGCAGGCGTTCCTGAACCACAGGATAATTTGCAAGCATGAATACGAACCAGAGCATTGTATTTTTTGATGTATCACTCCCAGCTGTAACCAAGTCTCTGAGTGTGATGTTCAGCTGCTCTCGGTCGTAATGCGATCCAAGTTTTTCAATGTATCTACGCACGAAGCAGTCAGCAGCGCCCGTTTTCAGACTTTCCTCGACTTCTTCTTTGAAAATCTCCTGCATTCGCCGGTCACTGTTCACGTGCAAGCACAATTTCTTTCTGTAATAGGGGACAAATCGCAGAGCATGTGCTATTTCGAAAGCATTGTCCATACCTTCGAAAAACCCTCTCATCTGGTGTGCACGTTCACTGGCCCCGAGTTCATAGCTATGTCGACGTCCAAAGACGATGTTGTTTATGACGTTGGTTGTGGCTAGCATCAGCAGATCTTCTGGGTCGAACATTTCTCCGTTTCTCCTATGAACGTATTCTGTGATTGCTTCCACCTCCATGAGGATTCTCGCTTCCATTGTGCTTTTGACTCCGAATCCGAATTCTTTGAGGATGGACAGTGATAGCTGGTGGTACGCCTTCCATTCCGACGAGGGATTCATTGAAGCTAAACCTTGAAAACAAGTAAGTTTTTAAATGCTCGACGGATAAGTTTTCAAGAAAATTGTATAGGCCTACAATGGATAGTGCAGCTCAAGACACACTCAGATTTCGTCAATTTGACGTGGACAATTAAACCGGAAGAAAATGTTTTGCAGATAATGATGTAGGCCTATGCAGTTATGAAGTCGGTCTCATACCTTTAGTGTTTGGATTCACAAGTTTTTCAGTGTATATCGGATCTCTTCCGGAGAAAGCATAACTTTGCTTCACCAAAGCTTCGTCGATTACTTCCTTGCTGTTCAGTGTCAGAATGAGTCTACAACGCACAGTCCGCAGTTCAAGACTATAGTATCTCTTCATTCCAAAATTAATTGATTCGGAGAATTATATAGCGCCTCTTCAGTGGCTTAAAAAGTTCTGCTCGGAGATGTTCAGTTGTGGATCCCTCTGTCTGGATTGATCTGACGAGAAATGACTGATATGCACCACACTGAATCAATACATCTCGCTGTGCAGGCCAGGACATAGAATTACACGTGTGGGACGTGGATGATAATATTGCAGTTAAAAGGGCATTAATTAGAAATGTAGACTATATCTAATGTTCTAGAGTTCACGTGTGTCTTTATACATTGGCCTACACAGATGCAAGCAGGCCTAATTACACCCAGAGTGTTGTGCTTGACTTTTCAATATCTCAAAATATAATGGTTGTTGACTTAATACGCAAGAGGGTGTCTCCCCGTGCGCAAGACTGCAAGCTTAATCCTACCTCTCACCTGCTGCCTGCTTTGAATGTGAAGACTGGTCCAAGTTCATCGGCCTTTCTCATGAAGAATTCCGCCAGGTTATCAAAGCCAATTAGAAATGGCAATGATCCGATCAGTGGAAAAGATGGAAGCGAGGGTGGAAGGAGGCGTTTGCCTATGTCTTTAGATTTCCACCATTTGAGCAGAAAATGAGAGACAGAAAAGACCCCGACGAAGAGGAATGCTTCCAACGTGCATGACATCATTCTTATCCTGTATAAAGAAGCACACACGGCAGGATGTTACGATCAAAGATTTTCGAATTAATTTTCATACATTGAACCATTGATTTTCAAGCATGAACATAACATAATTATATTATTATTGTATGGGTGTATGTATATAATTATATTATGTGTGTTGCTGTGTGTGCGCGTTCGCGCGTGTGTATCCATCATACGCTTGTTAACGTGCATTTTATGCCTGCATGCAACTGTAGGCCTAGCCTATAGGCCTATACGTGTCGAGAAACCCAATACAGCGTGTTTAGACTTTAGAATATTTCACAAAGGCACAACAAACGTGATTATCCAAACACCAGCACAGATCAGCTTTTGAAGGCAGTTTAAGTGTCTACGGCGTAAAATCAGATGCAAATAAAACCATGTGAGGCAGAGTTTCCCCAGCGAAATAGCCATTCACGAGATATAGGCCTAATTGTATGGCCCCATGCACTTGTATGCATGAATATCTGCACTTTTTGCAGTGATTAATGACAAGGTATACTACTCTGTAGCCTGCGTGTAAGGCTGTAGGCCCTACATGCAGCTATTATGTTTAGGTCTACATAAGCAATTGCACGCTAACATTATCGTGACATACGCAAATGCGTATGAGTAGCCTACGCAAGTAGACCTACACCGCAGAGGACCTTGGACTGCCTACGAAGAAAGCAATATTATTCAAATGCGACAAATACTAAGAACTAATTGGCACAATTGCAACTTACCAAGTCTCCAATAGTGCGCTAATTTTTGTATGTAGCCTAGGCTAAAGCTCCTGCGTTGGTGATACTATGCGCTATTACGTTTGTGCTATCTGATGCCCTTCCTGTTCTTGGTTGCTTCAGTCGGATTGGAGACAGGCTTCGACACGCTACGCAAAAACATCGTGTCCCAAAAAATTGTGTTTTGAGAACCTATGCAAAATTTGCGAAAGTTAAGTGAAACGGAAGTTTCAATTCCTGCTTATTCCTGTAGCACGACGCTTAATACCGTGACACTTAATATCTTAACTCTACAGTTAATCCAGACGACAATCAGCTTTGCACTATTTAACCGATACCAGCTTTCATTTAAATGGTTGGCGGCAGAATTAGGAATTAGAAATAGGAATTTAATGGAGTGATAATGTGCGAATTTGACAAACTGCGACAGACTGACAATACCACATAATTATTTAGAGTGTAGGCCTATGTAAACACTCATATCAAGAACAATTATAATTTTCAGCGTTCTTTTCGGGACACCTTGTATAATCGAAAGCTGTAAGCTGAGCACACGTAATAAACTGTGTGCATTTGATGGAACTTGACCGTTCGACTGAGAGCAACAAAAGCTCAATTCAACTGCACGATAACAGTATATAGACCCAGGTCTACTTTCATAAGAGATAATGAAGTGTTAGCCATTTGACGCTAGCTTTTCAAGATAGTATGAATGTGTCTCGACATTATTATAATAATAATGTTTCACTACATACATGCCAACTTATTTACGCACGCTGGAGCGGCCGGTTATAATTATTTCATGATAAACCAGAGACGGGCAGACACAGACACAGACAGACAGACAGACAGATAGAGAGTAGGGAGTGAGAGAGAGAGAGAGAGAGAGACAGAGACAGAGAGACAGAAACAGAGAGACAGAGAGACGCAGAGAGACAGACGGACAGAGACAGAGACAGGGAGACAGAGAGGTTTGAAGCAGATAGGACATGTTTTCCCAAAAATGGAAAGAATAATCAGGCAAGAGATGTACCGGAAAACTGGACGGTGATGCAAAATCTGGCGGAAAGCCACCAGAGACGAGTTGAAATGCCTGGAAATGTTGTCGGACGAAGCAAATAAGTTGGCGATGGACAGAGACGAACAGAGGAAAGGTCAAGGACACGGAAAACTGGGTAAGTGCAAGTGAGGACTGCACAAACGATTAATTGGAGTTAAAATTTAATGGATCTGAGCCAAAAAGAAAGGTCTGGACTAGTTACATCAGATAGAAGGAGGAGCAAAGACCTCACTGAAACCAACACTCACTTTTTTGTTCCTTTTTGTTGCGCTACGTTTTTGAATCCTCAAAAACAGTGGATGGACTCTCTGAAAGTGATATAACCTTCGTTATGCTTGAAATATTTTGGTTAAATTTGGTCATTGTAGGCCTACGTAAATACATGTAGGTAACATTAAAATTGTCAAGCTGTTCTTTTGATATGTTTTCCTATTATCCTGCTTTAAGGCGCAGGAAAAGTATTCCTACGCAGTTATTTGGCCACTACCGGTATATCTAGTTGGTTAATCTCATACTGCTTAACATAAATTTGTCAATTTAACCGGTAACTAGACCCCCATCTAGCTGGATTATCCCCTTTGGGTGAGACTTTACTCATTAATCTGCTTATCAACAGTTGGCCTATACCAAAATATTAGCCTACATACTTAAGTATGGCTACTGAGTTTCAATACTGTCAATTCAAAGTGTTTCTTGTGGTCAATAAACATATAAACAAATAATCACTCAATCAATCAATCAATTTTTTTATTGAGCCAAGACGCATACAAGACAGTTATAGCATCACATCAAAACAAACACGAAAACTCTTGGTTCCGAAAGGGAAACCAGAAGTAACCGCAGAGTTCCGCTGGTTAGGGCCACCTATGCTCATAATTATTCAGATACTAGGCGTTTACAGGTTCATTACAATAAGCGTGACGTCTACAGAAATTCATATTCTATATTCCATCATTATAAATCAAAACTTAACTAAGAAAACTTATCGTTCCAATTTTTAACATCACGATACTACATAATATGCAGATCTAAATGTGGTGATGAGCACTGTAAGCATCAAATCGTAACTAAATCAAATCAACACCAAACTATACAAAGAAAGAAAACCTTAACTATGAAACATCAAACCTTAACCAAGAAGGGAAAAAGAAGCACCAGGTAAGGGAAAGGAGTAGGAGGTATGAACCCGACTAACAAACAAACAAGGTATTATGAATAAAAAATAACAATCAGTAAACTAAAGCATATTATGAGCCGATAATACACGGTTAGATGATATTACAGAAGCTGACGTTTATTTATGCGTGACCTATATAGTGATCCCACAGAATTCATGCGGCTTAAAATCATTCTTTACCCATAGCGTTAAGGTTTAAGCAGAAAGTCTAAAAGCATTAGACTATTCAGCCAACTCTCTCGGAATGAATCGTATGTTAAATGCGGATGAAGCCATCACTAGGGCCACTGGTTCAATCGGTTTGGCATCAACAGTGCTTTGTCCCTCTGGTGGTCGTATGATGAAGCGCTGCACCAGTCCAGTGAAAATAAGAAATAACTCTGCACGAGCCAAGACTTCACCAAAGCAAGAGCGCCGACCTATAATGAAAACAGAAAATTGACAATTGCCATGATACTCGAGATGATGATATTATTAGTCCTGATAATTATTAGTATTTTATGAGAATTATTATTTATTTACGAATAAATAGCAAAGCGCTGGATTCATTACGAACTTCGGGTTCTACCTTTCTCGGGTTTCTGAAGGCGGGTAAGAATTCTCGTTGACAGGTATAGGCCTAATTACTAACCAAGTGAAAGCGCAATGATAACACTTTTAAGCCTTTCTATCACTGGCTGTTCAGAGCGTCAAGACTATCGCCTTCTATGGCACTTTGCTAATACGGAACTTGACGAATAAGACGCATTACTGGCCGTGTTGAAAAATAATATCAATAATGATCGTAAATTCTAAAAAAGTGACAAATATCAAAATTAAGAAAATAAACAGTAGGTCCTAGAGACCTAGACACAATAACAGTTACTGTAGGTCTATTCAGACGTCTATAATATGGAGATGAAGCCAACATGAGACAAGCACTCATTACCAGCAGCCACGCATCAGCTAACACATATGAACTAACCTATCCGCCTAAATACATTTTATTTCGTCACATGGAATTCTCGTTGACAGCTATAATTACTAACCAAGTGAAAACGCAATGACAGATTCTTTGTTGATTACTTGGCCATCGTTATCCAGAAATCTGTCCGGTCGAAATATTTCCGGGTCTTTCCAAACCTTTGGATCCATGTGAGCCGCGTAAAGGTTTACTAGAACCTGGTAAGCATTCAATGCAATATGCACACATAATATTATAATATCTTATATTGATCTATAATTATTCACGTTTTAATAAAAACAGTAGGCCTACATGTAACTGCAGATGCAGAGGACTCAATAATGTATCGGGCTATCCGTTTATTGAAAAATCAAAGCGCAACAAGTTGGGCACAGAATGAAAGTAATACGAAGATAATAGTTTGTAATAGTTTATAATAGTTTTTATTAGTTTATGATAGCTTATTATAGTTTATACAGAAATGTAAGACTTGGGATTGACATGATGATAGAGCAGCCGATAACGCAGGTGCTGGTGTGATAAGAACCGTTGTAGAGACGCAAACAGGATGGATTGTCTATTTGTCGATTGATTTAAAGTGTTGTGACTTTCAGTAGTATACAAACTAAGTGATTCTCAAAGACAACGTTATTTACAATATTTGAATAAATTCTAATTACCAAAGTTCCGGCTGGTACAAAGTAGTCGCCAATATCGGTGTCGGTCAACGTCACATGAGGCAAAGCCAATGGAACCAACGTTTTCCAGCGCATGACCTCTAAAATTGTTGCCTCAACAAAGGGCAGTTTGGATTGGTCATCCATGGACGGGAGTCTATCTCGAGGAACCACGCTATCAATTTCTGCCCTTACACGATTCTGGACATCTGGATTGCTGGCTAAGGCGTCCAGAGACCACAGAAGACCGTTTGCTGCTGCATCCGTTCCAGCTGCAACTATATCTCGAAGTGAGTAGTTCAGTTGCTCAAGGTCGTAGTTTTCGCCAACGCTTTCCATGTATCTGCGCACAAAGCAATCGTCCGCGCCGTCTTCTAGACTCTTAGCAATCTCGATCTGAAAAATCTTTTCTAGAGCTTTATGACTTTCAACTTGCTCGCGTGCTTTACTTCGGTGAGATGGGAGAAATCTAAGCAGTGTACAAACTTCCAAATTCAAATCAAAACTGTCGAAGATCCGCTTGATCTGACATCCGAATGGAGTCAATCCGAGGTCGTAGTCCTGTCTGCGTCCAAAGATGATGTTCGATATTACGTTGTTTGTGGAGAGGTACACAAGTTCCCTGGGATTAAAAGATCGTCCATCCTGTTTTCGTAGATAATCTGATATGAAATCAACTTCCGTTAAGATCCTTGATTCCATCGTGCTTTTGACTCCAAATCCAAACTGCTTTAAAATGGCTAGTGAGTGTTGGTGATACTTCTTCCATTCTTTGCTAGTGCTCTTCATAGCCAACCCTAGACCGCACACAGTAAAGTAAACGAAAGTTTATTTTCGTACCAAATTTAAGGTTAATTATTTCAAACATTGACAATCGTCAATAAGTATCGATATGATGTTTGTTGATTACCACAAGGCAGACAATATTATTATTACAGTCATGGAAAGAAAAATTATTACAAGCTACAAAGGAAAAGAATCGAAAGATAGTCCAGCCATACTATTGATTAGTTTTCTCATAAGAAACCAGCTTCTATTTGAGCCGATCGCTTGCATGCTATAGCTCCAGTCAAACAGTTCTGAACTCTTTGGTTTTATGAAACAGTCAATGCTTGTGTCTAAGACACTCATTTAGAAAGCAACAGAAGTGTATTTCAAATACTTTGTAATGATTTGTTTATGCCTATGTTAAAATTGCTCAGTTCGTTCACCGTGACTTATTGTTTGGGAAAGATTCAGTATGCAAATAAAATGTGTTAAAAATGAATCTAACTCAACAAGATAGCAGGAAATGACACTAACATATTCACTGGCTGATCACAAGCTTTAACTATTCTTGGGAAACACTGTTAAGAAACTTACAGCAAGTCCTAATCTTCCTACTCAAATAATTGCTTGACACTAAGCGCTCTCCAGCAACTTGATAAAAATCGAGCTTCAATTCCCATTAGGTTTAATAGGCTGCACTATATGTCTTGCCAAAATTGTCTCAAAGACGTCACAGTTGCAGTGAATTACTAATAAGACTTGAGGAAAGTCATAGATATACTAACCCTTTTTATTAGGATTGGATGCGTTTTCAGTGTAAAGCGCACTTCTTCCTGAGAATGAAGCAGAATGGTTAAGTAGCGCATCTTCGATAACTTTCCGACTATTCAAGATCAAGACCAACCTGAAAACGGACAGATGAAATCAACACTCAGTGCATTTCTTTCTTGGAATAAAACAGATATTCAAAGAAATCAAGATAGATAATAGTATCTGCAAGCTTGCTTCGGCAGTCATAAGGCGCCCTTGTAGCGGTATGGCCGCGTTACGGCGCCATATACATTGTAAATTGTCGTTATTATTATTATTATTATTATTATTATTATTATTATTATTATTATTATTATTATTATTATTAATTATTATTATTATTATTATTATTATTATTATTATTGTGGAGAGGTACACAAGTTCCCTGGGATTAAAAGATCGGCAGTGAGAGAAATATAATAATTTTATTGATAATTTTGATAATAATAATAATTATTATTATTATTATTATTATTATTATTATTATTATTATTATAACCAAACGCATTTCTGCTTGCATCAGACTCGGAAAGATCTGCTTCGTAATTTATTATTGTCGTTTTATAATAAGGGAAGAACTGCAAATAATAATACTTGTCGCTCTTCTGGGAAACAGTAGGCTAACTATAAAATGATCTTGGCGAAACTGAGCACATCCATAATCAATCTCTATCGCTGGGCGCTGCCTTCCCCTAGTTTAGGTCGTTCCGTGGTTCCCATTAGGTTTAATAGGCTATTCATTATGACATGCACCTTCACTTAAACCATTCCCAGACAGTCATTCTTTACTTTCGATGTAGCAATGGCTCACCTCATTCTACATTTAATTGACAAAATGCTATAACAATTTCTGCCAATCGTCCGAGTTACTTTCATTGACCTCATGACTTCAAGCTCATGCACGCTTCAGTAATCGTAATCGTTATACCGATATTTCTCTCACGCCCACGAAATCGAAGTCGCGGAAACCAGCTTACACACAGGCACTTTAAACTGCAAACTAATAGAGTCTAATACCACTAAACTGGAACTTCACAGCATGGCGTTCACTTTCACATAGCATGCTCCATGGATAATGGTAGGGTAACTCAAAGATTGGCAAATGTAGACCTATGTATACTCAGTCCCCTCGAAAAATCTATTGCATTTCAAGCCATTCATTATGACATGCACCTTCACTGTCTCGAACCATGACTATGGTACAAAATTAATGATTACAGCCTATGATGATTCTTGTCTCTCTTTCAATCTTATAACACTCCATCGGTTCTTATATCAATAAGCTTATTTTGGCATCAACCGTCTTGTAGTGGCAGTGTTCCAAAGGTTCACTGCTCGCTTTGCTCCTGATAAGTCGCTATATGGACCATCACCCAAATCGAGCAACAGCTGTCGATAACAATACAGACTGTCATAATTATTTTCTGCCAATGACAGCATCTCATGGTTGACGTCTGTATCTGATATCTCCCAATCACCTGCTCTTTCGTGTGCGTCCAAATTCTCTCATGGTCGAACTCTTGCTTCTTGGTGCTAGTAGAAAACATCAAGCATTTTGATGACTTCAGTGTATTCAATTAGCGCCATTGAGAAGTCCAGGACTCTATTGGATCATATAAGAGAGTTGTTGTGTTCTATGGAAGCTAAAACATCAGAAACCTTAGGAGAATATTTTGCACCGACCTAGATCCAGCCTTAACAGAATACATCTGCCATTGTGCAAAGTTGGGGTTCGAAAGACGGAAGGCATAAATATTTCTGGTGATGCCGTCACCTCACATACAAATTTAGTTTCGACATACACCTAGACCAGGGGTTCTCAAACTTTATTTTTATTGTACCCCCAAGTAAAAAAATCGAATGATGGCGTACCCCCGTGCAGCACAGTCAGATCAGAAACAAAATGCCATTGCGAAGTCCCCTTGCAGTGACAGCTAAAGGTCCATTTGATCATTGGTGACATCGTTTACTTGAGTCATAGGCCTGTATAGGGAGCAAGATTTAATTTGAATCATATAATCTTATCAACAATTTTAAAAGGGAAAATTGGTCTATAACCCCTGTAATAAAGAGTCAACCTGTAGTGCTGTGATCTTGTTCAGACTAGCACAGATTTGAAATATCTGGTTCAATATTTGTCAATTTCAAACGCAAATTTAGGCCTACCCCGTGTTTGTTTTTGATAACAAGAATAGTTTAAAAGCCAGTTTCACCCAGATAGGCTATAACGTGCTAAAAGGAATCGCAAAATTTAAAGCTTGACCAGAAATTAATCCTTAGGCCAATTCAACTCTCCGCTATTTGAGCTCTAGCCTATAGCGGCTGAGAATTTAATTCTGGTTTTGGTACTTTCAACAATTTATACATTATTTTTTCCAAGACTATAGTAGGTCTAATAGGCTGAACATAAATATGTTGCATGCACTGTATAATATGTGACTTGTTATGCGAGTCTAATTATATATTGGCGAAATAAATAAAATTTAATGACGATGCTGTTATATGTTGCAACGTTAAAAATCATTGCTAATCAAAGAAAGATGGACACAAAGTCCATAAACGTAAAAAAAATTATATTTCTGGAAATTTTCGCGTACCCCTTACCGGCGCCTGGCGTACCCCCAGGGGTACGCGTACCACAGTTTGAGAACCCCTGACCTAGACGACATAGTAATTATGTAGAAGGGTACGTCTAAGCTTCTCAAGCAGCCACAGTAGTGGGATTAAGACTATTCTGGAACATTTGACCAATAACCATGGTTCAAAAATATCCCGACCAATAACCATGGTTCAAAAATATCCCGACCAATAACCATGGTTCAAAAATATCCCGACCAATAACCATGGTTCAAAAATATCCCGACCAATAACCATGGTTCAAAAATATCCCGACCCATAACCATGGTTCAACTTTTTCCAACACACAAATTTATTTTTTTTCCTGGTGTATATAAAATAACAAAAAAAATTTTTTCTTGATCCGGCATGCACCACCCAAACCATGGTTAAACTTTTACAACCACCCCAAACTATGGTTCAACTTCTGCTAACTTCTGCCAACCAACCCAGCACGCGCCTTTAACTCATCGCTCCAGGAATTTCCAGTAGTTTCGATGATGAGTCATAGGGTGATTACGTCAGCTGGGAAAATAACCACAGTTTCGATGAGTCACTAGATCATAATATTTTTTTCTCTTGTGTATATAAAATAACTGAAGAAAAAAAAATGGGATATACAACTCGACTTAAAGACAAGAAATCCCAATATAAAATGGACTACACATCGTATAATCTGAAAGAATTGCAACAAATTCCTAAACAAAGAGGACAAAAAGGATACTCAAGGCTACCAAAAACGGAACTCATCGCGTTCATAAAGCATGGAGATAGACTCGGCGCTCGGACACCAGACATCAAGGCTCCAACGCGTACTCCCCGCATGGTACGAGAATTACCAGAAATTACGAAACAGAGAGGCACGGTACGAGAATTGCGAGAAATTGCAAAAAAGAGAGGCCAAAGAGGATACTCAAGATTAGGAAAAGAGGGACTTAAGGCATTCTTGTCTACTACTTGGAAATTTGTGGGGAAAAATAAAGCTACTTTTTCGGATTGGTTGACTAGTGAGATTAGTCAGTTACCACCTCAAATAAAACCACCCATTCATAGGTTCAAACTTCGAGAGACAGCGACGGCTATCAAAGGGTTTACAAAAAGATACACGATCGAGGGTAACAACAGGATCGATGTCGCATCTTTTCTCAAGGCTGTAAGATCGCAGGTAGTTAGGCTGTTAGCGAAAAATCGAGGGGTAAAAGTTCAACTCAATCTCATGTGTGTAATGGAGAAAGTAGACATAAAATCCGGTGAAATAGCAACGGCTGAGCCTAATTTCAAATCAAAGACTGATATTATTTTAGAGGCAACCGATGTGAAGGAAATATATACCAACGCAGTGGATAAAATTAAGGAGAGCATGGCTAGTTATCAGATGCGGGGTAGCAATTGGCGATTCAAGGCCGTTTCGCACTTGGATATCGATACAGTAGTATACAAGCCATTGAAAGGTAGTTCATATATTCAGCTTCCCGAGTATTTGGAAAATAAAAAGGCTATTATTAATATGAAAAACGAAGACGAAGAATGTTTCAAATGGTGTATTACAAGGGCGTTGAATCCAACTGAAGATAACCCGCATAGAATCACTAAAGATCTGGTAGAACAATCTAAGAAACTCGATTGGAGCGGTATCGTGTTCCCAGTTGCTGCTGATGCTAATATTATACATAAGTTTGAGCGCCGTAATAACATTAGCGTTAGCGTATTCGGCTTTGAAAAGAGCGTTTACCCATTATATATATCGAAGCATGAAAGTGATACCTGTGTTGATCTACTGCTTATTTCCGATGATGAAAAGAAGCATTACTGTTGGATCAAGAACTTTAATAGATTGATGGCGGCACGAACAGAAAAATCTGTAAATTCGATGCACTATTGTAGAAGATGTTTAATCGGTTACAGAACGAAAGACTCGCTTAAAAAACACATCGAGTACTGTTCGCAACATGACGCCCAACGAATAGAACTCCCAAGCCCAGGAACTATGTTGAGTTTTAAAAATTATTATCGAAAAATGCGAGTACCTTTTATTATCTATGCGGATTTCGAATCCTTCATTAAACCGATTGATACATGTCAACCCGATCCCAGCACGTCTTACACCAATAAATACCAGAAACATACTCCTAGCTCGTTTTGTTACCATATAAAATGTTTCGACGATGACCTATATTCGCAAGCTCCTGTAACGTTCACAGCGAAGAACGAAGACGATGATGTAGCGCAGATATTTATTGACAGTCTTATAGTGGATATAAAAGATATTTATAATCAATTTAAATTCCTAAAGAAAATGATATTTGGAAAGGACGACAAGGAGCTATACTACTCGGCTACTGTTTGCCATATCTGTGGGGGTGAGTTCTCTGATGGTGATGATGATAATGACATACGAGTAAGAGACCACTGCCATCTTACTGGTAAATTCAGAGGCGCCGCTCACAAGATTTGTAATCTAAAGTATAGAGTCCCCAAGTTTTTCCCAGTAGTATTCCATAATCTAACCGGCTACGATAGCCATCTATTCGTGAAGAAATTACGGGGTGGTAATAATGAACAGATTAAATGCATCCCCTGCAATGAAGAAAAGTATATCTCATTTAGCAGAGATGTTGTAGTCGATAAGTTTATTAACAAAGAAGGGAAAGAGAAAGAGGTCAAGCGTGAATTACGTTTCATCGATAGTTTTAGATTCATGCCAGCGGGTCTCGACGCATTATCGAAGAACCTTAGCAAAGACCAGTGTAAAAATATAAGCAAGTACTACTCCGGCAATCAGCTCGATCTCTTGCTTAGAAAAGGGGTATATCCGTATGATCACGTTAGCTCCATCGATCAACTGAATGAAACAGAACTACCACCAAAGTCAGCATTCTATTCGAAACTAAACGACTCAGGTATCAGTGACAAAGACTACAACCACGCACAGGTAGTATGGAAAGAATTTGGTTTCAAAACATTCAGAGAATATCACGATTTATATAACGTGAGTGATGTTCTCCTGCTCGCCGATGTCTTTGAGAATTTTAGAGACGTCTGCATGAAGAACTACAACCTGGATCCCGCCTGGTATTACACTTCTCCTGGACTAGCATGGGATGCCTCATTAAAGTTGACTGAAGTAAAGTTAGAATTATTGAGCGATTACGATATGATACTAATGGTCAAGCATGGGATAAGAGGTGGTGTTAGCACAATTTCACATCGTTATGGACAAGCAAACAACAAGTACATATCATCGTTTAATGAAAGCAAACCTTCAACATTTATAACCTATTTAGATGCTAACAACTTGTATGGGTGGGCAATGTGTAAGAATCTTCCAACTCACGGGTTCAAGTGGATGACAAATGATGAGCAAAACGACTGGAGATCGATACCGTGTATATTGGAGGTGGACTTGGAATATCCCAAAGATTTACACGATCTTCACAACGACTACCCTCTTGCCCCTGAGAATATCACGCCTGAATCTTCAACGGTTCCTAAACTCATCCCAAACCTGAATGATAAAGTAAAGTACATAACCCATTATGAAAATTTGAAGCAGTATGAAAGCCTAGGTTTGAAGATTACCAAAATTCATCGAGGAATTAAATTTGAAGAAAGCACCTGGTTGAAAAAATATATCGACCTAAATACAAACCTGAGGACTAAAGCCACAAACGATTTCGAGAAAGACTTTTTCAAACTTATGAACAATAGCGTGTTTGGTAAAACTTGTGAAAATATAGAGTCCCGTGTAGATATAAAATTAGTTTCAAGCGAGAAGCAAGCCATAAAACTAGCGGCTAAAACGAGTTATGACACTCGGACTATTTTTGATGAGAACCTAATTGCCATTCACATGAAAAAGACTTCGCTGCTCTATAACAAGCCGATATATCTCGGTATGTGTATCCTAGACTTGAGTAAAACGCTCATGTATGATTTTCACTATAATTACATCAAGAACAAGTATGGAGATAGAGCTAAACTATTATTCACCGATACGGATTCGCTAGCTTATGAAATTAAAACCGATGATTTTTACGCTGATATAGCCCCTGATGTTAGAAATAGATTCGACACTTCAGACTATCCAAAGAACCACCCATCCGGAATTGAAACCGGAGTGAACAAGAAAGTGATCGGTTTGTTCAAGGACGAAGCTTCAGGTAAACAAATAGAAGAATTTGTGGGGCTGAGGTCAAAGTTGTACAGTTACAAAATAGCAGGCGTAGACCATAAAAAATGCAAAGGTGTTAAGAAAAATGTCGTTAAGAAATCCATAAGCCATGAAGATTATAAGAACTGCTTGTTTACGAGGAAAGAACAGTCAAGACGTATGAATGTAATCAGATCCCATCTTCACGAAATCTATACAGAAGAGATTAATAAGATAGCCCTCTCAGCCGACGACGACAAGCGAGTGATAATGGATGATGGGATAAGCACGTTAGCATATGGTCACTATTTATTGAAATCTACTTAAGAAAAAATATCCTAATATAAAATGACAGACTCAAAATTATGCGCCAGTTGCAAAATGGAAAAAAGCTTAACTGAATTTTACAAAAACGAACGTTATAAGAGCGGCTATTTTGCTTCTTGTAAAATGTGTGTCATTATCAAAACGAAGGAACTTACACAAAAATACTCAGAGCTTGAAGTGAGGGAAACAAAAAACAAAAAAGTTTGCTGCTGCTGTAAGATTGAAAAAAGCTTAGACAATTTTCATAAAGATAAAAGACAAAAGAGCGGAAGTTATCCGAGCTGTAAACTCTGTAAAAATGCTAAAGTAAAGGAGCTAACGCATAAGTACGCGAGACAGGAAAATAAGGAAACGAAGGATAAGAAAGTTTGCAGCCGGTGCAAGATAGACAAGAACATATCGGAATACGTTAAAAATCGATTTTCAAAAGATGGACATGCTAATGAATGCAAAGATTGTAGACATAAATATTATCTCACCCGCGTGGAAGCAAAACATTTAGATAATATTAAAAATTCTCATAATATAAAAATGGAAATACCAGCTTGACATGTGTCAAATGTAAACTCGGTATCGGACTTAAAACATTTACGAAATGGATTGAGTACCAATTTGAAGAGGGTATGAATATGGACAATTTCGGCTCGGTTTGGCATCTCGATTTTGTTTTACCAATATCATCATTTAATTTACTCGATGAAAAAGAACTTGAAAAAGCTATGAATTGGATGAATATTTGCCCGGTGCTATTGGAAAAAAATATAGAAAAAGCGAACGAAATAGATTGCGAGCTTTATGAAATGCAGAGGGAAAAAGCGTATGACTTTCTAAAATATTTAAATGAAATGTAAAAATGAGTTTTGAAACATACAAAAACATAAACGTTGAAGGCATCATACTACCAAATATCCCTCTTTCAAACATACAGTTGATTGATGCCGCGAAGAAACTAAATATCCTAAACTTCAGGGGTGTCTTCTTACGAGACGAGCTACCGAAGAAACCTAAACGGAACGAGTGTGGGATAATGAACTTGGATGATTCTAATGGGAACGGAACTCACTGGGTCGGATTTTTAAAGAATGGTAAGGTTAAAATATATTTTGATAGCTACGGCCTACAACCACCCACAGAACTCGTCAAGTATTTACATAGTCCTGTGTACTACAATAGTGAACGAATTCAACCGGATAATGAAGTGTTTTGTGGCCATCTATGTTTGTATGTTTTGAAAAAGACGATGACTGATGGTTGTAAATTTCAAAATGTTATCAATAGTTTGTATTAATATTATCGCGTAATAAAATGCCAGTCGATAAATTTGGGCACACCGATGTTGGGACTACGACAAGAGTAATTGCCGGCGGCGTCACATTAACTCAGGCAAACAGTACTTTTCTAAGGGTTGATGGGGCAAACCCTGTTACTGGAGATCTAGATATGAATGGCCGCGTGATAAAAGGTCTACCTACAGCGAATACTTCGGAAGCGGGAAAAGACGAGGCGCTAAGTCGAGGGCAGGTTATGGATTTGATAACGAAATACATCGATGCAGCGGTAAAAAATGCAATAGGGCCTGCGATTAGCGCTTACACTCCAGGTTCACAATACATAGACGCTAATACTTTCACAAGAGTTTCTTTCGAAATAGTAAGATTCAAAAGAGATAGCGCCATTAGTGCGAAACTGACTCGTTTCACTCCTGGTAAAGCCGGTTGCTATATCGTTTCGATGTGCGTAGAATTTGAAGGCCTCGGTATGATTAGTAGTACTAATAGTTACGTCTACCTTTATAAAAATGAAGGGGTGGAGATGCAAATTTCAGGCGAAGGGGATTTGCAGGCATCGATTAGTCGCGTAGTTTTTCTAACCGAAACCGATTATCTCGAGATTCACGTTTATTCAACCAACCAAACATCCATAATAGCGAGAGACTTTTCCATCGCATTCTTACGACCATAGCGGCTGAAAAAATAATCTGTTTATAAAAATGCCTGTTGATAAATTTGGACACACCGATGTTGGAACTACGACAAGAATAATTGCTGGAGGTGTTACTCTTAGTCAAGTAAACAATACTTTTCTAAGGTTAGATGGAGCGAGTTCGGCTACTGGTGATCTAAATATGAATGGTAACTGCATCAAAGGTCTACCTATAACGAATAATCCAGATGCAGGAATGGATGAGGCTCTAAGTTACGGACAAGCCATAGATTTGATAACGAATCACGATGACATTCCTTCCAACGATAATCATTTGACAAATAAAAAATATGTCGACGAACAAATTGCTTTGATAGTATCTAGAGACGAATTCTTTGGCCCGACGTTTAGTGCCTACTCCCACGCTGTTCAGACTATCCTCGCTAGCGATACGACGCAAGTAAATTTTCCGAGAAAAAGATTCGATCAGGATAATTGTTTCATCAATTCGAAACGTTTCTTTCCTCAGAAAGCCGGATGTTATATGGTTAATATTTTTGTGGAATTTCACGCCAATAGTGCTAGAACTAGCGGTAATGTTTCCTTGATGAAAACGGGGAGTGTGTACATGAAGATGCCCGGTGGTGGAGGTGACTTTGGTGGTGGAGGTATGCCCGCAGCTAATAATAATGTATCGGGTACTTGCCTAGTTCGATTAACTAATACCGACTACCTCGAGATAATGGCTACGTCAGACGCTGACTTAAACATTGAGGCACATGACTTTTCAGCTGCATACTTACGACCTTAAAATTCGAAACCATATTTAGTTTTGAATTTACACAGTACAATATATTTCTTTAGTTCATAGCGACAATTTTGTTACCATCCGATTGAAACTTGAATAACTTATCATAAATCACCACCGCGTACGCTTGCGTATTAACCGGTGGATTAGCATCAAAAGTACCTTTGATCTGGATATTGACTGTCGAGCCCTTCAGACGCTCGCATTGATTGCTTACATCAAACACCATAATCGGGAACAGGTTTTTGAAGTCTGCTGGTGTGATATTGCTTTGCGTTATCTGTTCGTCCATTCCGTAGAATTTTTCGCTAAACGTGGCCGCTTCTCGGTACGCTCGTGAGAATTGCTGATTCGGGAATGATAGGTTGTAGGGGGCGGCTGGGTATTGATCACCGTTTATCGTCACGAACAAGTTATTCAGATTGCAATGATCGAAAATCGATGGGTTTTTTTCTTGATCGCCGCTTCGATCGATTTGAAATCCAACTATGATGTACCTAGGTTGTTCAGGAGATGTCTTGAAACCAAGTTGCCAGCAATAGTTTCTCGATGGTTGGACGGACATAGTTTCGCATTGGCGAGCCCTGAATCCAAATAGCACCGATGCTTTCGATTCGATAATTTTGTTCAATTGGTTGTCCTCCATAAGAGATGGTTTAACCTGTGGCATAAACCACGAGATTTTGTCTAGCCTAACTTGCCCAACGGGCACAGCGGCCACACCACCCGCAGCAGCAGCGAGTCGAAAAATTGCATCGTCGTCGGCTTTACGAACAAGACTTAACGTATGTTTCACACCATAAACAACCTTGTCGTAATCATCGCAAAATCCAAAAATATGTTTCAACGGAACGATGAAGCTAAACGTGCCTTTGTCCCCCGGTTCTCGAATTAGATACGACTGTCTGACTTTGAAACCTAGATTTTCCGCGATAACAGCCGTTGTGCCACTGTCCTTGTACCACAGCTGATTCAAACCTTGTGCCAGTTGAAAATCATTTGGGTATTTTAGTAATCCAAGCATCGTCGTTGCTTGGCCTGGGTGAAATAACGATTCAATTTCTTGGCCCGACATGAAATACGAAATTTGGCTGAATAGGTGCATGAGTCCATTATTCGTAAGGGCTACAGCATCGGCATTAGCGTACGCGGTGTTGTCCGCCTTCAACAATCTGCCCTCGAATAATAGATAAGATTCCGCTGGATGGCAGTAAAGACTTTGAGTTTCGATGTTAATTTCTATTCGTCCCGCGGTGTTTAGATTCGCTCCCGTTATCGGGTTATACTCGTAACATTCGTAGCGCTCAATACCCTCATCAATCTCAGGTTTATCGGTAATTCTTAGAATATCAGACTTCATTTTATTGAAGAATAATATTTTTTTTATTACGCGACCTTCATTCCCGCACCGTTTTGTCGACGCACTAAATCTTGGATTGATATGGCATTCTTCAAACCATTCCCCATCATCAGATTATTGATATTCTCCGGATTCGCCCCGATGCTACTTAGTCGATCAATAATATCTCGAGTTTCCTGCGTAACCGGAATAATATTTTTCTTTGGAGGAGCTAACAGTTTTGCCGCAGCTTTCTCTACTAATCTTTTACCGGCATCGGTTGCGGCTGATTTCCCAACATCTATCGCCTTTTTCCCAATTTCTGTCGCCACGTCTTTGCTAGCACTAAGAGCTCTCGTTGCTAACTGTTTGGCGGCGTTCGATGTGGCTAGTCTTTTGAAAAATCCCGAAATAGTATCAATTATACCGGATCCACCGATAACGTATCGCTTCTTGTAACTCCTTCTATTAATGATCAGCATTTTATAATATCGACATTATATTTTTGTAAGTATCCTTGTTCAGCACTCCTTGTCGTAGTAACGCGTCGCATATCGTTACGAGCTCGTTTCTTACCCCGGTGTTACCCGCGTTGAATTCGTTAACTAATAAATCTAGCCGTTTCGCTAATACATTTGGGTCTTCGGAGATGACGATTACGTCAACGCCTTTACCTACTGTACCTAGGGTTATCTTTTCCCATATCGGTTTGACAATTTGTTTGTATTTGACGCTTGAAGATGATTTAGGTTTGTTAGGATTTTTTTCCTGTCTTATAGCATTCGTCGTGGTGAGAATCTCGGCGTAATCACCTATATCATTAATATCGTATATCACGTCGTTCGGCTGTTTCTTCGTCAACAACTCCCAAAGTCCCGGTGTTCCTGTGTAAGTCTTATTTACAACCGTCACGTCGTCTCCTTGAATCGAAATCGGAGTGTCGCCGATATAGAATTGCCCATTTTTGGATTTTATTCCAAACGTCGTGTCTACAGTTCGTTTATCGGAAGCGTATTGATGTAGGTACTTGGCGGCCATATCCCCTAATTCCAAAGTTCTGATATCCTCGGTCGGATCGGAGCTATACGCTTCTATCGCCGGACGCTGAGGAAATTGAAGGCCCTGTAACGAAGGAAGTGCTTGTAGTGCATTTGAAGTAGCTACCGAATTTTGATTGATGGCGGATAGTAAGACATTTTGTTCTTTGGAAATTGCGGATTGTGAATCAACGATAGGCTTGTATAACTTGGTTAATTCTTGTTGTAGTCCCGAATCTCCCAATCTCTCCGATAAATAGTTTTGTCGAATATTCTCTCTGGTTTTCAGATAATCTGCAATGAAAACGTCTCTTTTCGTGGGGTCACTGATTTTTACAAACGGCATTTGTAATTAAAAATATAATGTTTTCAGACGTGTTTTCAGACGTGTGAAAAAACATAAGTTGGATGTATTTCCCAACGTAACGACATACGTCTACATGTTTTCACGTATGTTCGCGTTAGTCGTTACCAACTGAAAACCATTTCGTACATTGATAGTCTCTTTCTCCCCTTTCGGGTTTAATATCCACCTCTATTTTAATATCTACCGGACCCTCCTCCAACCAATATTTCTCATCTGAAATGTTATCGTCTTGGAGAGCTTTTGAAATAAACTCGTTGATCGTGTTGATTGTCTCTATAGTTAGCGTTTTGATCTTTTCATGCGCCTCAGCTTTCATCATTTGCTTTTTATCGATATAGTCGAGGATTGTTCTTTGCACCCACGAATCATTTATTATCTCCGATAAATTGCTTTGATTAATATACTCCCTGTTTTTCTGATATTTTGTAGCGTAATCGTTTCCTTTCGCGGAGTCCTTGATTATTATACACGACATTTTAAGTAAGTAAAAAAATTTTTTTTCAGACGTGTTTTTAGACGTGTGAAAAAACATAAGTTAGACGTATTTCCAGACGTAACGACATACGTCTACATGTTTTCACGTATGTTAGACGTATTTCCAGACTAACGACATACGTCTACACGATTTATTACATGTACGTGTTAGACGCCGCTCCATTAGGTTTGTTATTTTTTTCAAGCATGGTTTGAAAGTACTGCATGACTTCTCCTTTTCCGCGATCGATGAGTGATTGTTTCGCTTCCTCGTCTAGCGCAACTTTAATCTTAGTTTTAATTTCTTCTTTCATACTATTGAATTTATCAATCTCGCTTAAAATCAAAGAATATTCCTCGTCTGAAATATTATCGTCCTCGAGGGCTTTTGAAATATGGTCGCTGATCGTGTTGAGCTTTGCGTCGGCTAGCGTTTTGATCTTTTCGTGCTTCTCCGCCTTCAACGCAAGCTTTTTACTGATTATGTTGCCTATTATACCTATTATCCCCGCGCCTAATGCTGCTCCTTCCATAGCAATGACAATGGGTGTTGCGATTACAGTGGATAAAACTCCTATTCCTGAAATTCCTAGTCCCATCGACGCCAGCATGAGGGTGCTACCTACTACACCGATTACGCTTACACTTCTGTGATACTTTTTACTCAACGCTGCTCTTTTGTCTCGTTCTTGCTCAATTTCCTTCTTAATTTTGCTAATCTTTTGAAGACGAAACGTTTGCATAGGTCCTCCACCGATAGGCTTATGTATTTCACCTTCTGGCGCGGTGGGTGTTAGATTTGGATAGAGCTTGTTGTCTGTTTTGTAGTCTTCATGATACTCCATTGTTTTTATTAACATAATATTATTTTTTTAATGATAACTCAAACCGACCGTTTACTGAATATAATTTACATAACATAACGACTCTCCTCCGTTTATAGTTACTAATGAATCGGAATTGTTTTGAATAGAAACAATGATATCATCAACCACGTCTTCTGAAACCTCTCCGTCTTGGAGACTACATCTTCGTTCTTTGATACTCTGTCTAAGGGAAACGAGGCAAACTCCTCCAGTCATTTCTACACCGAGTCCAAGCAGTAGCGTATTAGTAGCCCTCGGTTGAATCGTTATAACATTTTGTGCGAAAATCTCCCATCTTAAGCCGCCTCGTTGTCTTTTTGGAGCGTGAGTTACATTGCTCTTTACCTTCCAACTGACAGAAATGGGTTGGGTTCTAACCTCTGCCTGACGAGTTGGTTTAGTTATAAATTTGTGTAGTGGTCTCGACATTTTATAAACACTAAATTAAAATATCATACCGAGTATTGGAATATTTTTAAGCGGAGAATTAGGACCTAACAAAAGTCCTTCACCTATAGGCTCATAACCCGACCCCGTTTTCAAAAACAACCCAGATCCTGTTATCGAGGCGCCTTTTGGCCAAGGGGACAAGTACAAACCAGACCCGACTGATTTTATCTTACACGCCATATCACCTTTCTTCGCATATATTTTCTTCACGTACTTTACACCAGATCCGCTCATTTTATCAACAATCTTCGACGTGGCTGCGGAACCTAAGCCAGCCATAGCCCCCGTAGCTAAACTAGGTAGTAATGTAGACATAAGGAATTTACCCGCTGTTGCTAGAAACGGAAGTAAAGCGCCTATGAATCCTCCTTCGACTTTTCTATTGTTCTCCAATTGCGTTTTACTCATTTTGATGACTACACCAGTTCCTTTTTGGTACGCCTTTGCCATTTTATTGATTTGTGCTTGCGTCAGAGCTAACACATGCTGCCCGTTCATGTCATCGTGCGTTAGTTTGATATTCACACCAGTTCCCGCTTGGAGAGATTTTTGAATTTTGTCTTTTTGCGCTTCCGAAATATTAACTTTTACAGCTATGTAACGACTCATTTTATATATAAATTACAAAAAAACTTTCAAACTTGTCTGACGTGAAAACGAATCGTCAATTCATCTCCTCTAAGATTTAACAGTTTCCCATTTTGATCCGTGAGCGTCGTTGTCATCGTTGAAATTGTAGATAGCGTAATGGGTTGATATATTAATTTATGCGGCTCTTGGATAATCTTGTAACCCGGCCCTACCTTTGGGAAAAAAGAATATATTAAGTTTACCAATGTTCCGTTAGAGTATGAGGATGCTATGATATCATTAGTCACTCTTAGACAGCTTACACTCATAATATTTACCGGGTTCTCCGATTCGTTATATCCACCCGAATAGATCCAGTTATTAAAACCTAGAACCGTTCTGATCGAATTATTTGGCATAAAGTCAACCATATAGTCTCCTTTTATATTTAACACAGTCCTCTGCGTATTTGTGTTTGGTTCTATTGTGATGTAGTATTCTCCATTTGCATTGTTATAATGACCATTCTCCTTCATGATTCTCTGTATGTTTTCGTTTATATCCGTTATTTCATAGCACCCTTCTGGGACATCTATGTTGATCCATGGTGTTTGACCATTCGGCGAATACCTAAAGTTGTTGTTTGTCTTGTCGATATTAGGAAAGGAATAGTACGTTTCGAGATCTACAAGAGCCATTTCATAATTTTTATTTTTATCCAGCTCAAGTACTGAATTAAAATTATATCTGATTCGTGAGCTCTTTTCACACAGCGCAATGAAAAATGATGTTTTTGGTTCCGTGTTACGAGCCGTCTTTTCCGTATTATCAGCTATCTGTTTGAGAAGCGATGATTCCATTTTTACTACAGAGGATTTTCGATTATATAAAATTGATCGAATCCGCAGCGGTATTTGCCATTGTACTTTTCGCTACTGTGGTCGATAACAAGGAATCCGTGTGGTTGGTCCCACACCGTTGTGCATAGTTTTCTAAATTCATCTTTGTGCATGTCCGTACTAGCATGATCTCTGTAAATGTAGTCGATATTTTGCTGGTCCTGTTTGAACAGACAAATAAAGTTTGCATTCTCTCTGATCGTTTGCCGAGGTATTTTGAAATAATTCTGTGCGAGGTAAAAACAGTCTACATTACTATGCCTCCCCCGAATATAGTACTTTTCGCATGTCTTCTGTTTTTCCAATTGTAAATCATCAAAAATCATCAGATTATTCTTTTCGCTACTCAAGTCTCTCGGGTCTGGTACATCTTCGGCATTTTCAAAAAACTCGGCAATTATATCAGACTTAGCTTCCGATTTTAATGTTTTTGCCATTTCTTCTATAAGAAAGTCTGGTGACTCATTTAGTTTGGCTATTTCATCTTGAAGCTCGAATAATCTAACGATCGATTCTTTCGGTAATTTTTCTTCGAATGCTTTTCTAATAATACAATATTCCGGTTGAAACAGAGATTTACCGAATACCTGGAGGTTATTATAGTCTAACCAGCCCGGCCTGAGTAATAGATTCATAAGAAGCGTCGTTTTTCCACAGCCTGACTTTCCAATTATCAACCCCCTTATACTTTTAGGTAACAAGGGATTATTAAATCTTTTCGATAGCGCAGATCCCCAACTCAGATCTTTGATTTCCATTTTATTTATGTATTAAAAAAGCGAAATGTATTGCGTAAAGTGTAAAAAAAAGACTGAAACGAGAGATGTGCAGAACGCCGTAGCGAATAATGGAAGATCGATGCTTCGAGGTGTTTGCGCTGTATGCGGGAAAACTAAAACACAATTCGTAAAAGGAGCTATGAAAGGTGGAGATTTAGTTAGTTCATTGAATGCGGTTACTAGTACCATAAAGTTACCATGGGCTAAGTTTCCCGGTGAGATGCATTTACCGGGTCATCAGTTTACAGGTCCAGGTACAAGGCTAGATAAGAGACTAAATCCGAACGGAACTCCTAAAGATTGGAGCAGACCTATTAATCGTGTAGATAACGCAGCATATATCCACGATCTTGCTTACGATCAACACACCGATACAGCTTCTAGAAATATTGCGGACCGAGTGATGATTAATGACTTGAACAACATTCCTAATCCTAGCTTCCGAGAAAGAGTGGAGAGGGCTATAGTTAAGCCTATATTATCTACTAAGGCGAATCTCGGGTTTGGTTTAAAAAAAGCTCTGAACTGAAATGGACTGATCAATTAGCTGATGAGTTGCATAAACCAGTTGTTAGACATTTTAGAAAAAGGAAGGTTTACGCCGGGGGTATAGATGAAATATGGGCTGCTGATTTGGTGGATATGCAAGCCTTTGCTAAAGATAACGATGGGGTGAAATACCTGTTAACCGTTATAGATGTGTTTTCAAAATACGGGTGGATTGTACCATTGAAAGACAAGACTGGGAAATCAACGGCCGATGGTTTCGTGAAGATACTCGAGGGTGGGAGAAAGCCTGGTAAATTATGGGTTGACAAAGGGAAGGAATTTTATAATAAGGATGTAAAGAATTTGGTTGAGTTGTACTCTACTGAGAATGAGGAAAAATCTTGCGTCGTTGAGAGATGGAACCGAACGATGAAAGAAAAGATGTATAAATATTTTTCAGCTAACTCGACGAGAAGATATATCAACGTTTTGGATGAAATGGTGGGTAATTATAACAATACCAAGCACGGTTCGATTAAAATGACTCCCGCTAAGGCTAGTATGAAAGTGAATGAAAAAACTGTATTTATGAATTTATACGGTAAAGAGATTTCGGAACCTATTACACCAAAATTTTCAATCGGTGATAAGGTTAGAATAACTAAGAAGAAGAATATTTTTGAGAAGGGATACACACCTAGATGGACGGAGGAAGTTTTTACAGTATCCCAGATTCAATACACGGTTCCGCCAACTTATAAGATTACTGATTCAAATGATGAGGAAATACAGGGCTCATTTTATGAACAGGAGCTACAGAAGACAACTCAAGAAATATTTAGGATTGAAAAAATTATCAAGAAGCGCGGGAAGAAATCACTCGTAAAATGGTTAGGATATCCAGAGTCTTTTAATTCGTGGGTAGATAATGGAGACTTAGTGGTTATGTGATGATGGGTTATTTTCCCAGCTGACGTAATCACCCTATGACTCATCATCGAAACTACTGGAAATTCCTGGAGCGATGAGTTAAAGGCGCGTGCTGGGTTGGTTGGCAGAAGTTAGCAGAAGTTGAACCATAGTTTGGGGTGGTTGTAAAAGTTTAACCATGGTTTGGGTGGTGCATGCCGGATCAAGAAAAAAATTTTTTTGTTATTTTATATACACCAGGAAAAAAAATAAATTTGTGTGTTGGAAAAAGTTGAACCATGGTTATGGGTCGGGATATTTTTGAACCATGGTTATTGGTCGGGATATTTTTGAACCATGGTTATTGGTCGGGATATTTTTGAACCATGGTTATTGGTCGGGATATTTTTGAACCATGGTTATTGGTCGGGATATTTTTGAACCATGGTTATTGGTCAAATGTTCCAGAATAGTCTTAATCCCACTACTAGCCACTCTAAGCTCCCCATGTTTTTAATGCACATGAGTTATCACGCTCCTCACTTCACTGCGACTACTACTAATACCCGGGTGTTGTATAAGCTTACAGCTCCATCCTGCAGCACAATGGACTACTCTTACGGACAACTTTTTGTACTCAACGCAGAGCTCGTGAATAAGCTGGTGCCTCGCGCTTGACTTTCGAGTAGCGCTTTAGAAATTTGGAGATTACGATCATGATTACGAACTTCGTGGAGTCTACGGGTCAGGGTTGGCGGACTAGCCTACAGGCGCTGCTGCTGCGGTTTGTCAGGCTGCTATACCTGCCCTACAACAATCCAAGTTTCGAAAGACCATGACAGGGTGGTGGCATCTGCTTATTCGGGGCTGTTCATGCAAATCCGGGTCATGTTCTGCATAACCAAATGCTCCAATTTAAAACTGTGGTGTGTGAGGACAACCCTACTCGCTTCGTCCACTAAACCGTGACAGAATTCTACCTGTTACAAGCAGTTTGATATGCGGAATTTTTTATTACTAGGGTGCTTTGATCGTGATTATATTCTTCCGAATGTAAAGATCAAAATGCGGCTTGCAGTTTTTCAATAAAATATTGAGTCTATGATATTATATAGATAAAATTCTGTGTTATCCAGCCAAGTGAGCGCTTCTGATTAGGCCTAGATATAGGCCTATATCTTGAATAGGCGCTATATAAATTCCTAGACTGAATGAAAGAATTCTGTTCAATCGTCATTTCCTTGCACTGTGTCTGTATATAGCTCCTCTTATGAGTCCGTTTTGATCTGACGCTGTTAGTAGGACCTACGAACTTTCAATTACAATTTCAACAGCAAAATGTGTCGTTTGCTATTTAAGCTTACCTGCTGCTAGTTTTGAAAGTGAATATGGGTCCAAGTCGATCCGCTGTTTGCAGGAAGAAGTCTGGGAAGTTGTTAAATCTTCGTAGGAAAGGCAAAGATCCGACCAATGGAAGAGATGGAAGGGAAGGAGGATAACGGCGCCTTTCTTTCTTTCCATGGCCTTTCCACCATTCGACGAGGAGGCGCGAGGACAACCATATCATCAGCAGGAAAACAATTACGGACAGGAACATTCTAGCTTTGCCTTCTACAAAAAAACAAGACATGAGCTTAAGAAAAATTGACGACAATCTTTTGATTTTTAATTAGCTTACATTTTAGATAATTATGATAATTTTCAATTTAGCTTAAAAGCATTTGGATATTTTGTATTTTCACTCCACAATTTTGAAGTGTATTTAAAATTACCATATTCTGACACTAAAGTTCATGCCATCTCTTAGAACTGAGCCTATAGTCTAGCGTCAAATAATTGCAGTTTAGTATAGGCCTGTTAAGGGAGGGTGGGGCAAAACGCCCACCTTAAGGATAAACTGGGTGTAGAGAGCAAAACACATTGATATCTAATGTTAATTATTTTATCATCATAAACATCTGCACTTAAGCTACAATATCACTAAATAAAAAAACTTACATGAATTCAAATTAAGGCACAAAATTGTCTGAAAGTTTTTGGTCGAAAAGGGGCGTTTTGCCCCACCCAGGGGGCAAAATGCCCATACCCTGGACATTTTACCCCAATGATAAAGTATACTAGATAATTGCCTAACGTACGTACATGTACGTATGTATGTATGTATGTATGTATGTATGTATGTATGTATGTATGTATGTATGTATGTATGTATGTATGTATGTATGTATGTATGTATGTATGTATGTATGTATGTATGTATGCATGTATGTATGTATGTATGTATGTATGCATGCATGTATGTATGTATGTATGTATGTATGTATGCATGTATGTATGTATGTATGTATGTATGTACGCATGTATGTATGTATGTATGCATGTATGTATGTATGTATGTACGCATGTATGTATGTATGTATGTATGTATGTATGTATGTATGTATGTATGTATGTATGTATGTATGCATGCATGCATGCATGTATGTATGTATGTATGCATGCATGCATGCATGTAGGTATGTATGCCCAGTCAGGTGAGGTAAGACGCCCAGTCACGTGAGGTAAGACGCCCAGTCCCGTGAGCATCTTACCCCCAAGCAGTAGTAGTTACATTCCATACTCCACGCCTAAAACGACTACTTCAATATCAGATTAAAGTTCACTGTAACATACCTAAATAAGTATGAATCCAACAAAGCATGGATCTTTCGGAAAGAGCTAAACTAAGTAATTTTAACAAATTAATGAAAAATGGAAACCCTTACATCAGCTTTCGCAAAAATCGATTTTCTTGATAACGAGAGACCTGGTCACAGGGAACGCGAAAGTACGATGTATTTTAACCGGAAATGCATAAAACTAAACGGTTCCAACTAAAATTTGGATTCGGCACATCAGTTGACTGAAATAATGCCTATGGGCATCTTACCTCCCATGGGCGTTTTGCCCCACCCTCCCCCTATATATAATTATATAGATGCTATAACACTAAATGAAGTTATTTTACTTACAACAATGTCAGTGCTTACAATAATATTTTGTGGAAATTATTTACCTATAAATAATAGGCTGCAGGCTAATCCCAAATTCCAAGCACAGGATAAGTAAATTTGCAAATTCTAAGGCACTAAGAAAGCGAGTGCGAAAATAGTTCCTTCTGGATTTCTACGCAAGATTCTGTCAGCAATCAGAAGCAGAAATCGTTGGTTAACAGAGAACCACATTATGGATTCAAATTATATTATTCGTCTGAATTGTTAGTGCAAACATGTTATCATTGTTACGCATTTATGACAGGTCACAATAATTACTATTGTTGAAATAGTCTTACCGCAAAACTGTATAACAGAATGGTATTCTCCTAATATAAATATCCCACTCTATGCAAAACGCAACTGTAGGCCTAAGTGTGTCACATGAACAGCGTTCGCTGTTGACTGGGCAGACGCTCAAGCCAGACTTTTTCTTCGACAGCAGCGATGCAATAGGCTACGAAATTCCACAGAGGGAACATGTTTCGTTGCCATTATACTCTCCAAAGCTGTTGGTATTACATGTAAATATGAGTTTTGCTTTCATCATGGGCTTTGAATGCGTGCATAATTATATATATACATTTATAAAAGTGCGTAGTGCGTGCGTGTGTGCGGGCGTGTGTGTGTGTGTGTGTGTGTGTGTGTGTGTGTGTGTGTGTGTGTGTAGCCTATGTGCGAGTCTGATATACGTGTGGATGTGTGTTTCTTGTGCGTTTGTTGTGTGTAGATGTTTGTGTATGTGTGTGTGTCGGTGTGAGTGTATGCGTGTGGTGCAGGTGTGTGTTTGTGTGAATGTGTATAATTATGTGGATGTGTGTATGTGGATGTGCATGTGTGTAGAAGACAGGGCGAACCAAGACGATCCATAATAGCTAGGTTAGGCCAATAGACTTGACTTCGACCTTGGTTTCATACGTCATCATATTCAACCTGCCCGTGCAATGCATGACTAAAATGACAATATCTAAATAAACCGCGAAGGACTGGCAAATGCGTACGCGTATGCATGGATGGATGGATGAATGGATGGATGGATCAGTGGATGGATGGATGAATGGATGAATGGATGGATGGTTGGGTAGGTATAGGTAATTAGGTATGTCTAAATGTATGTATGTATGTATGTATGTATGTATGTATGTATGTATGTATGTATGTATGTATGCATGTATGTATGTATGTATGTATGTATGTATGTATGTATGTATGTATGTATGTATGTATGTATGTTTATAGGTAGGTAGGTAGGTAGGTAGGTAGGTAGGTAGGTAGGTAGGTAGGTAGGTAGGTAGGTAGGTAGGTAGGTAGGTTGGTAGGCAGGCAGACAGACAGACAGACGGATAGACAGATCAACATACATGTATACATAAACGGATAAGCAGAAGAATAGATAGACAGTCAAGGAGACAGGCAGAAATATTATAATTATACACAATATGTCATAAACTAATTATATATATCTATATACATGATGCACAAATTAGTGTTTAAATGAAGAAATTAGAATCGCAGATATTGTGGCACGAAAACGTAGTTTTTGTAGCATATAGACTACCTGACCATTTTCTATTAGAAAGCTCTATTTACACAATTATTCATTCAAACACTCATTCATTAAAATTTTTAGAGGCGCTCCCATACCAATCACGGCAATATAAATTATATTTCAGCAACTTGTATTTTAAGAAATTGGCATTATTTCTAGAAAGTAGGCGCTTCTCCAACGGAAGTCTGTTTCAAGTGCATGGGCCAACAATGCAGAATGCAATAATTATTGTATCTATACCTATAAAATCGAAAATCTCAAATCGTATCCTTGAATAAAACTTCTTATCCACGCTACCGATTTTTCCCAATATTTACAAAAATGCTTTTATCACCCAATAACAAATCATAAGGGGTTCGCGATTCAAAACTCTTACCTATTCCAGAGTTTGAAACTTTTAATTTTCCATCCGAAACGCTGTATTTAACACGCCATTTGCCTACAGCACATCGATATTAATAGACCATCATGTTCGTTGAACGAAAGATGATATATTGATGATTCAAACCAATACATTAATGACGTCATGGCCGATATTTTTCCTATAGCGCGTTACGCCGTTAAGTAGGCCTATTTAAGACGCAATAATTTTCGCCGACAATAGATTTTTAACCTCATTTTTCGCCGAGGGCACGCGGTTTTGCAAAACTGCTCACTATAGCGTAAACATGAACGGGTAGGGGCTGGCCGGGTTGGGTCAAAAACCTAGGGTAGGCTTACCCGGCACCGGATTGGGACCGATAGAAGGCGAAGCGAGGTGAAAAGGGCGGCGTGGGAGCGGGGTCAGGCGTGGCTGGGAACTAAAAACCGAAATTTCCCGGGCAACGCCGGGTAACTCAGCTAGTACCTGATAAATGCAAGCTGTAGATCTACAGAAACTAATATCAAGAAGCACTGATACTCAATAATGGTCACGGGGAAAATACAGATGTTTGTAATATTTACAGAATATATATTTGTGTTTATATTTCTATACTCTAATTTTCATAACTAAACTGTATACTTCGAGAGGTAATGGACTTATGGTTGATAGTAATGAACTCATTCTCAGTAGCATTCAAGTCTTTATCAATATGAACATCAGGGAACGGGAAAGTCAAATATATTTGACCGAATACCAACCAGCCAGTTCTAGTGCTCTCCATTCTTTCCGCGTGATGATCACTCGGCTGTCTTATTTGCCAAATCAAAAGATCGCTCAGTGACAACGTTACTTAAATCACCAACAGAAAGATGGCTTCAATGACAAACTCTCTTGACTATAATTTTATTGAACAGCAGGTTATGCTAATCAAGACAAGCACAATTCAAATGAATTAATGTACAGCAAGTTATAAGTTAGCAGATTATTTCAAAATAATTTCATACATGCATGCAAGAAGGATCGATAAGCAGACAATGTCTAGGTACCTAGGCCCAATCCAATTTGGATTCTTGTATTCCTAAACAATTCGTTTAGGAATACAAGAGGAACCCAATAGTCACTCGTTTCACAGTAATTTTTTGTGGCAATGCGATACAGCAATTATTTTCTTAGTATCGTGCTCCACAATGATTGTTGTCTAGTCTGAAGCTAGAAACCAAAACATTTTGATTATTTAGTCAGGCGGAATCGGTCGTATGCCAAATTCGGTTGAATTCAGTATAAGTTCCACTGGTTCAGTCGGAAAGGTTTTAAAAAATATTTACAGCAAGTGTATCTGCAAAACACATTACCGTACTAAGATTGTGTGTTAATGATGGAAACACTTGCTCGAAACAAAACACAGAAACAAAAAAACACAAGATACAGATTTTAAAAATTAGAACATATTTTTAACTCTTCTCAACGCACCTGTCATCAGTACTCAGAGAACCGATACAGGACGGACCAGAGAAGGTCAATCTGATGCATACACGCAAGTTACACTTTCAGAACTATGCAGGTGGCCTTAAAAAGTAACCACAAAAATATTTTGTGGACATCTTAACCAAAAGTATGAATTTTTAAAACAATTTTACAGGCTTAAAGGCAATTTATATAATTATATACATACGTACAATGGCAGTAGTTTCACTAAAATATTGCAAACAGAACAGAAGTGACATCACTTTTGGAGCGTCCACCCACTTTTTTGGCAAATCAAAAGCATAACGCAACAAGGAGTAGCCTACGTGGTAGCAAAACGCTTGTATTAAGTCACATCTAAAATAAATTATTATAAAATAAACTTGATATTACCAGATAATCAGAGGCTTCTATCCCTATACATGGCGGGCGCAGCTTGCGCCCAGTGAAAAATAGGGGGGATCAGAATACAGCCAAAATTCACGTCGGTTGGGGGGGGGAAGGTCGGACATGGAGGGCAGCGTTCAACCTAGGCATCACTAGGAGGAAGATCCCCCAGAAAATACTTCCCCTCCATATAAATTTGGACAAAATGGTAGGCCTAATAGTTTTTAGCAAAATGTATACACTTTATACACTTTGAGTTTTTAGTTAGTCTACTATCTGCATTTTTTAATTACATGACCTGCTACAACAGCTATAATATACCATAACAAAAATTTCCTATTACATGATTATAATTATGTTTTTACTATTTGAATAAATAATACAATCGTATTAAAAATTGAACTGGCCTAGTTAGCTACACCGGTAAGCGAGAGCGGCATTCGTCTGTTGGTTGCAACGGACCGGTTCAAGCCCTGGGCTGAGAGTTGACAATCAGAGATTTAGATAACTCGGGCTAGCACGTGTGGGACGCAGGGTCCCAAGCTTCTGCGGAGCGACCTTGGGCAAGTTGCTTACCCATCATTGTCTATGGGGAAGGCAACAGGAAACCACCTCACTCATCTCATCCCCAGGGGCGTAAAGCCAATGAACCTGCCTTCGGGCAGTGCACCACCATCATCATCATCATCATCATCATCATCATCATCATCATCATCATCATCATCATCACCATCACCACCACCACCACCATCATCATCATCATCATCATCATCATCATCATCATCATCATCATCATCATCATCATCATCATCATCATCATCATCATCATCATTATAATTGAAAAAATAATGTTCACATACTTATGAATGTTAAAATGTTAATACGGAAATCGCAAAACTTTCTTGTGGGGAGGGGCACATTCTGTCCCCATATCAGGTCCCTTTACGGCACTACACATGCTTCGGCGATCATCTGCTGGATGCTCGTTTGTCCCCCTCCAAACAAACCTTCATTTCCACACTAGAGGAGGGCATGCGCTAGATTACATCATATATTGCATACATAGAGAAAGACCGGTCCAGAAAGGGTGGAAGAAGATGGATTGCGCCCGGTTGCGTAGGGGGGATAGACAGGGCTGTACTCAGGAATTTTGAGGTGAGTACACGCTAGCGCGCCCAAAAACATACGACCTTCCCCGGCAAATAAATCTGACGACCTTTTATTATAGTCATCAACTTTAATTTTAAGACATTTGTACCTTTGTGTGTTAAGCCGTGTATTTAATTTACTTAACACCATTGTACTGGTTATAAATTACAATAATCAATCAACGACTGTCAAATACGTTCGGTGCTGCACATAAACACAAATTATTTATTATTGAGAAATCTCCAAATTACAATAGTTTCCACAGCGTCTGTTTTTCCCTATGCAAATCATCAGTGTTTGGAATACGTATTCTTCTTTTATCAGATGCATCTCGATGTCCTGCCAACAACCAACTTCTTACGTATTCCTCTGGTTTAAAATCCTTCAGAGGAGGACCATTCATTTTTATGAACATTATGCCCGAAACAGACTCTATCAGAAGGCTGTTGCGAAGAGAGGTGATAATAAGGTTCATTAAACTAAAACCTCTTTCACACTCGGCAGACGAACAAGGAATTGTTTCAACGGCACGAACCAAAGGCAGAAGCAACTTTGGTATGGTTTTTCTGTTTTCAACAAAATCTCTAAATCCTTCAATGCACTGCTGTGAGTTCAGTCCAAAACGATTGCTCATAAGTTTCACTTCTTCTTCGCCATATCTAACTGGTATAGTATCTGGCCAGTTAGCAGGAATTAAAATTTCGAAAGATGCTACAAATGCCTTGTTGTTGAGAACATCAGAGTCACTTCCAGAAGATAGGCAACGATCGTTCATGTGACCAGCCAAGCTGGTCAGGAAGTCTTTAGATGGGATTGATGTTAACTTTGCATTTTTCTTAATGGTTAAGCTTCTCCATTTTCCACGTTTTCCGGCTTCAAATGCTTCCTTCATCTTTTCTCCAGGCTCATGAATCAGAGAGGAAATTATTCGAATTGTTCTTCGGATCTTATTATCTGCCTGCGTCACTGTCACATCATTAGACTGTAGTTGCTTTGACAAAGAAGACAATTCTTGCAATGTATCGTACATGAGGGCAAGATCGGACAGGAACTCGCATGATTCCATTCTATTCAACAGTCCTTGAAACTTAGAACGTGTCTTTCCATCTCGGTTTGTGTCTTCCGAAGCATTCTTGAAATGCAAAGCAAGAGCTTCATAACTGTTCCAGACAGCTTGAACGGTTCTAAAAGAACTTGCCACCCAACGTACATCTAAAACACGTCCAATTTTTAGTATTTGACTTTCAAGGTCTGCTGCTATTAACCCCAATTCTCTCTGGTTTTTTGGCGATTGATTGTAGAGAGAATAAATTGAATCCATGAAGGCCTTAAAGTGGTATGTTTGTGGAAATTCTTTTAACGTATCACCAACTCCAAGTTCTAGTCTGTGGTTTAAGCAGTGCCAGATGAAAAGACGTGGAAATATTTCTTTTAGACGCACGGCAAGACCTGACTTTTTCCCCAGCATAGAGCTAGCACCATCTGATGTGAGCGCAATCCAGTGTTTCTTCAAATATGGTAAATCAAAACCAGCCTTTTCGAGACTTTTCAGCAGCGCAGTCATTATGCTCTCAGAATCTTGTCCAGAAAGTTCCACCAAATCCAGCAACATAGTTACTGGATCACACAAATCAACTGATGCGCGTATGAACACACACATCGTCGAAATTTTACTAATTGTGGTTGATTCGTCAACAAGTACCGATATTTTAACATCATTGTCTTTGAAGTGTTTCACTATCCTTTCGCGCATTGTTGTGGCAATGTGATTGACAATCATATTTGCACTGCGACGTGAATACAAACAATTTCCCAGCTTTAACCCATTAAGTTCCTGAAGCTCTATTAAATCAACCTGATCAGTGAATGGTCGCAAATTCTTTGCAAGAAAATATGCAGTTCTAAAAATTCTGAATGTTTCTTCAAGTTCATGTTTTCTTTGGTTAATAAACTGATTAGCTATGACTTCATTTCGTGCTTCTTCTTTCAAATTCTGAAGCTCTTTGTGAGATTTTGATTCTGCATGCTTTTTCACTTTTGACCTCAACGAAGACAATCTAGACTGTCTGCTATTTCCACAATATGAAACTTCATATGATGCCCATTCTTTTGAGATAGACAAACCTGTGGTTTTCGTGACACCAAGGTCACCATTTGAACACACTGTGCAGCCTAATCTATGTGACGAGCAATCCAACCATGGATATTTACTGCTGTAATCTTTAAATGTCTTCTCTGACCAAATGTCTGGATATTCAGTAAAACTGACAGGAAGCTTTGGAAGGTCATTACTTTTATCTGGTGACTTTTGTGTTTGAGGCTTGTATGAAATTTCAGCGTTATTCGGCTGCTCATTGACAGTCGTTTCATCAACTTTACCTAAAGTATTTGCCTTATGTGGATTTTTTTCTAGTCCTTCTTTCTCAAGTTTCTGGTAGAGGCTTACATAGTGATCTCGATAAGTGTTGCTGTCAGCTGTGTTGCAATCATTTGTTATAAACCTACAATATCCTAAGAGGATATGACAGTTTTCGGTTTCTTTGCAACCGTTGGCGCTGCTTGCTATAATTGGTTGAACTTCGAGCTGTTGTTCAGAATGATCGATAGATGGAATGATAACAATTGAACGATTGTACAAAAGGGCAGCGCTTTCAATAATGATGCCATCGCCCCACACCCCTTCACATTCCATGCTTGCTAAGTAGGACTCCAAACCTCCCGTCTGTTCAAAAACTGCCTGCCAGTTTTGATCTTCCATCTAAAATGAAGCAATAATTAAGAAATACCTGCTGCAATGATGAAGAAAGAGACTTGGGTGACACACATATTATGATATTATGTATACATGCATAGCATTCATTTAAATTGGTAGGTTTGTAAATTACCTTTATAGAAGGTGCAGTGATTTCTGTCGCCATTAATTTTGGGTAGTTAATTGGCCAATTATTTTAAAGGTGTTCAGTTCAGGCATCCATGCAGACAGACAGTTGGGCAATAGGCCAAGTCTAAATGCTAGCCAATGACTATAGTCCTATCTCTTAATGCCTAGGGCCTATATGCTATACTTATACGATATTATAAAATAAAACTGTCATCAACTTTCATTACACATTTACACAAAAACAATATTTGACTATTGGAAAATGCGCAAACATAGGAAATTTTCAAATATACATGACCTCTATAAACTAGGAAAATATAAAATAATTACAGACTTACCATTTCACTGCTGTGATTTCGTAAGTACAACACAATTTCTTTTCTAATTATTTCTGACTCTTCCATTGGGCGACCAAGCTGATCGGCTATCGCAGCAAACAAGCAACTTCCATTGGCTGGAGTCTGACGAACATCGTAAAACGGCGGAAAAACTGCTCTTGTGGTCTTTTGATCTGCAAAAGCATGATCAATGAAATTATCATACGAAAACAGACACTAGGACAGTCAAACTTAGATATTTATGATTATGATAGTGCTCATGGAATGGAACTAGAAAATCTAGAATCACAAGAGTAGATTAAACACTGGTAGGGATTAGGGACTCAGATTTTATATTGATAATGCGCAGAACTACACTGTCTGTCTGATATCTGTCAGGTTTCTGTAGGCCTATGTTAATTCACCAAATTGATTGACACAGCCGAGAAATTATGAAGAAAGGTAATTAGGCAAATAGCTTAAAATTAGTCAGTAACTCAGAAATTTCTCATCTGTTTCTTCCAACGCTCTCAGGTGGCCCTGGCTAGCGGGATCTTCGGTCCCTTTTGGGTCTCCTGGGCATGCCAACATGTTTGCTACACTCTGTTATAATTATGAAATGTTACGAATATTATTGGTTGCCGAATAAAATGTTATGTTATGTTATGTTATGTTAACTTCAGAAGATAATTTTAACGGAAAAGTGTTAAGGCTCGATCATCGGGTGCCTTTCGGGCAGATTCTGGTAGCCAGGTAGCCTATTAAAATTATTGATACTTTACCTTTTAAGACATCCTGATCCGGATCTTTATATTCTCTGTGCATGGGCACACTATCTTTCCTTGACTCTTGCTTGCCAAAAAATAAAGTAGACTGCTTCATTTTCTTTAACGGAGGAGGCGGCATATTTCACTTTAGCGTTTCCACAATGATCAAACGATATCGACTTGAAATTATTAGTTTAATAATAACTTATGCGGATTAAGCCGTTACGCGTTTTCAAATTTACGCATCGCCGCATCGGCGTCGTTTTCAACCATAGATAAAAAAACATTTACAGTTGGTCGAACACTCGAGCTCAAAATCTAAAAATAGACTGCATGGAAATAGGAATGCGACTTCGGTGCGTTCTTACTGCAAATTCCTCATGGTAATGAAAATTTGAAGTTGTTTTACACCTCGCTAAGAACAGCACAGAGAGATAATTAAATTTCAAACAGAGATATTGTTTTATTCATGGTTTTAACTATTAAATTTCTGAAAAATTACAGACTAGTCTGTGTACAGCGTGTACTTACTTATAAATTGTGAGGTAAGTATACGCTGTATACCCGCGTATACCCTCGCTTTCCGAGGTGAGTATACGATGCCATTTTTTCCCGGAGGTGAGTATACGCCGTATACCCGCGTATACCCTTGAGTACAGCCCTGCGGGATAGAAGCCCCTGCTTTCACCGAAGCAAGAGCGCCGCCCTAGTGAGTAAAAAACGAGAAAGTCACAATCAATAGTTAGCACATTCTTGCTATTGATATGTTTTATCGCCTGATGCAGAGCAGGATCTTCTCTATGTATGTACGTAGTTCTAAAAGATTAAAACTACCGTAGCCAGGGCTATTTTTGCTGGCCTCCCATTGGTTCGGGTTAAGAGATTGGAGTGGGCCAACCGGGCTGCGACGCGACTTAGGCCCTATTGGCGGTTCCGAGTCGTTCCTGCTCTGTATTGGCCCAACAACCTGGAACGGGTTCCCTTGACTATAATACGACACCACTCTAACTGTTTTTAATTTCCCTAACCGTTGAAAACTGCTTTCTTCGCCTGACCTGGGTTGGGTATTCCTCTGAGTAGGTATCTTGAGGAGACGCTACATGAATTTGGTAGATCGATTGATTGAATGATTGATCGATTGATTGATTGTTTGATTAAAATACTGCCATTTCCATCTGGTTCCTAATCTTTTATCATTTATCATAATAATAGTGAAGAATGTTTTCTTTAGTAAATATGCCCCAGTAGCGGGATCACTCCCTTCGGGTAGCCTATTGCTCCCTACATTTCACAGTAATGATTGTACACTAAGCTTTACCATTCGCAATTGTTAACTGCAATTAATCACTTTGTGTACTATAATTATGAATGCATAATTGTCTGTTTGATATTTTTGGGATCAATAAACAAGTTGAAGTTCAAGTTGATTGACGAATTGACGAGGCAAACATTGACCGGAGACTGCTATTTAGTGGCAACTCGAACAGCAACGCCAAATCATTTGTATTGCCCTGTGGCTCGCGTCCCTTGTTGCGGGGTTGTTCAACTAGATCCCTCTTGCACTGCAGGACTTTTTTAACGTGCAGTTGTACACAAAATGTGCAGTTCTAAATGGATTATTATTATTATTATTATTATTATTATTATTATTATTATTATTATTATTATTATCATTATTATTATTATTATCATTATTATTATTATTATTATTAGGCTATTATTATTATTATTATTATTATTATTATTATTTAGTGGCCTTATTATTATTATTATTATTATTATTATTATTATTATTATTATTATTATTATTATTATTATTATTATTATTATTATTATTATTATTAGGCCCTATTATTATTTGGAAAATAATCAGTCACCAGCGTAGCTGCACGTGATTCTGAGGTCATTTAGCATGATGATGGTCAATTTGGAATATCAAAAATCTGACACTTTAATAGTTCTGTTATTAAAGCAAAGATACTCAAATTTTTAAAAACTACAATTGACCACGAGGTGTCAATGACAGAGAATAATAATTATAATTATGTGTATTCACACACTCGATGAACATGGTCTTGAAATTAGAGCCAATCAGTGTATTTAGCGTTTACAGTTCGCGCTAAACCCACGCACAGCATCCTCAGGTACGGTCAATGTAATATAAATCTTCGAGAATTTCTCAGCGACCACAGAAGCCACGTCAGGGAGACCAGCTTATTCACAGGCGCTTAATCTCTAGGAATCAGTCGTATGTTAAATGGGGTTGAAGCCATGATGAGTGGCACTGGTTCAATCGGAAAGGCTTCAACAATATTCTGGCCCTCTGGTGGTCGTATGATAAAGCGTTGCACCAAACCAGTCAGAAGAATGAAGTACTCTGCTCGACCTAAGCTCTCACCGAGACAAGAGCGCCGCCCTAGCGAATAAAACAATCAGAGACAACATTAGATAGGTCTGCGATAATAATTATTATTACATTCCGGTGGAATTTTAATAACAGAGCTTTGCGGCAGCATGTCATTACTATCATTTGAAAGTATTTTTACTATTGTTGAAATCTTACCAACAGTGCTTATAACTTTTTTATAAGGCAAGCAATCATTAAGTAGGCTACCGACGGAACCTTACAAAAGCAAGAGCTTAAACATTGCTAGATTCCGATGCCCAGTTTGCATCTGCTTACATTGATAGGCCCAGCCGCCCAGTTGTTTATATTTAGGCATACAAATAATTAATAAGAGTAATAATTGCGATTATTATCATCGATTATTAATTTTAATAGAGAATGAGGACAATATTGAAAAAAATAATTCCTAATTTCGACATCAGTCCCACAATTAAAAAATATGTCAGCTAAAGGTTAATAAGGGTGAACTATAGGCCTAATTTAAACATATTAATCGACATTTAAACATTAAACACATAGGCCTAATAGTAAGTAATTTGATGGCCGAATATGAATAAGTAGATCTACCAATAAAAGCAATAATATGAATTTCAGTAATGGTCTTACACAATAGTTAACCATATGCACTCCATAATAACATTATCATGTTACCCTGCAGTAATGACACTAATATTATTAGCAATAGCATTAATACGGAAAGAGTGGCATTGCCAACACAGCCACGCCCATAGTAATAAAAAATGAAAAAATTTATATTGTACCGTAATCCAGCCCGGTCGTTATAATAATGATGAAAGACAATTCACACAGCTTTTGTTCTGTTTGTTTGTTTGGAATGTTTGAAATAATAAAATCCTGAATAATGATGACGATGATGATGATAACAATAAAAATAATAATAATAATGAAATTAACCATTAATAATAATAATAATAATAAAAAATGTAATAATATGCTTACTAACAATAATAACAATAATAGTTTTAGAAGCACTTATTTTTATGTTTTGCAGCTGGTGCATTGAAGAATATACTTACTTACTTACTAAATATGCCTCATAATAATAATAACAATAGTCACTGCAACACCAATTTCTATGCTTGATCAGAATGTTTAACATTTTCAAATGCATTTATTTACTAACCCATAGAAAACGCAATGACAGATTCTTTGTTGATCACTTGTCCATCCTTGTCCAGAAACCTTTCCGGTCGAAATGTATCCGGATCTTTCCAAACTTTTGGATCATTGTGAGCCGCGTAAAGGTTTACCAGAACCTGCTAAATGCATTTGCGAATTAGTTGCACCAAAAACACAACTTTGCGTAAAACACAACTATGCCTGGAACTTTTGATTGATCATAGCTGGCCATTGCGATCGAATAAGAAATGGAACACAATTAAACTGAAAGAATGAAGTTTGTGGAACAATTAGGAAATAATAGAAAGTCGAAATAATTGCCCACAGCTTAACAATAAAGATGGGTGTTCTCCCGAATCATGCCGGGTTGTCGGGTCCTGGATTTAGCCTTGCAGAATCAAGAACAAGTCTTTGGACTCCAAGAACAAGAATTTTAATTCAAGAACAAGACTTTACCTCAAAACCTAGACCATGATTTTTGAAAGCAACCTCGAGTGTTGTCGAGACCAGAACCGAACAAGACTTGCAAAAGTAAGATAGACAAAGAAGTCGAGGCTCGTGTACTCTTCCGTGTCTGCGATATTATTTGACTTTATATTTGCGAAAAACAATTTCCATATCCAGCTTCGCACCTAACCACTGTAACATCTGTCAGATATCTTATATATAGGCCCAATAAGATCTAACACGTTGCTAGCATTACGTTGTATAGGCTAGCAGTAGACATAGCCATTTGCAAAGTCTTTCCGATCTTTATTGACTCCTAAATAGAAAATTTATAAGCGCTATTAGGAGTTAGACCTATAGGCTACTCGTTGTAAATATTAAAAAGTCTATTTTTTATAAGGACACTCCTGGAACGACACCGAAACAACAAAATAAAAATAATAATGCTCAGAATATAGGATATTTCCAAAAGTGTTTAACACTCAGCTTATGTAAGTGTTTAGAGCAATCAAAACTCTAGATTTGTCTGAATTTTCAAAGTTTGGGTAACCTGAGTTCCACCGGGTACGAAGTAGTCTCCAATATTTGTGTCACACATCGTCATATGAGGAAGGGTAAATGGAGCTAAAGTTTTCCAGCGCATCATCTCCACACTCGTTGCATCAACAAATGGTAGGTTTGGCTGGTCCGTCATGGAAGGAAGTCTATCTCTCGGTATCACGGAATCAATTTCTGCTCGCAATCGTTCCTGCACATTTGGATTATTAGCTAAGGCAACCATGGTCCAAAGTAGAGCATTAGCAGTTGTGTCAGTTGCAGCTGCAAATATGTCTCGAAGCGTGAAGCCCAGTTGCTCAACGTCGTAGCCTGGACCCTCATGCTCAAGATATCTAGACACAAAACAATCGCTGGAACCGTCTTTGCGAATCGCTTCAACCTCATTTCGCAAAATCGTTTGGATTACCTTTTCGGTAGCAATGTTCTGGTTCAATTTGTCCCGATGAAAGGGGAGAAATCTTAGTATTGGAGCAACATCTAAATCCGCATCAAAAGTATCAAACATTCTCTTGATTTGATGTGCAAGGTCCGTCATTCCGAGGTTATAGTCTTGTCTGTGTCCAAAGATGACATTCGAAATGAGATTTGTCGTGGCTAGGTACACGAGTTCTCTGGGATTAAAAGAATGTCCATTTTTCTTCAGTAGAAATTCCGTGATTGATTCAAGTTCAGTTAAGATTCTTGATTCCATTACGCTTTTCACTCCAAAGCCAAGCTCCTTTAAGATCGATAGTGAGAGTCTATGGTATTTCTTCCACTCCTCACTGGTATTCTTCATAGCCAAACCTGGAAGCATGTGAGAAGCAAGAATAACCATGGTCAGTGGCGTAGACAAGGGGGGTTTAAGAGGTTAAAAAAAACATTGACTCAGGAAAAAGTTTTTTACAGGTTATTTGTCCATTCAAATTAGAAAAAAACACAACAATTGTTTTTCTTGCTTTATTCCCTTTGATACTTTAATTCCCTTTTTATTTACTGTAATACTGTTGGGTTGGTGTCAGGAAGGGCATCCGGCCAGGCCATAGATGAATAGATGGCCAAATGGACAGATGGATAGATAGTTAACTAGCTGGCTAGCTAGATAGATGGATAGATGGCCAAATGGATAGATGGATAGATAAATAGATCGATCAATAGATAGATAGATAGATAGACAGACAGACAAACACATCTATAGATAGATGCATAGATAGATAGTTTATGTTACTGATTTGAATCAATGCCTGAGTGCCTTATTATTCAGCTTACTTTACGATTTCTTTCACAAATTAATTAAAAAGCTACTTGCTGTCGGCTTTGGGTTCATTATTATCGCGAAGAAATTATTTAGATTACACTGGACCTATAAATTATAAATTATAAATTGCCCATAAATATACGTTATTATCGAAGATCTGTAACAAATATTGGGTAAGCCTGGATGTGGGACATAATCTGTTTAGCCTCATCTCTCGACGCCAGGACCGGCGCTAGGGGGACTAAGGGGGCTAAGCACCCCCCCCTAAAAAAGGCCATCCGGGTTTTTTAGACGAAAAAATGAAATATTTCCACGGTTTCGACCGGATGACAAAAAAAGGTCGTAAGAAATTTTGGCGGATGGAAAAATTCAGTAAAAAAGTCGTCAGAAATTTTGGCGGACGGGAATGAAAAATTTCCTCCGCGAGGATTCAGCCCCCCCAAAAAAACTGAATTCCTGGCTCCGCCACTGCTCTACACTGTTAATATTCATGTGCATCTATCCACCTAGCCAGCTATTTAACTATCTAGCTACTAGCTATGCATAACTGCATGCGCATCTGCGAATCTCCGCGCTTTCTTTTGCATTCTCAAGCCAGTCATGCACGGTTAAGCAGAATATAATGAATACAGTGACATGTAAATTGTAAAACCGGGTTCTAAGTCAAGTCTGCAGTCATGCAAAGTTTCTTTGACGTACATATATACCTCTAGTATATGACATGTGTAACTATAAATTATATAGGCCTACCTTGGTCTTGGCTACAATGTAGCCAAGACCAAGGTGTATAATTTATAGTTACTCATAACTCATTTCGTATATGCTATACGCATAGATCTATACAATTATACATAATAATATGCATTCAAAGTGAGTGCGAGCATTCGTGCTTAAGCGAAAAGGCTCCTGCCCACTACGTGCATACCCATAGATAGATGGATGGATGGATGGACGGACGGACGGACGGACGGACGGAAGGACGGACGGACGGACGGACGGAAGGACGGTAGGACGGACGGAAGGACGGACGGACGGATGGACGGAAGGACGGACGGAAGGACGGACGGACGGACGGAAGGAAGGACGGACGGACGGACGGAAGGACGGACGGAAGGAAGGACGGACGGACGGACGGAAGGAAGGACGGACGGACGGACGGACAGACGGACTGATGGATGGATAGATGGATGGCTCGATAGATGGGTGGATAGATTGACGGGTGGAGCTCTTCGGCAAATTTAGCGGTGATGTCTAGTAAAGATACCACCAATTGTAGACGAACAGTCACCAAGATAGTTTGTCAATAAAATGTACCTGATGGTTAGAAATCATTAGATATAAAGTTTACTCTTGTAGTAAATTTCACAGTGACTCGGGAAATGTAATAGACATGCTGACCTTTGCTTCTCGGATTGGTCAGGGTTTCTGTGTAAAGCGAACTTCTTCCTGAGAATGCTGCGGACTGGTTGACGAGTGCATTTTCGATGACTTTCTTGCTATTCAGTACTAAGACCAGCCTTAGACAAAGGAGAAATACATAGCCTATACAGTCACATGATTAGCACAAGTGGGATTGGCTTAACAATTTTGTTTAAACACAAACCATTTGCATGATTGCTGCCTAGCTAACTCTCTCGTTTTGATCAGCCGTCAACAGTAGTCAGGTCCCGCCAGGCAGAGGTTGGCGGTAGCGTAAAGGAGGCTCGCTGTTGCTGGGGCTTTGGCAACGGACTATAGTTGTCGACTAGTTGTTCGACTTTAATTATTGTCGAACAATTTGACTCTACAAGAATAGCAGCCTATATTAAATCGTCTTGCTTCTGAAAGCTCTTTCCCCATATCTCCTAGAAATCGTATCTGCCTGTCCAATTCTTATTTAAACAAATGGAGGTCCCAATCACTGGATACTGAACCGTGCTGTTTTTCATGCAGGGACTGTCTCAGTATAGCCTACATAATACATTCAGGGCGCGAAGCGACACTATGAAACTGGAATTAATCAATTATTACAAGGAGATCCTATTAAAATACTGTTGATTGATATATTGTATAGCCTACCAGGGTGAGAATTGCCGGGGGGTTGGGGGGTTTCGACCCCCCCCAGTCTTTCTTAGAGCCCCATGTTAAAGTATGTTTTTTTACACCCCAATTCCAAGTGGATAATGGTCCAACCCCCCCAGTTATTTTTCCACAATTCTCACACTGTAGCCTACATACACACACTCTGAATTGGAATCATGATCCAGTCACGCTCACTTGTGTGCGTGTCCGTAATAAATCGTGACAGCAAAATGTGTCGCATATATAATTTTTATTAAGTTACTTACTTGCTGCCAGCTTTTAATGTAAAGATTGGTCCAAGTTGATTTGCTTTTCTCATGAAAAAGTCCGGAAGACTTTTGAAGCCTCGAAGGAACGGCAAGGATCCGACAATTGGTAGAGATGGAAGAGAAGGTGGATAACGTCGAGTTTCTTTCCCTAGACTACTCCACCACTGGAGGAGTAGGCGTAGGGAAAATGCTGCTCCCAAAGCAAGAAGTATTTCCGCCAACGTAAGCATCTTATCTTCACCTAGTAATAAGGTGAAAAGGTAAGCCGAAAACTTGAATTAAATATCGTTTACATCTTTCCGTGTTAGACCAATAGGATTAGGCAAATTTCATTCATATAATTTTACCTTTGATCGTCATAGTAACCGTATGATAAATTATTTATAACCCTATTATTATTTTTCTTTAGAACATTTATTTGCAAATCACCATTTCAACATGAAAATCTTCACAATTATCGACAACACATTAAAACAAAACCTACAAATACCCTATAGCCTACCCTGCTGCTTAATGTCGAATTTAATTACTCGGGCAATCGGGCATGCTTCCATTTTAAAATTGTGCCGCACAGACGGTAAATCAAGGCTTTTTTAAAGGAATTTTTAGAACTGCACAACTCTTTCTTTCCCTTCCCATCTTCCATGGTAAATTTCTTCCAATCGGACCTTTTTTGCTAGTTTTAACAGTACAAAAGTGCATCTACAACTGCACAAGTCCGTTTAGAACTGCACATTTTGTGTACAACTGCATGTTAAAACAGCCTTGCCATAGACTAAATATGATCTAAATATACATAATTGTAATTTATTTTTTGCTGTCGACAATTTCCATTAATCTGCGAAAAACTTTTCCCTGCACTTTGCACACACTTCACTTGGCAGATGAAAAACAGCAATTGCTGGGTACTATCTATCACAACTCTGCTGACAAGATCATCGTGGCGAAAGTTTAGTGTAAGAACGCAGTTTCTATCACGGCAATAATCAGCGAGTATCAACCTTCTTGAAGCTTTCTCCTCTCAAAGGACAAGTCCAACGTAGTTATCTTGCAAAGGTAAAAGGTAGGTCTATGATTGCATGAAGCAGGTCGACATAAAAACTCATGTGTTTAACGGAGCTGAACACGCAGGCAAGCGTTGGGCTCCCTAAAAAGTATGGAGGCTCGTGCAGTAATGCGCATCGGGTGTAAAAGGGATACCGGCAATGAGCATTGCTCTATATCTACATATGTGTATATGATCGCAATATTCATTCATTCATTCATTCTTTAGAGTATTTATATAGCGCCTCTTCAAGGAAACTACTCAGAGGCGTTCCCAACTCCAGCACGGACAAACAGAACAGTTTTTGCATCAGAGGAAGCTCCTCGGACCCGTTGAGAGGAGAGCCAGACAGGGCGGGTTAGTAAATGTGGTGGTACCGTTCAGTAAGACTGTGGGGCTCAGCATTTCTGAATCACAACAAATAGACACAATGACATATAAACTTGCTATAATTTATTAGTCAGCAACAGACTGTAAATAATTGTAGATTTTGCAAGTCGTCCATAACCATTAAACAACTCCGAAATAAATAGTTCGAAACAAATTGTTTTGAGGTTTTTGCTCACTTTTTTTTACTATTGGACAGTTACCAATATTAGAAAAATGTTTAAAAAAATTCTGCATGTGTGGTGGCCACTAAGGTTGGGGCCCTGTTTGGCCGAACATGTTGAACATGCCTTAATCCGCTCCTGAAGACAGACAGACAGGCAGACAGACAGACAGACAGGCAGAACTAATAGATGAACTGGAACCAGCGATGCTCAGACTCGAGAGACTGCTCATAAGAACGCAGCGTATGATTTACCTCCCATCAGGTGCCGCAACAGTTGCAATGCGAGTCGGTTTGGCCGAGGAGTGACTGCTGCATGCAGTGGCCAGGAACGACTTCCACGTCCTTCGAAATCTTTTCCCGCCAAAGAACAACCGTGGCCCAGGTCTCAGGGCCTGTATGCACAATTTGAGCTTCCGAACAAAGATGACTGGAACTTTGTCTCTAGACTTCTTTTCAAACATAATTTTATTATTAAAGCATAGTCTAACTATCGATTCAATTCAATTCCAAAACTGATTGCTCCCTTTAATATTATTATTTCAATGTAATTTTTGTCTGTCTCAATGTACCAGTTTGGGGTTTGCCAACCTGTTTTTGCTCATTAAACGAATATGCACACATAGATTCCACAATACCTAATGATTCAACTTCGCTAGGATCGTGTGGTCTACAGTGTCAAAGGCGAGACCATGTCGAACAAGACCAGACGATTAACGCGAACTTCCTTCATTGACTTCACCAAAGATATCAGTCTCATGTAGCCTAGTTAGCGAGCGATGTGCAATAATAATATTCATCGGAGTTTTATTATTTAAGCCCGGATGAAGGGGTGTGTCGGTGAGTTGGTGCAATCGAAATCGTGATCATGAATTTATACAGCGCCACTTAAAGAGAAACACTTCAGATGTGTCAAGCAGTTCATTTAGTTGGGAAAAGCGTGTCGTCCTATAGGAACTTGAAGAGGAAGAAGAGGTTTGAAATGGGGCGACTGCCTGAACTGAAGGGTGTTTGTGCCAAGACCCGGTCTTCTAGCAATACAGACATCAGCGTTCCTTATTTGAATTGGAACTGATCCATGAGCAAGAAAGAAGTGACTTGTAAGAGTAGGCCACCAATGGAAGAAATTGGCCAATGAGCTACTTCATTTTGAAAGATATTAGGCCTACATAATGCAAAGTGTGCTATACATAATTTTTATCAATAATAATAGAACACAGTGACTATAAGTCATGTTAGAAAGCGCAAGCGCTGATCGAATTTCTTCAGGCAATATGAAGTTGCTTTAGATATTATACGCCTAAATCAATTAATCGTGAGCCCTTTCTATAAATTTAACCTCGGCCTACTACTGAAAGATATCAGTCACAGCTACAGAGACCAATTTATCAGCACTAACTTATATAATACAAACTTGTCAAAGTTAAAGTAAGTGTGACGTGTCTCTGTTGGGCCTCCGTAGGCCTACACTGGGTGAACACTGGGTTATACAAGTCATGTGCTTTTTATAAGCGAAAAGTCGTTGGACTCGTCGACAATTGTTAAGCGACCATTATTGCTGTGAATTTTTTGTTACATTTAACCCTCAAATTACCAGGAAATTTTGCAACCACTGAATACCAGTGGGGTCAAAATGACCCCAATGTAAACTTGCATTGTTATATGGTTAAAAATCTGTTGTTAAGAATTAGAATATTGTTTAAATTGAAAATGCACAATTTTTTCACTGGTATTATGTTTGAATTCAATAAATTCGTGAAGGATTGTTAGTAAAGTAACAGTCAGATTGTTGACACAGTGTCAGAGTCTCGGACTAGCAACTGAAGCAAATGCTCTTGCAATGCTCTTTGCACACACTATGGCCGCATTTAGCAGTCAGTGTGTGTCTTTCTGTCTTTTTCTCTTGGGCAGAAGTCACAACGAACCCTTTTCTTGGGAGGCTTTCCTGGTAATATAGGTATAGGTTGTTCTGCAAGGTGATTTTGTCCAATTAGCTCTCTGCTTAGCTGTAGCAGAAAGAGTCGTCTCCTGTGCTTTGTTTGGACTTGCCAATGTGGATTCAATGCAATCCAGACAACAAAACCGTTAAGGGCACTGATGTCCAACATATTCTAGAATATCGCCACAGGCCATCGCCTAGTCATTCGTTTTGTAGTGTACATACGGAGCATCTGATCCGCAGTATCAACACCACCTTTGGATGCATTGTAGTCCAGGATCATGTGTGGTTTTTTGCCAGGGTGGTTGTTATCAAGCTCAGCTTGGTCGTGCAGGCTGCTGAGCAGAACAACAACTTTTCCTTTCTTGGGGCAGTAAGACACAAGTGTTCCATCATCTCGGAAGGCAAAAATGGAAGATAGTGTTATATTAGAAATGTCATAAATTTGTCATAATCATACAGTTTACACTGGGGTCAAAATGACCCCACTGGTACTCGGTGTATATATACGATACCAGCGCCATCTGGTGACGGAAAATGGAAAATAAAACTTGGCATTTTGTACAAGACAGGAATACCGATAAAGTCATATAATTTCTTGTGTATGTCACTTATGACGGATGAGCAGCACTACTGCAAACAAGCTTTGGGGTCATTTTGACCCCAGTGGTAGTACGAGGGTTAAGATGTGAGTCTTACTAAATATAAGGCGCAGGTCTGTTCGGTTACGGCTACTAGTCAGGGACCCCTATACAAAGAGACATAGCCTACGGCACTGGCATGGCGACTGTGAATAATTACATACACGCCAGATACACGTGCAGGCTCTTAGGAAGTAGTCTGACAGTAATGCCTTCAACGCTAAGTTATATGACTTGTTATTGGCAATAACACAATTGTGCTGAGGTACAGACTTTAAAAATAATCCGCAATATATCAACACATCAGCCAATAGAAATAGGCTACTTTTTGGACAGGAGTTCGGAGTTGAAAGTATTGGTAAACTAATAACTCTTCGCGTGTGCAAAGGGAAATTTTGTTTATGGCGCTATTAATGGGACAACCTGCAGTCACAGTGCAGTGAGTAGCAAAACACTTTGCAAATGCATTAAAATTCAAGAAAATTGACTCAATCACTGAGGAGAGAGTCTTATTGTATTGTATTGTATAAAAACATGTATAAAGCGCCTCTGATATGGTGAAACGTTCAGAGGCGCTCCCAGAGCGAAAGGCCAGGAGAATAGAAATAGTTTTGAGAAATGAGGAGAAGGGATTCCCAGTCAGAAGTTGAGATCGAGTAGGAGACAAGTCAGACAACGTATTTTTATATCGACTACCTGCAAATTTCAGGACATTTTAAAGATACTACCTGCTGTTTTGTTTGCAGGGAAATAGGATGCATGGACAAAAAACATTGGCATCCAGGTTTTGCCTCGTAAGCTTCAGATCATCCAGATATATTCTTCTTCATATTTCTTCCACACTTTTCTTCACACCTCCTTAAATATACTCAGTCGGTTCTGGACTATCGTGTCTAACAGCCTAATAGTAAGCTTATATTAAAAACCACTGCGGCTTGAAACAATGCAATGCCAGTTCAACTCAGCACCATCCCAATCATACAGCATCAACAACGACATTGCTCATCTATACATTTCGTCACAAGATGTCTTGATTTACACTCAGGTCTAGCCTACAGTTATATAGTCGTGAAAATAACATAACTATTATAACACCCTTTGATATGAAATCGAAATTATTTTTAATATCAAATATTATCAGCGCTAGGACTTGCTTACAAAACTTCGGAATATAAAAGCGTTCACGAAGAATAAATCTGTGCATTTAAATATGTAGCTCTAAGATGTAAGCGCCTACGCATATACATTCATAGACTAGACCGACAAGTAAATATATATTTATATATATAGTCTACATGAGCGCGCATGCATATATGCAATGTATGCATCTATAGATAAGTAAGTCTCTGCAAGCTTAACCCTCGGGCTACCAATACGGTGCTACCCACACACCCTATGTTTTTCCAAAATCAAACTTGTTTCGTATGGACTAAAATTTTGACGTTTTAGGCAGCTGTAGAGGGCTCATTGGCACACATTTTGAAGTACATCTTGTGACGATACCATATGCCGTTCAAAAGTATATCCGATATACCCGAGGTACCAGGGGTGGATACCACCCCTTAGATTATTGACTATATCTTGTCCGTCATTTATTATACCATTCAATAGGGGAAGTGTTGGGCTACATTTTCATGCTAAACAATTTGTCTATGCATGCACACACACACACATATATATATACGTATTATATACATACCTAGTAGGTATGCATATATATATAATTTTATGCGCGTATACATGCATGTATGTAGGTAGGTAGGTATCACCTACCTACCTACATACATGCATACACACATATGCAAACATACAAACATACATACATGCATACGTACATACGTACATACATACATGCATACATAGGCTACATACATAATTATAAACACACAAGTTCAAAACACACAGAACCTAATATTTTGTTCATGCATAAGTACACGTTTGTGGAATCGAGGGGTTCCCATGTAAAAAATGGTTTAATTCCGAGGTACATTTAAATATACCATTCTGGGCAGAAATGAATGCTCAATCCATAGGTCTATTACAAGTTATGATATCTCACAACAAACCCAAAACCCAGTGGTGGTGGTATCCACCACCCCATGGTAGTCCATGTCACAAAAAAGCTTGGTAGCCTGAGGGTTAACTTTTTGTCACAATATAGCTGCATGGTGCATTCGTTAAAACAGCCAACACACTCAATTAAAATAAATAAATCAATGGTGTTTTAGCAAACCGATGCTAGGCTACAAGAACAAGCAATGACAACATAGTTTCTGTGGTTACAAAAGGAAGGGTTCGAAAACCCCGCTAGTTAGGGAAGCCTATTGTGCCAAATTGAAGAACTATACTAAAGGCATTAGAAATAATAGAATCTACATAAGTGTCTTTGCTAAAACTAACACTAGAAAGTTTTCTATTAAATATCAGGGTCCTCTTTTATGGAATAACATACAGGAAAATATTCGTGCATCCAGGAGTCTCGATCGATTTAAATCCCAAATCCTTGCACACACATTAAAAATGTAAAATGAACAGCCCATTTATTCTGTTTTCCCCATTCTTTTTAAGTTGAGCAGAGGGAAGGTATCCCACTGCTGTTATTTAATTGATTCCAAAAATACTGCCATTTCTATCTGTTTCCTAATCTATTATCATTAATCATACCATAGTGAAGAATTTTTTCCTTTGGTAAATAGGCCCCAATAGCGGGATCACTCCCTTCGGGTAGCCTATTGCTCCCTACATTTCACAGTAATGATTGTATACTAAGCTATACCATCGCAATTGTTAACTGCATTTAATCACTTTGTGTACTAATATGAATGCATAATTATTAACTGCAATTAATCACTTTGTGTACTATTATGAATGCATAATTGTCTGTTTTATATTTTTGGGATCAATAAACAAGTTGACGTTGAAGTTGAATCAGACAGCAGATAAAAAATTAACTAACGACACTAGCAGATTTTGTAGAACAGATAAAATACAACGAGAGCTAAGTCACTTAAACGCGCACAAAAACACAGAAGAAGAAAAATAAACTAAGCCTAAGATAGCCCATAAATGGTTTTCAGTAAGCAGATAATGTTAAGTAAATGGCAGTTAAGCATAAAACGTAGGCTAGAGGTAATCAGATAATGATTCTGCATCCATTAAAGCAATAACACAATTGTATAGGATCCGAATAACCACTCACTTTACCTCACCTCACTTCGTCTCTTGTATGGCAATTTTATTATGAACTAACAATTCCTGTACTAATCTTCTTTGCCGTATAATCGTTAAATCTTAAGCCATTTGGATTAGTTAATCTCTCGGAATCAGTCGTATGTTAAAATCGGATGAGGTCAGTATCAGAGCCACTGGTTCAATCGGGTAGGCCTCAACAATGATCTGGCCCTCTGGTGGTAGAATGATGAAACGTTGCAACAACCCAGTCAGAAGTAGGAACAACTCCGCACGAGCAAGACTTTCCCCGAAACAAGAGCGCCGCCCTAGTGAGTAAAAAACGAGAGTTGATTCTTTAACCAAAGGAAGTTTATTATGCGAATGTTGAATAACTTTGCATAAATGTTTTCTATTATTTATTTCCTCTGTAGACTACTGTGCGTTTGGCATTTGCAGGTGGTCTAATAAAGAATATCACTCACTTACTTACTTATTTATTTGAGACCCTGGTGGCGCTAAATCGCAACCCTGATCGCTTCGTTGCTTCACAGATAATAATTATTACAGATGCACGTTCACGGTTCTCTCTCATCTCCTATATATCCTTATGCCACTTGGGCTCTGCCGAACCTTCGAACCGAAAGAACTGCGCAGTCAGGCTTCTCTCCCAGGGCGTACCACAAAAGAACAATACCGATGATAAATAATCATAAAAATAGCATGAATAGGCCTAGTTATGAATGCAACTTCTGATTGTTTTTAAAAATTCAATCGCAAAAACGAACGCAGTCACTAACCAAGAGAAAACGTAATAACGGATTCTTTGTTGATCACGTGTCCATCCTTGTCCAGAAACCTTTCCGGTCGAAATGTCTCCGGATCTTTCCAGACTTTAGGGTCATTGTGAGCCGCGTAGAGGTTTACCAGAACCTGATCAGCGGATATTATAGTAAAGCATAGTCAAAATGGAAAAGAAAACGGATGTTGATGTGAGTTAACATTACATTTAGAATTAAAGAGTAGCCTACGAAATGGCTTACATGTATTATAGGCTTATACTATTATGGTAACATTACATTTTAGGATAGGCTCACAGTTTACTATTACTCCGACAAAGTCACAACTGGAACTTTTGGGGCACAAATGAAATGGAACAAAATAGACATTTATTCTTGAGGCTCAAAATAAGTGATTTTCACAGAAAAATTTAACCCATAGGCCTAGTTTTTTAATATTTAGGGGATTTCTAAAGTTCCAAATTTAAAAATGAGCATTTAATTCATTAATTTTTCATTAGGGCCTACCTGAGTTCCAGCTGGTACAAAGTAGTCGTCAACTGATGTGTCACACATCGTCATGTGAGGAAGGGCCAATGGAATCAAGGTTTTCCAGCGCATTATCTCCGCAGTCGTTGCATCAACAAACGGTAGGTTGGGCTGATCCGTCATGGAGGGAATTGCATCTCGTGGTACCACGGCATCAATTTCTGCTCTCAATCGATCCTGTGCAATTGGATTATTAGCTAAGGCGACCATGGTCCAAAGAAGAGTGTTTGCTGTTGTGTCGATTCCACCTGAAACAATATCGCGAAGTGTGAAACCCAGCTGCTCAACGTCGTAATCTTGACCCTCGTGCTCCAGATATCTTGACACAAAACAATCGTTTCCGCCGCCTTCAAGAATCCTATGAACTTCAAATCGAAAAATCTTTTGAAGAGCCTTCTCACTGGCGATATTCTGCCGCAACTTGTCTCTGTGAAATGGAAGAAATCTCAGTATTGGGGCGACATCTAAATTTGAATCAAAACTATCGAACATTCTCTTGATTTCCTGAGATAGTTCTGTCAATCCGAGGGCATAGTCTTGCCTGCTTCCAAAGACAATATTTGAAATGATGTTTGTTGTGGCTTGGTATACAAGATCTCTCGGATTAAAGGAACGTCCATTTTGTTTCTGGATAAACTTCGTGATTGAACCAAGCTCAGTTAGGATTCTTGATTCCATTATGCTCTTAACTCCAAAGCCAAGCTGCTTTAAAATGGAAAGTGAAAGCTTATGGTACTGCTTCCATTCTTTACTGGTATTTCGCATAGCCAAACCTGTACACACGTCATAGACAACAATGACCTTTGGCTTAAAAAGTCAGTTGTTGTTACAGTAATATTACAAATAGTTATAATGCCAAGCAGCAATAAGCAAGACTTCGGCGTTTATTAATAACATTATAGCAGTGCCTTTGCACTTGCTGAAAGATAACTAGTAGGCCTAATAAACCTTTGAAGAAGGGATCAGACAGATTTCCTGAACATTCAGGATCATCCAAATGAAATAGACCCTTTTTCTTACTTACTTGCTGGACGAAAGACCTACTTCTGTCTTGATGACTTTAATATAGGCCTATATCTATAATCAACCAGAGTTGATATGGGATGGACGATGTTGTTTGCTACTAGATTCAGGTTTCGTTTGTTTTTCATGTTTATGGTTAAGATGTGCGGGCAAATTGCTTAATACTTGGATAGACTTAGGCTGATTCTAAGAATATAACGGGACAGGTTGCAGCAGTGTGCAAATTCAGACAACCAAGCGCATACAGTTTAAAACGTGCTTCCTATTATAGTTTCCAGCTTATACCTCCTTTTCTGTTTGATGATGTCGCAATGTAATGGATGATTTTTCCAAAATTCTGGTATTCATCTAAAAGTAAGTGTTTCTATGCACATTGTCTCATTCTGTGCGTCTGGACGGTAGACCTATGGTGCACGATATTCTTATTATTTTAGTGTTGTCAATGCGAATGTTGTTTGTGTCAGATCACCATGTTATTACAGCTTGTCAATAAAATGCACCTTTTGGTTGAAAGGCACTGGATTTAATCTTTACCACAGCAGCAAATTCCATATTTGCTGATTCTCATAGATATACTGACCTTTAGAATTCGGATTGGATTTTGTTTCAGTGTAGAGCGAATTTCTGCCGGAGAATGCAGACATATTGCCAATGAGCGCCTCTTCTATGACTTTCTTGCTATTCAGAATTAGGACCAACCTGAAAAAAGAATAAATTCAATTCTGTAGAATGGATCAATACAAATCAGATGAGAATTTGGTCCTTTTCACAAAACGCCTTTGTTTTGATACTACAACTAGCAAACTAAGTGCACTCATCGGATGTTACTCAACATTGCATCGTTAGCATAACCAGCTTCCTCCTTCAACGCGTTCCTCCATATTAACTGGTGGGCCTAATGCCTCTTTTCGGTGTCTCAAGACTATTTTTTTCTCTCTTGGTCTAACGTACTGGGAGCGCCTCTGATTGGTGTGCACTGCGAGAGGCGCTTTATAAATTTATAAATACAATACAATACAATACAACTCAACTCAACTCACTTCATACGTTAAAGCATTCTCAATGATTCTCATTCGACCATCATCAACAGACTGACGACACAACTGTTAGACTTTTTCTCTTCAGACAGCTTCTCTCTCCTTCTTGTGAGTTGAATACATCTCTGAATGGCAGGGCCGGATCCAGGGGGCCAATCCGGCCATGGCCCCCATTTAAAAATTGCATGCATGGGACGTGGCCCCCATTTGGTTTCAACAAGTATCTTTTCCAGGAAAATTGGACAATGACTAAAAAAAGGTCATCAGTTTTTTGGCGTTGAAATGGTATATCTTTTCCCGGAAAATTGGACGACGACTAAAAAAAGGTCATCATTTTTTTCGGCGGTACAATTTTTTTCCCCTGTCCCACCAACAACATCCAAAATTTTGGCTCCCCTTCGAAAATTTCTGTATCCGCCCTTGCTGAATGGCAACTATAGAATAATGAGCCAATTATATAGCATAGGCGAAAGAGAACGAGTAATGCGCAAAGTAAAAATGAAAAACTGGAATTTATAAATTACAGAAGTTCGAATTTCCTAAACTAAATTCTTCCATTAAAATTCCCAGAGGTTACTACCGCGACTCTGACTTACTCAAGTCATTTGTTTACCCCAAAGCTCGAGGGTACGTACCATACGTATTCTATTTTGTGAAAGGTACGTACGTATTTTAACGTACCGTATTTTAGGGTACGTAAACAATAATAAAATACGTTAGCCTCGTCATTGCTCATTATAAGAATGTTCGATTTAATTTAAGCAAACAATCACAACCAAGTGCACAGCGTAGTGAATTGTTGCAATGCTATATTGTACGTCTATGTTTATCCAGCATACATTGCACTTAACTAATTAATGTCCGTTAGTCGGCTCAGTTCTGCTGCAGCGCTTAAAAGTCCAACTCTAAGGAAAAGGTTAACCAGTTGCATCCAATTAGCCTAATTATTACAGAAGAATTTATCGAATTAAATTTACTGCTACGCTACCGGAAATACCGATTTCAATGACGCATACTGTTGACTGCATGTATACGTACTGTAACGCACATGTAGGTTATGGGCAGTGGCGGCGCCGGAATTTGAGCTTTGGGGGACTGAAGCCTTCCGGAGGAAATTTTCCATTTTCATTTGCCAAAATTTCTGATGACCTTTTTTTAAAGTCATCCGGCCGAAATCTCATGGAAATTTTTCCATTTTCATCCGCCAAAATTTCTGACGACCTTTTTTGGTCATCCGGTCGAAAATCGTGCAAATATTTCAGTTTTGCATGTAAAAACCGGGATGGCCTTTAGGGGGGGCTTAGCCTTTTATAGAGGGGCGTAGCCCCCCTACACCCCTAGCGCGCCATTGGTTATGAGTCGCCGAGTAAGCCATAAACACAATTTTCGTGCACAGGTATGGTACCGTACGTACCATACGCGTATTGTATTTTTTGAAAGGTACGTACGTATTTTAACGTATTCTATTTTAGGGTACGCGTACCCTCGAGCTTTGGTTTACCCTTATGCTTTGCAACATTGGAATGAACTGCTTCAGTCTCCTTGTACTTACTTGCTGCCAGCTCTGAATGTAAAGATTGGTCCAAGTTGGTGTGACTTTCTCATGAAAAAGTCGGCGAGGTTCAGAAAGCTCCGTAGGAAAGGTAGAGATCCGACAATTGGAAGAGATGGAAGAGAAGGAGGATACCGACGACTTTCCTTCCCTAGACCTTTCCACCACTGGAGCAGGAAACGTGAGGAAAAACATATTCCAAGAAACACAATCAATTCCACCGGCACCAGCATTTTCTAGTCACCCTAAAAATCAAACGAAAAAGAATTTCAAAAGGTTAAATGAAACAAGTTATTGACTTTTCCACTCTACGCTTAGTTTTATACTTAAGTGTTATCACAATTGAACCAAAATTTAAAAATTACATCTTGCAATTCGCAGAACTTGCAAGTTTCTTACGGTTTAACTTTCGTTTGCAAATTAAGGCATGCCCTTTGATTCTGAATTTCAAGTTATTATTTGGTCATTAATTGGTAAAGCATAAATAATATCATAATTTTGTTATGCAGTTTGATGCCATAGGCTATGCCTATTAAACATTTGTTGCAAACTAACAATTCAGAAATAGCTACATTGCTACGGTACAAGATTGAGTGGGTCGTAGCGAATACGTTTTTACTGTAATCCACTTTTTTTTATTTGACTAATTTGATGCACGAGAAAATCGTGCACAAAGCAGGTCCTTTGAATTTCTACGTAAAATTCACTCCGAAGACGCGATGCAGCAATCGCTGAATAAGAAAGTAGCAATCGCTGAATAAGAAAGTAGCAATCGCTGAATAAGAAAGTAGCAATCGCTGAATAAGAAAGCAGCAATCGCTGAATAAGAAAGTAGCAATCGCTGAATAAGAAAGCAGCAATCGCTGAATAAGAAAGCAGCAATCGCTGAATAAGAAAGTAGCAATCGCTGAATAAGAAAGTAGCAATCGCTGAATAAGAAAGCAGCAATCGCTGAATAAGAAAGCAGCAATCGCTGAATAAGAAAGCAGCGCTTTACTGACAAGAAAACCGTCAGAAAATGTAAAGTATGCATTTCCATCGAAGCAATTAGTAAATATGAACCTTCTTTGAATTTTTCCTATAGCCTAAATGGTTAACACAGTGTAGTTATCTGGTAAACGTCAAATGTGCGACTGCCTAAACACTGGAAAATATGTCGTTCATAAGACAGGTCCTGGGGATGACTGATCACCTTGTACAGTAGGTCAAGGTTACTGCTAAAAGTACGGAGGCCCATACTGCTTTGAAATATTATTTCAAAACAGAAAAAAATTCTGTCATTATTAGTGAGACCACCCACTATTTTTGACGATTCGAAAATATAATAAGTAAGTAAGCAAGTATGTAAGTAATTAGGTAAGTTTAGTCTCTGTCATCGAACCAGTTGACACATAGACTACAATAAGGATAACAATAAGCATTTACTCAAAAAGTTCCTGCGTTGTATCCGTCTCGGAGGAATCTCGATACCGTGAAGAGAGACAAAGAAAGACAGACAGACAGAGACAAAAATAGAAAGAGAAAGAAATAGAATAACCACCGATGTTTACATGCTATTAAGCAAGACCGAACGATTTAGACAAGCATGCAAGTTGGATGGCGATGTCAGAGGCGGCAGTGTGTCAAAGATAGTCTAGAATTTTGGCTTCATTTTTTTTAGTAAGCTGGTGATTATGGTAACCAGCGAGACGCATAGGCGCTGTTATTCTTTTTTGACCAAAGTCGACCTTGCCACAGATCAACGCACAGACGAATCATAATCGGGCGAAGGAAGAGCAAGTGACGGGCATTAGAGACTAAAAAGTGCGGAATTGGCGTAATAATAGTGGTAAAGCATTTATAAAGTATCCAATACAACACCATGATCGAGGACTGTGGAAGGCTAATTGACTTCTGGAAACCTAACAAGTAAAAATTCCACGGCAATTATGGCCGAGTTTGACTCTAATATCAAGGTAGAATGGGAGTTTTTCGGAATTAAGGGGACACCGTCGTTAATGGTTCATCTGCTCAAGCACCCTAGCATCTTGAAGAATCGTAGGCAATTAGGACTATAAAGAATGTGTTGTGGGATACTAAAAATGTTTACAAAATGTGTGATTAATATTACAGTCAACAGTGACGAAAGCACTAGGTCAGTGGTTCCCAATCTTTTTTGACTGTCGGGCCACTTTTTCTAAGTTGGAGGACACGAGGGCCACTTTTTCTTAGTTGAAGGACATTAGGGGACCACAAGGCTAAAATTTAATTAACTAAAGGCGTATAAAATTGTTGTAATTGAATCAAAATAGAATGCCATTTTATTTGGACGTTAATAAATCCCATCAAACATTCTATTTTGATGCGATTTATTAACGTCCAAATACAATAATTTGTAATAGAAAAGAATTATATATTCTATCATGTCCAAATTGTCAATTTTTACATATATTTTTCTTAATTCATTGAGATGCTGCGGGCCATTTGTGTAGGCCAGGCGGGCCACTTTTGGCCCGTGGGCCACGGGTTGGGAACCGCTGCACTAGGTAATGCAATGTAATGTAAATCTTCAAGAATTTTTCAGCGTCCACATAGACTCTCATAGAGCCTAAAATCCACGTCAGAGAGACCAGCTTACTCACCGGTGCTAGACATGGAAGGTGCTAGAACGAGTAACATTGTTTGCGTTATAAAATCAAGTGCTTGTGTCATAGTTAAAATGTGCCATTCACAGCTACTGATGCTAATCTCTGCAGAGCCATGTAGCTAAAGTCAACCTAAACATGACACTTCCCTGTTTGGTTTCCGTACAATACAGTTGAGTCCAAGGTTAGGTCTATTTTTTTATCTTCCAAATGGGCGAAGTTTAATATCAACGAATTCAAAGGTCTACGCTAGTCTATCCATAATAAACTAGCTAATTTTGGCACAGATATAAAGAAATCGTGTCTCTGACATCGGCAAGTGACAAAAAGTCTTCAATCACCACCGCAACATTGAAATGTTAGAGGACGAATCTATCGTATTTTTTAAAACTTTGAACCATCTTCGTTATTCATGTGCCTTAATTAAATAAATGTCTCAAAACGCTCCATCTGCTAACATCCTTTACTATTTGGCAACATAGACACTGTACTGCACTGTGGTGACTGTACATAATTATATTTACATTATTTCAAGCCTGAAATGTATGTCTTCTGATGTTATGTATAATTGTGACACAGGGGCTCGAAACCCGTCGTTTGTCGCTTCCTAGATATTGCGCTAGACGCCGAAATAGGCGAGAGGGGTAAGGAATGCAGTTTATTCTTCAATTCAGTATATGAATGTGAATTCGCCCTAATTTGCGACGTAGTGAACCGATTTTGATGCCGTTTGGTTTATCTGATTCAGAATATATGCCTCTAATGCCCAGAAAATTTTCAGAATAATAACTTAGTGGATTGAGTAGACTTGGATGACACGAATATTCAGTAACTTTTTATTTTATTTTTTCACTATAAACTAATGAAAGAATCAAGCGAGCATAACTTTTGTTATAAATAAGATAATTTCATTGTGTTAAAAGCATTTTAGAGCATGGCCATTGTAGCATATGACTAAATCAAAAGGTTAAAATCCGACATGTGACGGGTTTTGAGCCCCTGTGTCACAATTTAGGCCATGTACGCAAAACGCATGCGAATTAAGCATTTGCGATCATAGGCCTATAGCATGAATGCAAATAGGAATTTATTCATGTCATGTTTTTCTGCGTATAACTCAACGTGTAAAATATTATATATTCATCTTGCAATTATTTTTGCTAGAGGGATTACGTGAAAATCTGTAATCGGTGACTGTCTTAGTCGTTATTCTTCCATCGTGGCGTATTTCTCACAATCTTGTGGGCGCGGTGGTGCAATGGTGGCGTCGTTGCCTTGAAGCCGGAAGGTTCGAGGTTCGAATCCACCTCAAGTCACCGCGTATAGGGACCTTGGGCGGGTCCTTCACTTGCAGTTGCTCATGCGCTTCGGCGTGAAACTCCCATGCAGTGTCCTCTCTGCAGTCGGGAGCGCCTCTGAGTAGGGAGCTTGAAGGGGCGCTATAACAAGTGCACATGCAAACAAACATAATAATATTAGCCTACTCCTATATTAGCAGGCATTCCTTTTCACAGCTTCATATGCAAACCTTTTCCTTACTGAAATCAAGTTTTTATCAGTATAGACCTACCAAAATGTTCTTGCCTATATCTTGAACACCAATTCAAAGAGTAGACCTAACTCGTGATAAATGTCGGATCTAACCTTTAGATTTGTAACTGAGATGCATATAATACAGGCGCATTCCTCATTTTATAGTCTGAAGTTGCACATGGTCGATCATTAATTGTGCATGTAGAATTTTTGCACACGTTTCCCTGGAGACTTTGGAACGTCTCGCAGTAGCGCCTGGCACAAAGACCGAAATACTACCAGTCAAAGTCCCTGTTTATTACAGTCGGAAAATTCAGGTCGTTTACGTGGAAAGTTCACTTTCAACAGAATGCACGATTGTTTCCCAGCTGAACTGATCGGTTCACTTTCATCAACGGACGAGAGGAAGTCAAGACTTTTGTCATCGGTCCTGGTTCTTCAGGTTGTATTTGCCCTACCAGTGTCACTGGCGCATTGTGACCTTTTCACAGAAAATGAATATTATCCATAACAAAGACCAACAAACCCTTTCCTCCATTCAGAATGAAGAATTATTTTGTCGATTGCACGAGTGTCGGTAAAATACTCAGACTTTGCGACTTCAAGGCTGGATATGTTTTATGGTTAATTGGCTGTGCGTCTCGTGACATTGTGTTGTCAGCTTAGTTTTTTACTTAGTTGCCGCTTTACCCTATTCTAGGGCAAAGTAATGTTGGGCGGGGGACGACCATTGTCACTCTCGTCGAGTGCCCATAATAATATGTAGGCTAGTTTGTTCTGCATTTCTCACTTGTAGTCTTTCCTGTTCTTTCTCTTGCCTCAAATCAACTGCCTTTTCTCTCGATGTCGATCGTACTGGGAGCACTTCTGAAAGGTTTTCGTGAGGGAAGCGCTTTATGAATGGCAATAATTTATTCAATCCAATATACAATATACTAAAAACAGTTCACTGGCTGTCACTGGATCTGATTTTATCCACTTTAGATCTGCATTTGGCTGATATTGACTGACACAACTTCTAAGCACGTAACGTAGCCTACCATTGCTCATTCCGGCACTGTCTGAAACTGAGCAAACGTGGACAGTTGAAACCCTGTGACTCACTACTGCTATAATAAGGCAACATTCAATAATAATTAGCAAACACATACATATGGCCGCTTATGGCGCATCTAATTGGAGTTTTCTTACAGCACTCTCTGAAGAAAAGTCTGGAAAAGTTTTCTCTTGTAGGTGCTGGTTGAAATATAATATTGCTAGAAATCTGTCTTTAGTTTGCCGTTAAGTATATTTTCATTTAACTAGCATGCACAGGTTGGTGTTATAATTTATATAGAGTACTTCATTGAAGACCGAATGACCAACCTATACATCAACACTAACTCTATTAACAGAATTATACATCAAAAACTTCAAATGTAAACGGTGTTATTTTAAACTGATTTCAGCATTGATTGTCGCAATGCAACTTTCCTCGCCACAAAGCAGAAGAAAGTGTTGCGCGATAGTATTATACGCCTAGCTGTCTGTCAACCTACATGTAGGTGTCCGACATTCAATATTTCAATTTCCTGCTTGGACATGAATTTGTGTTGACGTTCCTGCTCCCTCTGCGCAACCATAGCCAACTCAGTTAGCCTATATTTAATACATTGAGTGCACATGGTAAGTGAGAAAAAGTAGCTTCCATTAAGTAACCACGTTCGCCCCAGCTTATTAGGACTGTTCCTATGTGATGACGATCATAATCATAGGCCAGAAGGAAGCGCATCATAAAACGCCGGTCGGGACCCATCAAATAATGACTTTCAACGACGGTTCAAGGACTTCGTGGTCAGATATTGGATATGTTATTCAGCACCAAATTCTGGTCAGGAAACCGTTTAAAATCCTTATGACGGAATTTTGCCCAGGTGGAACTGCAAATTACCTGGACTAGTTGTGGCATAGGGAAATGATTGGGTTTCGGTTTGTTGTCCTTTGGAGAAACCAGAATGGTCTGGGTTAAGGAATGAGTTGGACGCCAGACATTGATTAATCCGAGACCTAACTCAGTTAGGTTCGAGATAGCCTTGGATTGTTAGAACGGGTTTTTGTCAGGAGATGGTTTTTGAGGCGTGGGATACCTCAGGAGTATCTAAAAGGGATGGGAACATTATTTGCGGTGGTTAGGGAGAGGTCAATTTTTTTTGTGATGGAAGCATGCAAGATAATTTATGTGGTCCTTCAATAGGGAGGTGTTAGGTACAGGGAAGAGGTCGCACTACTTGTTTCGGAGATATTTCAATAATAGGCAATATAGGATAGCCGTGCTATGATTGCTTACATCTATCCTTTCACCTAGCCTAGGGTGACCATTTTCTGGCCATCAAAAACTGGGACACTTTTTGGAAAATGTAAATTGTAGGTCTAATTCCTTAAATACAGGACTCTAGGCCTACGATCGAAAGCCTAACCTATAGGCTCAGACCGCTCAGTTAAATTAATGCTGAGCATAGACTTCAGTGTAGAAATTTACAACTTGCTCTAGTCGCGGTGCACTTAGTGCAGCTGCCTACTCTTTTATAATTGAGAACAGTAGGCTATGTCAATCGGTGAATCGGTGCAAAGTAGGTAATACCAGATGAAGATTTAAGGTGTCTGGGTCTCTGGGACGCACAAGATCATCAGTGGACGAACGCTGAGGCGTTCAGCGCAGAGTATGGAAAGGGTTTTGGAGGAGCCCTGGAGGGAATGTGCCCCTCACCATCTGTATTTTTTAAAATTTCCACTGTTACAATTAGACCATTACAGCATTTTAAGTTGCCGAAAGAAGTTGCTCTACTTCAGTGCTGTCATGAGCGGTCGAATTCCCGTTACGACTCTGGCACGACCTGCCGGTCGATATAATAGATCTGGCGCCGTCATTGAAATTATAGGCCCATATTACAAAAGCTTTCTCGTTGCACCTTGATAATTCTTTAGGTCTAACTCTTTTAACTAAACTCACTATAGCCTATATCTATACTATTCTATAGCCTACTGAAGAAGTGAATGTGTAATTAAATATAACATCAAAATTGACAACTACTCTTTCGTTATGACTTTTTTGGGTTACACACTACATTTTGTTCTGTGATTTACACAAAACTAACGTTTTCAAGTACCAAGTTTCCTTCGTGTCAAAAACCGGGACAATTCTGCCCTTTTGCCAAAGTCATCGGGCACCGGGACGCATCACAAAAATCCGGGACATGTCCCGGAAAACCGGGACGTATGGTCACCCTAAGGTCCTAGCCATCTCTCTGTCCTGATTACAGGTCTAAATTCCTGTGGTCTGTTCGTAATCAACTTCTCTCACGTTATCCCCCTCATTTTAATCGGTCTATTTTGTCTAAATTGGCTTCGCTCTTCTTGTTAAATGTCTTCACGTAGTTCTTCCTTTTGGACTGGAATTTGTGCGTGCTTCTGCAGCTTTTTATGTTCGACGGCTGCGTTATCTCTTGCCCGACATACCGGTAACTCACCATTCCAAGCATAAACAACAGCATTCCATTACTGATAAGCAGTCTACAAACCACGGATGTTGGCAAAGGTCGAAACCCGGTATCAGTTCAGTCAAAGTCTAAATTCGAACGAGTAGCATTATAAAATATGGGGCAGCCTGACACAAGTAAATGGACCATTTCAGAGTCACACAAAAGACAGATGGATGGATTCACACCCGCCCGTACCCCCACCACAAGGGACCCATCATTAAAACAATTATCGTCGTTGTTTTGCAGGCTGTCTGTTCTGTTGGTAGTTGAGATTGGTGTTAATAATTAAGATTGTTTCATGTAATCATACTGCGTTGGTCAGAATTGAATAAACGATTATTATCATTATTAGTATCTTTATTCACTAGCATCATAGCAGTGATATTTTCATTAACGATAAGTAAAATTAGAACTGAAAATATTGATTTCCGTTCAGTGTAACTTTAACTGCAACTGAAATTATTTTGAGAACTAAAACTGAAATAGAACTGAAACACAGCGAACGAAAATTAGAATAAAAACGAAAATTAATTTTAGAACGGAAATTAATGAAAAAATTGGAAATTTTAGTTCATAGCCTCTAAAAGGCGCAGCTACTTTCTGACTCTTAAAACTTTGGTATCTGTGACTTGGCACGTGCTTCAGTACTGTGCAATTTATTATGGCCCTTTGCATTTGCACCTTTGCTGTAAGTTAATAATTTTCAACATCATGATAAGAATGTGGTTATGTGAAAATCACTTTGAATACCGGAGTGAAAATATTTCAATCATGATAACTTTGTGCATCTTGCTCACTGGGCTAAATGAAAAAACATGTATTGGATTGTTTAAATAGGCCTACTGGAATGAAGCAGACAAATAGGCCTAGTCTAGCATTGCAACGCTTGTACCATAAAACGACGTTTCTGGATGTTTCTGGTAAACTTTTCAACATTAATTAATTTGTCTTCTGCGGTAAATAACAGAACGTTAAGAAATATATTCACTGATTATTCAGGATTGGGGCGAAACTTTCATGTGACTGATTCGAGTCAGCGGCTTCACCACAGAGACAGAACAAGCGCTGCATAACAGTGTAAAAGAAAGAAATGTTACATGGTCTACCAATTCCCAATTCAATGGAATATGATAAGGGGAGTGTGATTAGCAATTGTCAACATGTTAGCGGATTGGTGCCATGATGCCATCCAGCAACTATTGCCAATAAAATATTTCAAGCAATTATACAAACTAGATCTGTAGTTCAAATTGCTTGGTTTTTGTAGCAAAAGTTACGCATAATTATTATTGGAGGGAAAGACGGCAAGTCTACGACAGAACGGCCCCACCTGCAGAAGATGTTGAAGCTAGCTCCGGCTTTTCAAACTTGTAGAAGAAACAAATATTTTGTCTGGGTGAAGATTTCTAATAGGTGGGAGAAGAAACTGTCAGCTAAAGTCGCTGAAAATAGGAGGTTCTTTTAAAATTAAAAGGTATATCGATATTGAAAATGTTCGAACTTGGTTTAGGCTAACTTTAATTTGAGGCAAGCTCTAGGCCTATAAAGAAGTAAAACTGAAATTATATCTAAGCAAGAACTGAATTGAGAACTGAAATTATTCTAAAAACTGAATTAGAAGTATAACTGAAATTTTTTGAAGAACTGTAATTGAACTAGAACTGAAATTGAGGACGTCCGAACTGAAATAGAAGAAAAACGAAAATTATTTGCTGAAGTAAAATATCACTACATCATAGTCTGCAAATCATTTAAGTTGGCCTAGGCATAATTCTTTGTATCATCCAGTTGTATAACCGCACTTCGGTTGACAGGAAATTAATCATTTTGATGTATAATCCTATATAACAGTTCTTGTTGAAAATGTTTTCATCATTAAGTTAGTTCCCGTGAGACAATCTTACACGATGTAGGGGCCTACGGGTTTAGGTCGTGGCCCGGTGTAGAGGTTTCAAATTACCCTCGGTTTCAGATCACCCCCTGCGCACCATAGGGGCAATCACGTCCTAAAAGTTGGAGGGGACCATAATGAATCACGTCCTAAAAGTTGGGGGGACCATAATAACAAAGTTAGGGGACCACTCAAAAGTTGGGGGACGCCCGTGGGTCCCATAGGGTGGTTGCGCCTATGCTGCATGCATGCATGAGCGTTACCTAATTGATATGAGCAAATGAGCTGCTGGTCCTACTATGCAAAACTACTTCTGCAGACGTCAACGGTAATTGTTGCCATAAGGTGTCATTAAACCTTGATCCGTCCATTCATTCGCTAGTAACTCACAGCTGTAATCGAAGCGAGATGAAGTTGACTTGAAAGCGTTAAGTGTCGCAAAACATAGTACAATACATGTTGTTCCTAAATTCTCCTCTGTCTCTGCCTACATGCGTGATGCGCTGCATTGGTTGCCAATAGCCCAACGCATCCACTATCGAATTGCTGCTCTGGTTTCTCGCTGTATCCTTGGTTGTGTTCCATCCTACCTGCGCGTTCTCTATCGCCCAGTCTCTGGCATTGAAGCGCGTCGGGCAGAGCGAAGGGTCAACTGCTTCTTCCACGGGCTCGCTTAGCTACAAGACAGCGCCGAGCCTTCTCGGTTGTGGGCCTCACAATCTGCAATAACCTCCCTCCTAACCTCCATCTCCTCCATCTGACCAGTCAATCTTTATTTCTTAAATCCCTTAAATCTTTTTCTTTTGCCGTGGCTGAGCTGGGAGCGCCTCTGGGTAGTTTCTTGAAGGGGCGCTATATAAATTCTAATAATGAATGAATAATGGATTAATACAAATTGACGATGCTTTGCTAAACACCTTTAAAACGCTCTGCTCCGAAATTATTATAACATTTTATTCTTTTCAATTGTAAGTATGGCAGATGGCAGACAGAATATGATAGTGATAAAAAAGGTCATTTTTATAAATCTATCTGTTCAAATGTTGGTACTGATATAAAATATTCTGATCCTTATAGGCCTAAGGAAGTCCAGATTTCTAGATTGCGTCTAGGAGTGGCAAACACCAATCAACGATTATTCATTATAAAAAGACATTCTAGCGGTTTGTGTGACACATGTCACGTCAAAGAGACAATTCATCACATTTTAATTGAGTGCAAAAAAGAAAATATTTCGAAGTCATTACGAAATACATGTCAAATATATAAAGATGAAATATCTGTTAAAACTCTATTGACTGTCAATTTATATCAAAATCAAGTGTATCGATTAATTAAACTGATAACTGAAGGTTGTATTTTGTGAATAAACAGTTTGTGTCATAGTTGTTTATGGCATTTGTGTCTTAGATAAATAATTTAATATTAATATTACTATAATTATTTAACTCATGTTTTAAATGTGCAGGATGCTTTTGTACAAGAAACATTACATTAAATATTGTTGTTATTGATGCACTTATATATATATATATATAAATATATATAATGAACTTTTGTACCAAAAACTGCTTACTTTGGTTACTAGTGTGATTGGTTGTATGAGACAATCATTTTACAATTATACTGTCTAATGTTGAGTTATGTAACCCCTTTATCATAATGTGTCAAACTGAGCGATTGTCAGATGATCTACTTTATGTTGTGAACAAATTTAATGTCATTGAAATTGTAAAGTTCCGTTTAGACACCTCTTTGGTGTTTGTATTCTATAAGGTTTTTTTTTTACTGCTCTGTACACTTATATTGTATTGTCGTCAACGACCTTTGTTGTCATACGATGACGTTCAACTTTGGATTAATAATAATAAATTGTAAGTATCTTCGTCTTTCTTCGACCTCATGGGTGTCTGTTCAAACGTCGAACACTGTCCTACAAAATGTTGAAAAACTGTAAGAGTTCTGTTCTCGCTCTCTTATATTTCCATTTTCAATGGCGCTTTCTACCGCTTATCTATTTTGCTTTTATATAATTGGCTCTTTTGCATAGGCGTAACTTTCAATTATTGTGACCGTGGTGTCCAGTCACCACCACCACTTTTTGGTCCGACAAAGAATTTTTTTAAGAACATGAAAAGCATTCGTCTGTCTAACAAGGCATATATATATATATATATATATATATATAATACATATAAATTATGGCTTGAGAGACTCAGAATGCGTTTTAATGCAGGTCTACCTAACTACAAATTCATACATAAGTCTTGAGGGGGAATCGAGGAGGAGGGGTGGGTTTATTTGCTAGGAATACCATTAGATTCCAATTGTATGAAGAAAAGACAGAACATAAAACTTATAAGGATGGATGGATGTATCCAGATTTGACGAGGGCTTATGGAAACAGAGGCCGTTGCCCTCGAAACAAACTTTTGCATAATACAGCTCTTTTTGATGGATGGATCCAGATTTTACGATGGCTTATGGCAACAGAGGCCGTTCCCTCGAAAAATTTGTTTGGCATAATACATCTCTGAAAGTCATCAAAACTTATTTACCTAGCGCAACGTGTTTAGTAGGTGTCTTGAATAGACTCCAGGACAAAACTTAGTCGAATTCAATACTGAGACAGAGGTGTTATTCTCCAGTATCATAAAAGGAACCCAAGATATTGTCCTACTAGGCCAGCGGTTCTCAACCTTTTTAGTGCGGCGACCCCTTGGAAAGATTTCGATAGTTGTGACGACCCCCAATTTTTTTTTCGAATCCCCCCCACCGTAACAGCATTTTTACCATTGTCCAATGTCCAGTTATAAAATTTCACTTCAGAATTCGAAAATGCTTTTGGCAACTGCGTGAGTTTTCCTGGCTCTTAATGGCGGTTCTGAGGGCTACCTATTCGGCAGTTGAAGTTTCATAATTATGCCTATTCAGGTTGTGACACCTCATCAACTGCCACGTCTTGCTGCTGGAACTCCTCAAACATCACATCTCATGTGCGCCTTCTTGGAGTCATCCGCTTTGTTCTTTTAAAATGACCTACTGGTCATGCTTTTCTTCATAGTTAGGATGTTTAGAACCTGAATGGCGCCTCAGCCTATTTGTTGGGTTTCATTGATTCGACCGACAAAATGTCATTACAAATAAGATGCTGTAGTTTGTCTATTCAGGCTGCAACTATTAAACAATAACTACTTTCAAAATCGGTCAATAGTTCTTCTTTCTTAACACTCTTTTCACCTAGCTGATTCGTCTAAGAAGGCTATCAATTTCATAAACCTTACTTGTGCTCTTTATGAATGCGCCAGGCAGAGGTTTGAGAGGGGATGTGCCTTATCATTTTATTGGAAAACGTTTTGAATTTCCACATTGCAATGGTAGCATTTTAACAGCTTTTCATTGCTGATACTCGTGGTTTAGGACTTAAGAAGTAACTTATTCTCCTCCCATTGTTTACATTTTTTATTTCCAGACTGCAATGGTCGCAATTTGATCTATTATCTCAACAAAATTTCTCATAATTTCAGTACTGAAAGACATTGTTAAAAAACTCCAATAAACGTACCCTCCCCACTGTTAAGTTTTTTTAAAATTTGAACACCATTGGTAGCATTATAGGGCAGCTGTCATCTGAAAAGAAGTACTCATGATTTCAGTGCTCACAATATTTTGATTTGCACGTGGTAAATATATTTTTTAAGCTGCTATCTTAGCAAAATTGGTCATTAGGCCTATGGATAAACGCCGGATAACTCTGTAGAAATTTATAATGATATCTAGGAAATATTTCCGAAATAATGGTGGATTATAAGCAGCTCGGTCCTATCCACAAACTTCGGGGGACCAATCCCTTCTGTCTCCAAAGTCTTCTCCCATAGATAGGCCTGACGACAGCAGACTGCATAGATTATTTGAGCAAACCGGATATTGTTTTATATTTTAGAAGAATGTAAAAAGAGGAATTTACAGTTTAAAGCTAAAAAATAATGAAAAAATTGAATTAGCTTCCGCAATCTATGGAATTACGTAATCATAGCAAAGGAACAAGTAAAAATTTAGTTCAAGTTTCTATAACATAGTGGATCGCGTTGAACTTTCGATTACACGCGTACATATTTTGAAAATTTCTGAAGTGTCCAGGCGACCCCTGGCAAATCGTCAGGCGACCCCCGTGGGGGTCGCGACCCACAGGTTGAGAACCGCTGTACTAGGCGATTTTAGCATTGACGTGTTGAAAATAAACGATCATACAAAAACTAATTATATTCAATAACAACTTGACTTCCCATCAGCTTATCCCAGCCATAACGAAACCCACTCGTATCACACCGACCACATCCACTTTGATTGATAGCATATTTATTAATGCCTGGTCTAGTCTGATTGATTCGTCCATTATCATCACTGACTTGTCTGATCATCTGCCAGTATTCGCCCACTTTGCATTTGGTAATTACAAGAGAAGTTGCCCGAACTATTATGACCATCGCATAATCAATGAAGAAAGATCAGAATTATTTAAAACCTACTTGCTGATAGTAATTTGGATAACGTCACGACTGCTTGCAATTATGGAGATGCTGAACTGTTTATTGAAAAATATAAAAACGCATTATGATCATGCGCTCCCAAAAGTGTGTATAAAGGTAACGCTAAGGGGCCTCGGTTTAATCCTGCAGCAAGAAGATTTTCTGAAGAAAGCTTCATTGTAGGCCTACATAAAATATATTCTAAAAATCCAAATGCTCATAATAAAAATAAATTTACTGTGTACAGTAATAGATTTAAGGCTATTAGAGTCATAGCAGAAAAATTACTATGCATCCGAATTCTGCAAATATAAAGACAACCTAAGGAGAAATTGGAAACTCATTCGCTCTATAATGCAAGTGGAGAACAGAGAGGCACAAATCGAATCGTTAAAATGATTCAGGTACCAGTTAACCCTCTTGCCCCGTATAGCCGCTATAGCGGCTTGGTGGTCTTTGACAAATACCCGTAAAGCCGCTATAGAGGCTTCAACATATAAACCGTATCCCCGTAAGGCAATTATAGTGGCTTTTGTTTTACTATGGCTTATTGGTTTACTTACTATTTAATTTTCAACCGGAAGTGACGTTGAAGTGACGTTGAACATGTAGTAAGGTCAGTGGCCATTGATGTTGGTAAGCAGTGTTTGTTTTGCCTATTTAATTTTTATTTGATAAACTTCATTGAATTTCAGTGCCGGCGCTAGGGTACCTGAGGCCCCCCCCCGAAAAAAAACTTGGGGCCCCTCCATACCTTGAGCTGTCATCTCCGTAAAAATTTTCATAATGTAAGTGCTGAAAGACATGGTGTAAGACTTCAATAAATGTATCCCAATTGTTAAATTTTTGGAATTTCCATGCTGTAATGGTAGAGTTTTAGCCTGTCATCTTTACAAAAATTGCTCATTTTTCAATGCTGTTAGTCGTGGTTTAGGACTTCAGAGTGTGCCCTCTCCATTGTTTAAATTTGTCCGATTTGCCAACTGTAATGGTAGCATTTAAAGGCTGTCATCTGAACAAAATTGATCATTATTGATGGGCAGTGGATGGTATACTTATGAAATATTTCTGAAATATTGGGGATACAAGGATTCCGTCCCAACCATAAATTGTGGGGCCGTGCCCCTGCTCACACCCCCAAAGTCTCCTCATTGGTTAAAGGACAATGCTCTATTAGTTTGCATAATATTATTTTGTATGATTTGCGTTAAAACATAATTCGGTGCGTGATTTCAGGAATGAACAGTCATGAAAGGTATAATTACCAGCTACATTTGAGGCCCTTGCAAACTTGAGATCAGACACTTACCAAGGACATATGTGACCCTACACAGGCTGTAATGTTTGGGCCTCACGCATGTTTTATTTGGAGGCCTCATCCAATTAGCAATTAGGATAAGTTACAATTTATAAACGTTGTGTTTGAGAAAGTGGACGAAATTGCCTGAGTTTAAATGGCTTTAAACTTACGCCCATAATCGGTACGATATTTGCATTAGGTCTTCTATGGCAGTGCCATGTGGTTAGTTGAGGCATGCACCAGACCGGATCTGTACAGTCACAAATAGGAATAATGACCAGCTAAATTTGGGGGCCCCTTTCAAACTCTAAAGGCTTTATACTTACGCCCAAAATCAGTATGATATTTGCATTAGATCTGCTATGGCAGTGCCGTATGGTTAGTTGAGGCATGCACCAGACCGGATCTGTACAGTCACAAATAGGCATAATGACCGGCTAAATTTGGGGGCCCCTTCAAGCTCGGGGCCCCCCCCCGGCCGGGGGGTACGGGGGGTGCTAGCGCCGGCACTGTTGAATTTAGTGCATAATGCCAAAAAGAAAGCAGCTTGCACCGCTAAGGCAAACGTACAGGCACCAAATAAAAAACAATTTACATTGGCACAAGCCAGGAAGCTGATTCTAGACAGCGAAAGTAATAGTGACAGCGCTGATAATTTGGAAACTGAAAGTGACAGCAACGTGGATGATTCTGATCACGAGTCTCACACCGATCGAGCGTCAACCTCAACCAGTAATGTTGCACCAGGTAGTTGGATAGGCAATGTGACAGTAAATAATTCTACATTTAGACCGAGTGAGCCTACTGGTCCACGAGGTGCTGCAGCCAACTGTTCAATGGACACTACTACACTCCAGTATTTCTCGCTATTTTGGGATGACATGTGGCAGCTGATTGTCGATACGGAAGCGACCACAAACAACAGACCTGTTTTCCATTGTCGGGAGTGTAACGCATATCTGTGTCTTCGTGTGGGCAGCACATGTTGGTCAGACTACCACCAGAAAGTTGAATACTGGCGCTAAACAGATTACTCACTGTGTTTATTGATTGCAAACAGCCAATAACTGCCACTATTCACATTTCATAATTATAAGTTGTTATCATGCAAAAAATAGCGTAATAAATTTTTTTTTTCAAAATTTACTTTTTGCTCAGGGTCATCGGGTGGGCGTTCCGCTTGCTGTGGGGCTATAGGGGTGAAGAACTTGTCAATGGAGAGATCTGATTCCAAAGATCAGGACCAATTAAGGAAAAACTTCCAAGTTTTGGCCAAAGCAGTCCTTCCTTAGTGAGGGAACTTGAGAATTGCGCAATGCTTGCTTCAGCTTATAAGTCCCTTTCGTTTATATTTGAATTGCTCAGAAGCTTCGTCGTGAAACTCCGATTCAGTGGCCATGCTGTAGTCGGGACCGCTTCTAAGATGAAATCTTGAAGAGCGCTATAACACATGCACATACACACATAATGTGCGTGTATATGTGTGTGCAAGCACTCGTAATAGCACCCTTTCAAGATTACAATTCGGAGGCGCTCACAACAACATCATAGACACTGAATCAGAATTTCATGCCGAAGCGCATGAGCAATTGCGAGTGAAGGACTTACTCAGGGTCCCTAAGCAGAGGATTGAGGTGGATTCGAAATCGCAACTTTCTGGCTCTAATGCACCGAGCATAGTCCAATGCCCCTACATCACTGCGCTACACTAATGTGCATATATTGTTCCAGCATTTTCAATCTTTCAGTAACAGTTGTTTGACGATGCCTTCAGTCATAGACGACACCAATTTGACGCTGAATTTCATCCTGTATTTCGGCAATCAGCAGACTTTCTTCATGATCGATCTGTGAAAGCTCAGTTTTTCCTTCGAGAAGCGCCTTGCGAATGTTGTTGATCTCGTACACAAACCCAACCGAATTGGGGTAGCACGTTTTCTCAGGAGCTTCAGGGAGTGGGTAGCTGAAGGTTTCGTTGGTGGTTTGGAGCTCGGTAGGACACCAGAAATGGGGCAAAGTTATTGTTCCAGAAGTTCCATAAATCAGGACTGTATTCGATAGATAGCAGTCTCCTGATGTCAGTAACTGCACCATACGGTCACCCTTGTAGAAGAGGGTTGTACTCACGGACCGGTCCACTCCAGTCGGATACAGCACTCCACTGGCAACTATCTTCTCGGGGCGTTCCTTCTTAAAGACGAGGTTTGCTAGTTGGATACAGAAAGCGCCTATGCTCATTGTTATTCCACCTCCAGTCTCCTTCTTTGTCAGAACCTCACCAAACTCCATCAGAGGAAATCCGAAGTGAACGCTGATCAAACGGATGTCGCCGATGGTATTTCCTGCCAGCTCCCTCTGGAGTTGGCCGTAAGCGGGAAAATGCCTCGACCAGAAACCTTCGGCGAAGAAAAGCTTCTTCTCTTTGGCCAGTTCTATCATTTTCCGCGTTTCGTCTGCCGACATTCCAAGAGGCACCTCACAGAGCACGTGCTTGCCTGCTCTGAGCATCATCAGAGAGTGCTCGAGGTGCTTCGGGTGTATCGAGCCGATGTAGGCAATCTCCACATCAGGATCGGCTGCAAGGCTCTCATATGAACCATAGGCTTTCTTTATGCCATGCCTTTCAGCAAAAGACTCTGCAGCTTCCAGTTTGCGAGCAGCCACCGCCACTATCTGGTGTTCGGCCGGTGGAAGGGTCCTGAGGGCAATGCAGAAGTCACCGGACACCCTTCCAGCACTGATGATGCCCCATCTGGTTGGTCGACCTGCCATCTTTCCAGATCTGCTGTCTGTTGTTGCACACTCTGCAACAACATGATACATTCATTATTTCTCTTGAAGTACGTATGCATGTATATTCGTTTAATGAGCAAAAAAAAGGTTGGCAAACCGCAACCTGGTACATTGACACAGACAAAAACTACATTGAAATAAAAAATATTAAAGGGAGTAATCAGTTATTGGAATTAAATTGAATCAATTGTTAGACTAAGCTTCAATATTATTTTGAAAAGGACTCTAGAAACAAAGTTTCGGTCATCTTTGCTGAGTTTGCTCGGAAGTTCAAAATTGTGCATACGGGCCCCGAGACCTGGACGTCGGTTGTTCTTTGGCGGGAAAAGAGTTCGAAGGACGTTAAAATCGTGCATAATATAGTCATCAAAGCAATGTGACCACTCATATACAGCTGTGAGGTAACAGAGAACTCTAGATCATTAGTTTATGTTTTCACGCTCTGTTTGGATTTGACTGAGATGCCAAGTTAAACAAAATCTAGAAAAGGGCAATTCCACGAGAAATGAACATAAAAGTGCAAACAAATTTGGAATTTTTTTAATATTAAGGTATTATTTTAAAGCTAAGAGGCCCTAGTGTTCAAAATAATAATCAAAATCAAACATCTTTGGTGAGATGGCCGTCAGTCAGCTTACATTTGATGTCGACATGTTCTGCGCAATTCTGCTACAGAAATATTAAAAGGTTTATTTTCTAAGTAATGACAACAATTGGTTGATTTTATCAAACAATCTACATCAGTTGGATGGAAGTTCTACTTGGCAACCATTTTCAAGTAAAATTTTGAACAACTAATAACTGTTCATTTTTTTGACTTCAGAAGTTTGGGGTGTAGGCCTACTTTTCAAAGTTACGTCAGTGACAAAAAAATTAAGACTTTTTAGAATATAACCAAAAGTAGCAAAGCAAAAATTCTGAAAATTTTTAAACTTCTGAAGCAATATATTAGCAATACAACTAAATAGTTGAAATTTTGTTTTAATTTAAGAAAATGTTTAAACTGTGTCACTGGCGTAACATTCATGTTGTCACTCACGTAACAATAATTATATGTCAGTGATAACAAGAAACTTGTTTAAATTCTGTATATAACTAGGCCTATATACTAGTAAAAATGCACTTCTAAATCCAGTAATTGACATCCTAGCTTCGATTTGAAGTAAGCCCTCATTATAATCATCATCATCATCATCATCCTCATCATCATCAATTTTTCATCATCACAGTAAACCATCTACTTTGAAGTTGTCCGAGGTTTCCAGTCAAATTTCCTTAATACATCAATAATCCAACATTTTAACCACCTAGAACATTAATACTCTGCAACACTTAGAGTCTTAGACTATTATACCACTAGAGGATTGACCTGGCCTACAGTGCATGTGTGTATATTAGGGTGACCATACGTCCCGGTTTTCCGACTCTAACAGTTTCCAACCTATTAGGGGGGTAGGGCGGTGTCACGAAATAAAGTCTACCCCAATACAAAGTCTCCCCGCGAAAGAGTCTCCTTTGACTGAAACTCTGTAATGGAAGAAATTTTCTGATATAAAAGTATCTAAACATTCTTGTTAAATAATTTAGTAACGTAAACTAACGGTGTAACCTGCTCAACTATAAATTTTATGCGATTGTAACCCATTTCACGGTAATCGAGGGAGACCTCATTTCGTAGGCGGAGGAACTATTCTCTCCCCCGGAGACTTTATATCAGAATATAGTATCCGAGGGCGAATTTGTTCTGGAACAGATCCGCCGGGGTGAATCTGTTTCGAAACAAAGTGTCCGGAGGAGGCTTTGGGTGGGGGAACTCTGTCACGGGACCCGGCGTCCCGTGACAGAGTATTCTCCCTAAAAGTATCCCCTCGGTCGAAATATTGTTAAAAAACAATCATATTTTTCCAGCAAAAAACTGAGCCTGGGCCTTCTTGGGGAGCTTAACCCCCGTAGCCCCTGATAGAACTCCGCCCATGGTCCTGCAGTTAAGGAACTACAATAATTACAAAGTTTTCCAAAACCGGGGGCACCTGTTTCGAAATAAAGTGTCCGGGGGAGACTTTGGGGTAGACTCTGTCACGGGACACAGGTGTCCCATGCAGGGCTGTACTCAGGAATTTTGAGGTGAGTACACGCTAGCGCGCCCAAAAACATACGACCTTCCCCGGCAAATAAATCTGACGACCTTTTATTATAGTCATCAACTTTAATTTTAAGACATTTGTACCTTTGTGTGTTAAGCCGTGTATTTAATTTACTTAACACCATTGTACTGGTTATAAATTACAATAATCAATCAACGACTGTCAAATACGTTCGGTGCTGCACATAAACACAAATTATTTATTATTGAGAAATCTCCAAATTACAATAGTTTCCACAGCGTCTGTTTTTCCCTATGCAAATCATCAGTGTTTGGAATACGTATTCTTCTTTTATCAGATGCATCTCGATGTCCTGCCAACAACCAACTTCTTACGTATTCCTCTGGTTTAAAATCCTTCAGAGGAGGACCATTCATTTTTATGAACATTATGCCCGAAACAGACTCTATCAGAAGGCTGTTGCGAAGAGAGGTGATAATAAGGTTCATTAAACTAAAACCTCTTTCACACTCGGCAGACGAACAAGGAATTGTTTCAACGGCACGAACCAAAGGCAGAAGCAACTTTGGTATGGTTTTTCTGTTTTCAACAAAATCTCTAAATCCTTCAATGCACTGCTGTGAGTTCAGTCCAAAACGATTGCTCATAAGTTTCACTTCTTCTTCGCCATATCTAACTGGTATAGTATCTGGCCAGTTAGCAGGAATTAAAATTTCGAAAGATGCTACAAATGCCTTGTTGTTGAGAACATCAGAGTCACTTCCAGAAGATAGGCAACGATCGTTCATGTGACCAGCCAAGCTGGTCAGGAAGTCTTTAGATGGGATTGATGTTAACTTTGCATTTTTCTTAATGGTTAAGCTTCTCCATTTTCCACGTTTTCCGGCTTCAAATGCTTCCTTCATCTTTTCTCCAGGCTCATGAATCAGAGAGGAAATTATTCGAATTGTTCTTCGGATCTTATTATCTGCCTGCGTCACTGTCACATCATTAGACTGTAGTTGCTTTGACAAAGAAGACAATTCTTGCAATGTATCGTACATGAGGGCAAGATCGGACAGGAACTCGCATGATTCCATTCTATTCAACAGTCCTTGAAACTTAGAACGTGTCTTTCCATCTCGGTTTGTGTCTTCCGAAGCATTCTTGAAATGCAAAGCAAGAGCTTCATAACTGTTCCAGACAGCTTGAACGGTTCTAAAAGAACTTGCCACCCAACGTACATCTAAAACACGTCCAATTTTTAGTATTTGACTTTCAAGGTCTGCTGCTATTAACCCCAATTCTCTCTGGTTTTTTGGCGATTGATTGTAGAGAGAATAAATTGAATCCATGAAGGCCTTAAAGTGGTATGTTTGTGGAAATTCTTTTAACGTATCACCAACTCCAAGTTCTAGTCTGTGGTTTAAGCAGTGCCAGATGAAAAGACGTGGAAATATTTCTTTTAGACGCACGGCAAGACCTGACTTTTTCCCCAGCATAGAGCTAGCACCATCTGATGTGAGCGCAATCCAGTGTTTCTTCAAATATGGTAAATCAAAACCAGCCTTTTCGAGACTTTTCAGCAGCGCAGTCATTATGCTCTCAGAATCTTGTCCAGAAAGTTCCACCAAATCCAGCAACATAGTTACTGGATCACACAAATCAACTGATGCGCGTATGAACACACACATCGTCGAAATTTTACTAATTGTGGTTGATTCGTCAACAAGTACCGATATTTTAACATCATTGTCTTTGAAGTGTTTCACTATCCTTTCGCGCATTGTTGTGGCAATGTGATTGACAATCATATTTGCACTGCGACGTGAATACAAACAATTTCCCAGCTTTAACCCATTAAGTTCCTGAAGCTCTATTAAATCAACCTGATCAGTGAATGGTCGCAAATTCTTTGCAAGAAAATATGCAGTTCTAAAAATTCTGAATGTTTCTTCAAGTTCATGTTTTCTTTGGTTAATAAACTGATTAGCTATGACTTCATTTCGTGCTTCTTCTTTCAAATTCTGAAGCTCTTTGTGAGATTTTGATTCTGCATGCTTTTTCACTTTTGACCTCAACGAAGACAATCTAGACTGTCTGCTATTTCCACAATATGAAACTTCATATGATGCCCATTCTTTTGAGATAGACAAACCTGTGGTTTTCGTGACACCAAGGTCACCATTTGAACACACTGTGCAGCCTAATCTATGTGACGAGCAATCCAACCATGGATATTTACTGCTGTAATCTTTAAATGTCTTCTCTGACCAAATGTCTGGATATTCAGTAAAACTGACAGGAAGCTTTGGAAGGTCATTACTTTTATCTGGTGACTTTTGTGTTTGAGGCTTGTATGAAATTTCAGCGTTATTCGGCTGCTCATTGACAGTCGTTTCATCAACTTTACCTAAAGTATTTGCCTTATGTGGATTTTTTTCTAGTCCTTCTTTCTCAAGTTTCTGGTAGAGGCTTACATAGTGATCTCGATAAGTGTTGCTGTCAGCTGTGTTGCAATCATTTGTTATAAACCTACAATATCCTAAGAGGATATGACAGTTTTCGGTTTCTTTGCAACCGTTGGCGCTGCTTGCTATAATTGGTTGAACTTCGAGCTGTTGTTCAGAATGATCGATAGATGGAATGATAACAATTGAACGATTGTACAAAAGGGCAGCGCTTTCAATAATGATGCCATCGCCCCACACCCCTTCACATTCCATGCTTGCTAAGTAGGACTCCAAACCTCCCGTCTGTTCAAAAACTGCCTGCCAGTTTTGATCTTCCATCTAAAATGAAGCAATAATTAAGAAATACCTGCTGCAATGATGAAGAAAGAGACTTGGGTGACACACATATTATGATATTATGTATACATGCATAGCATTCATTTAAATTGGTAGGTTTGTAAATTACCTTTATAGAAGGTGCAGTGATTTCTGTCGCCATTAATTTTGGGTAGTTAATTGGCCAATTATTTTAAAGGTGTTCAGTTCAGGCATCCATGCAGACAGACAGTTGGGCAATAGGCCAAGTCTAAATGCTAGCCAATGACTATAGTCCTATCTCTTAATGCCTAGGGCCTATATGCTATACTTATACGATATTATAAAATAAAACTGTCATCAACTTTCATTACACATTTACACAAAAACAATATTTGACTATTGGAAAATGCGCAAACATAGGAAATTTTCAAATATACATGACCTCTATAAACTAGGAAAATATAAAATAATTACAGACTTACCATTTCACTGCTGTGATTTCGTAAGTACAACACAATTTCTTTTCTAATTATTTCTGACTCTTCCATTGGGCGACCAAGCTGATCGGCTATCGCAGCAAACAAGCAACTTCCATTGGCTGGAGTCTGACGAACATCGTAAAACGGCGGAAAAACTGCTCTTGTGGTCTTTTGATCTGCAAAAGCATGATCAATGAAATTATCATACGAAAACAGACACTAGGACAGTCAAACTTAGATATTTATGATTATGATAGTGCTCATGGAATGGAACTAGAAAATCTAGAATCACAAGAGTAGATTAAACACTGGTAGGGATTAGGGACTCAGATTTTATATTGATAATGCGCAGAACTACACTGTCTGTCTGATATCTGTCAGGTTTCTGTAGGCCTATGTTAATTCACCAAATTGATTGACACAGCCGAGAAATTATGAAGAAAGGTAATTAGGCAAATAGCTTAAAATTAGTCAGTAACTCAGAAATTTCTCATCTGTTTCTTCCAACGCTCTCAGGTGGCCCTGGCTAGCGGGATCTTCGGTCCCTTTTGGGTCTCCTGGGCATGCCAACATGTTTGCTACACTCTGTTATAATTATGAAATGTTACGAATATTATTGGTTGCCGAATAAAATGTTATGTTATGTTATGTTATGTTAACTTCAGAAGATAATTTTAACGGAAAAGTGTTAAGGCTCGATCATCGGGTGCCTTTCGGGCAGATTCTGGTAGCCAGGTAGCCTATTAAAATTATTGATACTTTACCTTTTAAGACATCCTGATCCGGATCTTTATATTCTCTGTGCATGGGCACACTATCTTTCCTTGACTCTTGCTTGCCAAAAAATAAAGTAGACTGCTTCATTTTCTTTAACGGAGGAGGCGGCATATTTCACTTTAGCGTTTCCACAATGATCAAACGATATCGACTTGAAATTATTAGTTTAATAATAACTTATGCGGATTAAGCCGTTACGCGTTTTCAAATTTACGCATCGCCGCATCGGCGTCGTTTTCAACCATAGATAAAAAAACATTTACAGTTGGTCGAACACTCGAGCTCAAAATCTAAAAATAGACTGCATGGAAATAGGAATGCGACTTCGGTGCGTTCTTACTGCAAATTCCTCATGGTAATGAAAATTTGAAGTTGTTTTACACCTCGCTAAGAACAGCACAGAGAGATAATTAAATTTCAAACAGAGATATTGTTTTATTCATGGTTTTAACTATTAAATTTCTGAAAAATTACAGACTAGTCTGTGTACAGCGTGTACTTACTTATAAATTGTGAGGTAAGTATACGCTGTATACCCGCGTATACCCTCGCTTTCCGAGGTGAGTATACGATGCCATTTTTTCCCGGAGGTGAGTATACGCCGTATACCCGCGTATACCCTTGAGTACAGCCCTGGTCCCATGACAGTCTTTCCTAAAATTCTCTCGGTCGAAATATTGTAAAAAATCATATTTTCCCATCAAAAAAATCTGAGTGGGTCTTCTTGGGGGGCTTACCCCTAGCCCCTGATAAGCTCCGCCCATGGTCCCGTAGTTAAGGAATTACAATAGTTACATAGTTTTCCAAAAAGTGTCCCGGTTTTTGATGGCGAGAAAATGGTCACCCTAGTGTATATATATCTGCCAGAACTAGGCTATTATATACTAATAGAGGATTGACCTGACCTACAGTGTATATATATAGTCATATATATATGCATGTTATTAAAACGTCTTAACAAGGAGAGAGGAGTGACTTGACCTATTTTGAGATGTCGAAATGATTTATTTCTGTACAGAGCTATTCTTGAGGTTAAAAATTATTTGTGAATTGACAACGTATGATCTTGATTGTGGAGTTTAAAATTAAAATTGGTCGGAAAAAGTATGTATCACAACCATTTTACATTGAATTTAACAGAATATTCATGTCTTGTAGGCCTAAATACAAAATGTCAACTCACCAAAATAAACCCAGATTTCGCCCCAAAAAACTCAGAAACCCAGACGAAGCCCAAAAACCCCAGATCTAGTGGGAAAAACCCAGCTGTGGCATCACTGCACCCTTTAAGCGGAAATGTTTTCTGAACACTTTTTTAGTCTTTCTCTCAAATTTTCAGATAAAACCGTATCAACCGTATATCCGTACCATTTTCATGCATGCATACTGTAACAGGGTGGGCCAAACAAGACCCCTCCCCTAAGATATTTGCCAATATCTATTACCAGAAGTAGGCTAAGACTTTCGAAATGAAATTTTACAGTCTTAAAGGCAATTTATATCTACACATGATGGCCAGACTTTTTCAAATTATTTCAAACGGAACAAGTCTTATATCACTTTCAGTGAGACCACCCACTTTTTTAACGATTCAAAAACGTAACGCAACAAAAGGTAGCAAAAACCGATTTTATTAATGTACCTTGCAAAAGGCGTTTAACAGAAAACTCCACCTCTCGCTATCTCCCCACAGGTCTTTCACTCAAAACTGAAAACATTGCTCTTTCACAAATCCTATCCCGATTCCTCCTCTTCTCACCACATCCCTCGTCATATCAATTCTAAACATCACCCACCTTAGTCGTCCATCTATCTGCCTGCCTGACTCTCCGGACTTGACCAGCTGCCTATCGATTTTGTTTTGATTGAGCGCCTGTGAATAAGCTGGTTCCCGCGACTTGGCTTGTGTGGGCGCTGTAGAAGTCTCGAGATTACGATTACGATTACGAAAATACGACAAACAAAATGCAAAGCATCATCTGCGCCCATGGTAGCCTATAACAAGTTACAACTCTATCCTGCTATGTATACATGATGCTGCATGTTAACGTTGCTAAGACTAATCACAAAATCAAATAATGTCAATGTTAAAAGTCTACAAATCTTACGCAAAAGTCCATGGCTTCTTACCTTATAGATATAAGTTCCTTGAGCAAAACGCCAGCGAGAGGCACACATGTGAATCTTCCACGTCAAACAACTCTCAACTTTTATAACGCATCGTTCATCGTCGCATGGAGCAAAGTCCATCTAAGTCTGGCTATTAACACTTTGGAGGCGGTTGTTGACAAAAAGTCGACACTAGGGGCGGAGGGCGGTTATCGACAAAAGTCGACATCAACAGGGATGGGCTCTAACATATATTTATGGATATATAAATATGTGTATATGTCTATATATTTATATGTTTATGTATGACATAAATAATTTATATATAGCATGTATACATACATATACAAGCATTGCCATACATATAGGGGGCGGAGCCGGCGTACGCCCCCCTAAACCTGCAGCAAATGTTCTCAAACTAAACTGACCTAAAACTAATATAATTGCAATTTGGGAATAGGATGTTTGAAGTAGCTGGACCGGCAGAATGGAGCTCTCTTACCGGAGTTCTCTTACCTACTACCTGAGTTTCTAGCAGACGTTGCCCACGTGACCAATGACTTTTGCCGTGACGTCATTTACAAAGTTCATGTACAGACAAAATTTACGTAAATAGAAATTGGTCAATTAAAAATATGTCGAGTGGTCCGCCGTCAAAACGGCTTAAACAAGCAGTTTTATCATTCGCGAATAAGCCGACTGTAAACAATGTAAGAAGTTTAACAAATACGAAAACATTCTGCATGTAGAATTGCGAGTTTGAAAATTATTATTATTAGGCCTATACATTTATCAATGACTAGCTGGGGTACCCGGCGTTTCCCGGGAAATTTAGGATTCGATCCGCTACGGCCACAACCCCACCCTACCACACTTCGACCTCTACCGGTACGCGACCCGAGAAATTTGGGTTTTACGAAAATTTCCACCCCCCATCCACCTAGGGTTGCCAGGCGTCCGGTAATGAACCGGACAGTCCGGTATTTGCACAACCCGTCCGGTTAGAAATTTCACGCATTACCGACATGGCGGTGTCCGGTAAATAATTATTGCTAGCAAAAAGTGTTGGAGGTAGTTTCTTGGGTCCATAAAAAGAATAATTTTGTTTGCGATTTCTTCCTCTTCAAGTGCAGTCAGCCTGAGATACGTGGTAGGTGTACACAGTGAGACAGATAGATGAAATGCTGTTGCTTACTTTCCTGGCTACATAGGCTAAGTATATAACTGGGGACAAGCCAAACCAGCCATTCAACTGTAGGCCTACAAGTCATCCGATAATAGGTCTACCAACATAATGAATGTCACTGACTCACTGCTCCAGAAGCAGGGCCTCCGACAGGGGGGGCTACTGGGGCCATTTGGCCCCAGGCCTCACTTGATGAAGGGCCTCGGAATTTCGGAATTACAGATTTATTTGTAATAAATAACTACTTAATTCAGTAAATCCCTATTAATTTTCAAGCAATAATTTATTGAAATGGAGAATTACGGAACTAAGGAGTTATTCATTGAAATGTAGGGCTATACAAATTCTAATAATTTCGGGTCGAAATCATTGACGTTAAATAATTGCAAACTGTAGACAAATTTTTCATAAATCTGTTATTAGTTGCAAAACTGAAAACTTGTCAACACTCAACAGTCTAAACTCTATCGTAACTCGTTACTCGTAGTCATAAGTCAAACACTCGAACCTAAATAATTTTTAATATGAATATATAATCATCCGATACCCTGTGGATAGTGTAGCCTACACAGTACACTATACTAGGCTATATAGGCCCATACATATTCTTACTTTCTTAGTCTCTTAGTGCTGTGGTGTAGCCAGGAGTTGGGGTTTGGGGCAGTGCAGAAAATGAATGTGGTGGTGGACGAATTCGAGGGGAATGAGGCCGATGAGGGCACGATTAGGGGCTTTGTTTTTAACTTAGGAAATTGATATTTAATCTATATTAAAATAGTTTTAACAATATTAGTCAATTTGACAAAATTGACCACGATGTCAATTTTATTGAAAACATAGCAAATATTCCCCCTAACTATTAGTATAAATTACATATAAATATTATTTTAACTTAATCTCATAGGCTGCAGAAAGATGAAGAGATCATTCGAAAGTGGACATGAGAAACGAAAGAAATTGGCTCGACAAAAGGAAGCTGCTTCAGCAAGCCGAAAATTTCAAATTTCTTTGCACATCCTGATAATAGCAATAGGCTCAGCCAGACAGAAGATCTTCGAGAAATAAATATATCACAAACAGAAAGTGACCTTCTTGAGACTTTGATGACTGTAACAAACGTGACTGATACAGACTGGAGTTTTGAACCAAGAAAATGTAATTGTACAGCATTTAACAATTGACAATGTAGGCCTATCAGATAATTCAAATAATTTTATTTTAAATCCTTCAAATATTATGAGACATGTTGACATCTCATAGCGATTCAGAATTTCGACGTAGATTATTGGATGAGAAGGCCTTGAAAATTAGTTGTGGCCCTGGGCCTCCAAATCCTGTCCGAGGCCCTGTCCAGAAGTCTTCATGTACATGATTTATACCTCAAATTAGTTCTACCCTGCATATTGTGGTCCCTCCCTCCATTTTTACTGTAGTTGGCTGCTTAGTCGTCCCCGCGCAGGTCTGCATATCGGGCAACGCATCAATCCACTCCACTAATCTTGGTCCATCGCCAACTGCTCCGACCTCTCTCACCTTCCCAAGACTTGTCCCAACATCACGAGGGTGACATCCAAGATCAATCCACATGACTTTTGTATTCGAAGAACCTTGGGTGACATCTGTCATCAGACTATTTATCTCCCACGTACAATTAAGCAGCTTTTCATGCATGACGACATGCAGGGCTGCAGTATATCAGATTTTTAGCCGTTGCATTCTAGATAGACAAGGGCTCCTGTATTCAATCCCTCCCTGAGGGCCTGCACACTAGATTTGCATCATTCATCGCCTTTATTGCGCTAAAAATTCAGAAAAAAGATCCCGCTTCTTGTTTTGCTCTGTAGATTTTCATCCGTCGTCCAACTTCATGGTTTGTTGTCGATATTTTGATCCGAAAAAAATAATAGCCTCGAAGCCCTTTCTTCTGATTTGCTGGAGGTAACTATAATTATGTATAATCCACAGGAAGAACATTTACTCCAGAAGCGGTTACGGGAATAAAAAAATCATCTCTCGCACTTCACAGCATCATCATCATCATAACTTCATAAGCATCTTTTCTTTATAATGATAATTATAGAATTCACTCAGTGCGGAAGATTAGTCAATATAAATCTGAGTGTAGTAAATAAGTAAGTAAGTAAGCCAGTAATTAATCAAGTAAATAAGGAAGAAAGCAGATGAGTAAAATATGTTCTTTATTCGAACCAGTTGACAAAAGCACCCCGGTGCAAGGGTTTCAAATTACCCCTTCCTAAACATTACCCCCTCTGCAAACTGTAAATTGCATCAATCATCGCATTTAGGCTATTGCACTAAAAAATCAGAAAAATCATCCCGCTTCTTGTTTTGGTCTGAAGATTTTCATCCGTCATCCCATTTCGTGGTATCTTATCAATTTTTTGATCCGAAAAAAATAATAACCTCGAAGCCATTTTTCCATTGTAACTTCAGCGGCGATTAGTATTTTAGTTAGCCTACAGAAGAAAATATTGATAACAAACCACGAAGTGGGATGACGGATGAAAATCTTCAGACCAAAACAAGAAGTGGTATAATTTTTCTGATATTTTTAGTGAAATAAACGCGATGATTGATGCAATTTACAGTTTGCAGGGGGGGGGTAATGTTTAGGAGGGGTAATTTGAAACCTTTCCACTGGTGCACATACATTAGCCCAATGATAATAGGCCTAGTAGTACTCAATATTCCTGCAAATGGCCGTCACAGAGGAAATTGGATACCTTAGAGAGAGATAGAAAGACAGGAGAGACAGACAGACAGACAGACAAACAGACAGACAGACAGACAGACAAAAAAAGAGCAAATCCATAACGTAACCTCATATGGCTATAGGCTTATTTAGGTTATTATTAAGCGAGACCAAACAATTTCCGCGGCGGTCATACCGTCATACATGTAGGATTGCGTTTTCAGAGACGGCAGTAGGCCTATAGGCCCATACATCAGAGCCAAGAATTTTGATCAACTACATTTCGTAAGCCGGTTATTGTGGTAGCCTAACCGGCAAGACGCATATGCGTTGCTGTTCAAAGGACTGAATTTGATGTTTCATGGCCAAAGTCGACCCTGCCACAGAAAAATGCACAGACGAATCATAACCGCCTGATGGAAAAGCGACTGCATGGTGCCGAGTTGAAGCAACGCGAAAAATGCATGTACGGGACATAGCCTAGGTCTACATATGGGATTGAGAGACGTGGATCCAATAATTTATAATACCACGTTAGAGGACTATAATGGAAGAGAATGCAGTGGATTTTCTGGAAAGCTAACACGCCGAAAGTTCACATCGATCTTGTCGAGTTTAGCTCTCTCGTCACAGTAGAATATGAGTTGTCTTGACAGAAGATGAGATGGCAAACTGGGGGAACTCCTGGACAAGAACACCAGATCAATTTTAGCGAGCTGCTGGCGTGTGCCAAGCAAAAAAAGGGTTTTAGATGAGTTCAGTGTACAAAATAACATAACAAAACATTCATTGATAGCCTAATTGTCATCGTAATTTTTTCTCATATCAACGCACGCTTGGACTTGCATTAAAACAGATGACCATTATAATATCCACAGTAGCCTAAATTAGCTTCAGTGTTCATATATATATATATATAATATATATATATATATAGGCCTAAGCAATTAGGTTTTTATTAATCTATGCCTGTCTATTCATGCATGCAGGTTCAATTTAAACATTGTTTCATATGCGAGCTGCAATTGCATAAGAAAAGCAGCTAGCGTCAACCCAGTGTATACGGCACAATCAAAATATTTATTAAGATACAAAAATTCTCAACAGGTCCAGTACAGATAAGCATAAACAATTATTGTCCGTAAATAGAAAATGATTAGATCATTAGATCTGATTATAATTATAGTAAACATAACAAGGGAATTATAGCTGAACCGAATAATTGCTCAATTAACAATAATTATCTTACGTGTGGCAATATGAAATGACAATTCACGCTACAGATGCCTTTCTGTGCAACATCGTAAAAATCTTAGGCTAAAAACCAAGGCGTTTGGATCAGTAACTGTTAATCTCTCGGAATCAGTCGTATATTAAATGGGGTTGAAGCCATGATGAGTGGCACTGGTTCAATCGGAAAGGCTTCAACCATGTTCTGGCCCTCTGGTGGTCGTATGATAAAGCGTTGCACTAATCCAGTCAGAAGAATGAAGTACTCCGCTCGACCTAAGCTCTCACCGAGACAAGCGCGTCGCCCTAGCGAATAAACAATTATATAATATTATATAATAATTATTTACAAGGCCCCCAAACTCCTTAGTTCGGGTAGTGCGCCTCATCCCGCTACGGACAAGATCCTCCATCAACTGAATTGCCTTCCTATTCAGTAAGTCCTACAGTACAACATATAAATTTATTTGTTTGACCTGCAAATTAATCAGCACCAACACACAATCTAACTGTCAGTCTAGCTCCTAACATTTTCTCCTCGTTGTCTGAGATCATAGGGTGCTAGTCTGTTCTCTAATCCCCGATACAAAGCAGTTAGGGGCTCTCGCACATTCCATAGGCTACCTCTGCAACCAGAGAATGGAATCGGCTTCCGCTCTCGCATCGCAGTGCTTATTCACTCCCTTCCTTCAGAAAGCGGCTCAAAGCTCACTATTTCTCCTTGGCTTGGTATGTGATCTGTTGAAAATAGAGTGCTATTAATCACTGGGATCTCTAACTGCGTCTTCGTCTTGCGGCAGACTATCCGCGGCTTATCACATTTCGGTGTGACCTTTTGAGCGTCGTAAATTTATCCAATAGTTATAAAAATAATGTTTAATCGCAGTTGATCTTTTAACAGATCATTGCGATTCAACATTATTGCTATCATTTGAACGAATGCCATATTAACAATTATTTATACATACTTAATTGCATTATATATTAAACAAGCAGGGCCGGATTAACAAATGTGGGGCCCTGTTCGGTAAAACTGTGGGGGCCCAAACCTTAGAGAAGCACGACAAAATAACTCACAAAACGTGTTATATTCAACGAATCAACATTCGCCTATTATTCATTTAGTACTTCTATTTTAACAATATCAACAGGTCTTTTAATAGTGTTAAATAACCGATACATCTTTTACTGTTGAAGAATATTAAAGTGATTCATGGTCAGTCATTCTCCTGACCAGCGCACAGCACTCGTACAAGTAAACAGTGCAGAAGCGATTTTATGCCCCAAATAAATTCTTGGCTATGAAAATTTCTGGAAGACCTGCGGCAGAATAACGGCCAGGTCAAATGGGTTTTAACCAGGGCATTTGCCCCGATTTGCCCTGCTGTGCATGGCGCGACACTGTCTACAAACTATAATATATTTTCGCGGTTATGCCAGTAGTAGACCCTGGCTCAAGTTCCATCCTACTTATGTGAGCTTTCACCTCGGTGTCTGTCTCTCTGGACAGCTGGTCACCGCGCTCATCTGCTCGTGGAGAATTCCTTGTTCGTTTTTCGTGTGTTGTGAGCATGCAACAACGAGCATTCTCGGTAGTGGTTGCAGTTATCTGGAATAGCCTCTCCGTGGCTCTCTCGCTTCCCGTGACTCTGCTGTCTCTTTCTTTCGTCTTCTCATGGCTTTTCTTTTTGACAACACCTGCGTTGGGAGCGCCTCTGAGTAAAAATCTCAAGCGGCTCTATATAAATTTATGAGATTGATTGAATTCGTAAAAATAGAGTGCGTACTGCATGTAGGCCTACTTAATATCGCAATGAGGCCATCTCAAATGCGTATAGTAGCCTATAGACTATAGACTGTATAGCACCTGAGCACCGATCAGGTGATGTAGGCCTATTAAGTGTCTCAATCTGCTTGGCAATGAAAACTGCAATAAGGACCCACACACATGTGCAAAAGTTGCATAATGTTAAAGTCAGTAGTTTTTGAATAATTTGAAAAATTTCATAGATTTTAAACTCATTTTTACTATTATAATTAGCAATGATAAAAAATTCTATTGCGTGTGTGGGACCCCCTAAAGTGTGGTGGCCCCTGTTCGGCCGAACATGTCGAACATGCCTTAATCCAGCCCTACAAACAAGCATCATTAGGTAGGCTACAGACGTAGCAGTACAAAAGCAACAACGTAAACAAAGTTGGGTTCCGATAGGCCAATCCAGTATGCAACCACGACCGTCTGAATCACACGATTCAGACAGTCGTGATGCAACTGCTTGCGATACGTTTGTGGGGTGCGGTGGTGTAGTGGTGGCGTCGTTGCCTTGAAGCCGGAAGGTTCGAGGTTCGAATTCACCTCAAGTCGCCGCTTAGGGACCTTATCCAAGTCATTCACTCGCAATTGCTCAGCGCTTTGGCGTGAAACTCTGATGCGCTGTCCGCGCTGTAGTCGGGAACGCCTCTGAGTAGCGGCTGAGGGCTGGAAGAGGCGATATGACAAGTGCGCATACAAACAAACGTTAATAATAGGCCAAGCTTCATTTTTTAGAATTAAGCATAGGGGAACTAGGAGCGACATGGACCCTTTGGGCATGATGGGTCCCGTCAATTCATTCATTCAAGTATTTATATAGCGCCTCTTCAAGGAAACTACTCAGAGGCGCTCAATATAAGGTATATTATGATGTCGCCACCTTCTGAATTAACTTTAAACGGTACTGTGATACTGTTGGCGCTTTGGTGATTTGACCAAAGTAAACGACAGAAACGACATTTTCTTGTTTTTTATGATGAAATGTTGATTTTCTGCCTGTCCGATCCTATTTTTAAGAAACAGTTTTTTGCTAAGTATTCATTTGGACATCGTCACAGGCTTTTGATGCAAGTATATTTGGTTAAACACCCTTTTCAGCTGTATTAACGAATTCAATACTGGCAGAATGCTCAGTAGATTTAATCTTTCATTGGTGAAAAGTTTATACCTTACGCATGGGGGTGAGTTGGATCAGTCACCGAAGGGGCAAGACGGACTTTGGGATCCATCTTTCCCCGCTTGTGTAAATTTTTCGTGTGGTTTGAATTTTGTCCATTCGATTTCACATGTTAATTAATTATTATGTTATTATTACTATAACAATAATTGTTGGATACAATAATAATGACAATTAACGCGAAAGGCATGATTGCAGTGGTCTATCTTGTTCACCATGGTGGCAAGATGGACCATTAAAATCGCCTAAAATTGAAAAAATCTAGTCCAATGTAAATTCTGCGCTATGCGCACTGTTCTACATTACAACGATCACATTTGTGCATAAAATAGTATTCCGCATGTGAACAGAACATGCTATGATGAAAGACTAATCGTGGGGCAAGATGGACCATTACCGGTACTACCAAATTTTTAAATTTCAAAAATCTTATTATCAAAAAGGTATGCAATTAAATCTGTGTTGCCCTTATCTACAGTACTGTATAAGCTACAAGTAAGAAAAAATGTGTGCCCGTGAAGCACGTTTATGGTGTCTTAAAACCAGAAATCCGTTAGGGGATCCGTCTCACCCCTACTTCTCCGAGACCCTAAACATTATAAGATTGAATAGAAAATGAGAGCATTTAGCAAAACTTACTCCTAAGTTCAATACCAGTCCGACAATAACTATTGCAATGCCCTTTTTGCTGAGCAGAATGTTTTGTACTTTCAATTTCACTTATTTACTCACCCATGGAAAACGCAATGACAGATTCTTTGTTGATCACTTTTCCATCCTTGTCCAGAAACCTTTCCGGTCGAAATGCCTCCGGATCTTTCCAAACTTTTGGATCATTGTGAACCGCGTAAAGGTTGACCAGAACCTGTTAAATGCATTTGCGAATTAGTTGCACCAAAAACACAACTACACAGCCTACACTTGCCTATACGTGGAACTTTTGATTCTCCATTACGTTCGAATAAGAGATTGAACGAATATAAAACGAAAGACTGAGCCTTCTCAAACCATTTGGATATAATAGAAAATCGGAATATTTGCCCAAAGCATAGCATCAAAATTGGACGCCTTCACGAATCATGCAGAGTCTCCAGGTCTTGGACTTGACTCTGCAGACTTTTAAGACTGTTCTTGAACTCCAAGAACAAGACCTTGACCTCAAAGACCAGCAGCAGGACTTTTAAAAACAAATTCCAGTGCTCTCCAGACCAAGATCGGACGAAATTGGTAATGAAGTATAAGCAAGGAACTCGAGGCTCTAATTATCCTCGGTGTCTTCTTAGACCCACTTGCTCCGCGATACGATTTCATATTATACCCGTACGAATGATTTTCATAAGAACACAGTGCATTCAGTGTCGTACCAAGTTAAATCTGTCAGATAATTCCATTATACTAACAGGTTGCTAACAGTATGCTATATTTATAAAAGAAGACATAGCATCGACAAATTCTTTCCCATTGGTAGACCAATTAATCTTCATAGTGATGAAAATTTAAAAGGTTGATTTTCATAACAACACTGCTGGAACGATCTCTTTCCATCGAAGCTAAAAAAAATAAATTAATCTCAGAATTTTGGATATTTCCAGAAAACTGTTGACATGATTTTTTTTTATTTAAGAATTTTAGCAGTTTGGATTACCTTAGTTCCACCGGGTACAAAGTAGTCTGCAACAGTAGTGTCGAACATCGTCATATGCGGAAGAGCCAATGGAACTAAAGTTTTCCAGCGCATCATCTCCACACTTGTTGCATCAACAAACGGTAGGTTGGGCTGATCCGTCATGGAAGGAAGTCTATCTCTCGGTATCACGGAATCAATTTCTGCTCTCAATCGATCCTGTACATTTGGATTATTAGCTAAGGCGACCATGGTCCAAAGTAGAGCATTAGCAGTCGTGTCAGTCGCAGCTGCAAATATGTCTCGAAGCGTGAAACCCAATTGCTCAACGTCGTAGTCTGGACCCTCATGCTCAAGATATCTAGATACAAAACATTCGCGGGAACCGTCTTTGCGAATCGCTTCAACCTCATGTCGAAAAATCTTTTGCAGCATTTTCTCGGTGTCAATGTTCTGGCTCAATTTGTCCCGGTGAGAGGGGAGAAATCTTAGTACTGGGGCAACATCTAAATCCGCATCAAAAGTATCAAACATTCTCTTGATTTGATGTGCGAGGTCGGTCATTCCGAGGTTATAGTCTTGCCTGTGTCCGAAGATGATATTCGAAATGAGATTTGTCGTGGCTAGATAAACAAGTTCTCTGGGATTAAAAGAACGTCCATTTTGCTTCAGTACAAATTCCGTGATTGATTCAAGCTCAGTTAAGATTCTTGATTCCATTACGCTTTTCACTCCAAAGCCAAGCTCCTTTAAGATGGAGAGTGAGAGTCTATGGTATTTCTTCCAATCCGTAGTTGTATTCATCATAGCGATACCTGTAGGCACGCGATAAACAACATTGAACCGTTGGTTTAAAACAATTTCCGTGTTCTTATAGTAACAACGCTGAAGCTGATAAATGCCAATGCGTGAATTTTACTTTGATAGTATCAATTGCCACTATTATAACAGTGAGTACCCTAATGCAATCACTGAAAGATAAATATTATGAACGTCCAAAGATGAGATGTGGCGTGGTGTTTTGGGAGCGAATAATTACAGCATTCTGAATTGCTTAATTTTTAATTTTTAAAATTTGGATGATGTTGAAAATGATATTGTCACGGGCATGTGCGTCAAAAGGTAGGCTAGGTGCAACAAAATAGTTATAAATAACTGAGATAAATAGACCTATGAGTAGGCCTAACTCATATGGTCAATTGGTCATGTTGTTTCGATAAAGCCTCTGATACATAGTCTAATATCTACCCGCTGCGTTTCCAAGACCTTCGGATCAAAAATTGCAGTGAGTTTAATTGCAATCAAAGTTTTGTATTCAAAGCACTATTTGCTCACCTTTAGCATTAGGATTCGACAGGGTTTCTGTGTAAAGCGAACTTCTGCCTGCAAATGCGGAAATATTATTGACGAGCGCCTCTTCGACAACGTCCTTGCTATTTAGAATCAAGACCAACCTGAAATGAAGAAATGTTAGGTCTACTGTGTTAGAACAATAATAAATAGCAATGACAACTTCTATGGCGCCAAATTTTAAAACATTCTATGCCTATCCTGCTGTTAGTATAGTATGTGAGGCGCTCCTGTTACGGCATGGCTGTGTTACACAGCCATGCCGTAACAGGAGCGCCTCACATACTATACTAACAGCAGGATAGGCATAGAATGTTTTACACAAGACCGATGGCAGCTTTAATTTCATTCATTGCAGAGAGCATTACATGTAGTTTTGTCCATTGGTCATACAGAATCAAATTGGGAGCAAGCGTAGCTGGAGCTACGGTGGTTTTGATGGAATATTGTGTCAGCAACCACTATAATAAATCTTGTTCGCTTTGTTCTTCTCCCAGTCAAAGAACAGCAGGCCCGGCCTTAGGGTGTGCGGGGCCCAAGGCAGCAAACGATGGGCGGGTCTTAAGGCACAAATTTGCGGAGTTGACTTCCTGCCAATACGACATCGAGAATACCATAGGCTAGGCTTACGTAGGCCTGTTAAAATAACGCAAATAAAAAATTAGTATATTTGAAAGTCACAATGGAATGACATGGTTCTAGATTCTCTAGAATTTCTATGCTAGAGAACGTTTCTATTCACAAGGCAAATCTCGGGAGCTTTGATTTTACTACATGAAGTCCAGACCGTTAGCAACATTATTCTTGATTGACAAAACAGCTAAACCTAAGATAGTGGAACAATTTAAAAAAAGAAAGTGTAGGCCTAAAAGTCAAATTGGTCGTAAGACCTAAAAGATTGTGGTTAAATGACAGCAGAAAGATGCACTCATGTATGGTACCAGTTGGTAACAAAAACGTGTCAATGTAGAGAGCTGACTGTAATGTGCAGGACCAACGAATAAACTCTACTCAAAATCACAAAGCATCTATCAGACATCATCAACATTTAGGCACTGATAAGTTTTAATAACAGAGTGCTAGACACTAATTGAGCAAGCGGCTTATTTCAAATTAAAAAGATACGGGGACTTTTAGGATTTCTCAGTAACCTATAAAGTCAGGTCACCAGAAAAAAACTTGGAGAGTCACGTCAAATCACTGACTTTTATTTAAATTAGGGCCTATTAAAGAATTAAGAGACAGCCTAATATAGGCTAACTATTATTATAAACTAGTCGCCGTTTGACTCTTTTTCTTCAAGAATGATATTTGCTGCATTCCTGAGATATTTAATTCTGCATGTATACAGTGGCTGTGATTCGTTTTATGTGATTGATTTCCAGCAAGCCTATTTTTGCAAAGCGACGAAGGCGTTGTAAAACTTACCACAGCAAAAAAAATTATGGCCAGCAGCGCGGGACCCTGAAAGCGCGGGGCCCAAGGCGGCTGCCTCGCTCGCCTTGCCCAAAGGCCGGGCCTGAAGAACAGGCCTATAATTATTTGTTCTATACTAAGTAGCCTACTCACTCATCCCTTGAACAGAATTTAAGAGAGTCCTAAAAACGGATTTTGTTTATCGTGTTAGGCCTAATTCTCTTGCCGATTCTCGAACATTTTTGTTCTTTGGTTCTAGAATTTTACTTCCGCTCTCAGCTATAAATGTGACCTTTCGTCACAAAAGCAGTCGCAAATACCTAATTAAATTTTTTCACTTTTTAGTAATTTCCTGTAGATGCTTCATTTTCCTTTCCAAAACTGTTTGCGGTTTTTCTATATATAAAATACTAGCTGAATTACCCGGCGTTGCCCGGGAAATTTCGGTTTTTAGTTCCCACTTCCCAGTCAGGCCGCTCCCACGCCCGGGAAATTTGTTTTCGTCCTCCGCCACGCCTGACCCCACTCCCACGCCGCCCTTCTCACCTCGCCTTCTTCCATCGGCCCCAGCCCAGTCTAACCACCTTTGGTGCCCGGCGTTGCCCGTGAAATTTAGGTTTTCGGCTCAACCCAACTTCCACCCGTCCATGTTTACGCTATAGTCAGCAATTTTGCCAAACCGCGTGCCAAAAGATCTGACCTCGGCGAAAAGTGAGGTTAAAAATCTATTTTTTCGTTGAAAATCGATCGGCGAAAATTATTGCGTCTGAAATAGGCTACTGATACATACGACACGATATAGATATTAATTAACGGAATAACGCGCTATAGGCTAATTTTAAAATCGGCCATGACGTCATTAATGTACTGGGTTCAATCACCAATATATCATCGATGGTCTCAATGTTTGCTGAAGATGATGGTTGAAAGCAAAATTTAATGGCGTCTTAACAGTGCTAGGATTCGGTTAGAAAAAATAAATTTTCAAGCTCGGCAAAAGGTAATATTTTTGGATCTCGAATCCCGATAGTGTTGTCATGGGACTCATGGGGCGGTTAGAAGTTGTTTTGTAATTATTTGGAAAAATCGGTCGCGTGGATGAGGAGATTTTTTTATCAAGCTCACATTACAAACTGTGTTTTATAGTTTTAGATAACCGGAGTTTCAGAATTTTAAACCCGATGGTATAGGCTACATAAACTGTTAGCCTAGATGAGAAAATCGCATGAAAAGTTTCGCGATAGGCCTATGAATAAAAAAATTTATTGGCATTCTCCTATGAAACGGCTATTTCTATTGGACTGATTTAAATACAATTTGGCCGCCGCGTAGCTTCGACAATTGCAAAAATACTCTACAGATTTAAAAATATTCTCCATTTCGAAGATTAAATTATTTAAGTGAAAAGCGAAGAAAATAAACGATTCATCCGGTTACGGCAGGCGAGACCATGCAATCTTCAATCGTTCAGCCAACCACGTCTCAAGATTTGGTCACGTGTCTGTTTTGTAGTGCTATTCTGAATTTGTCTCTATTAGTCGATCTATTTCGGGCCATTCTCTGGTTCTAGGACGATTGATCACCGGACGGTTGATCACCAGACGGTTGATCACCGGACGGTTGATCACCAGACGGTTGATCACCGGACGATTGATCACTGCGGACGTTTGATCATCGACCGATTGATCACCGGACGATTGATCACCGGACGATTGATCGCCGGTCTAGTGGTCACAGCAATTTATTAACGGAGGATGAAAGAGAAATGTCGTAATTACCGCTAGTAAGATAAACATCGTCGGCTTCTGTTAATTCTTAAATATACACACATCAAATAGCTCATCAGAATATTTAGTATTTAAAGAACAAAATACGTTTATTTGGATGCGTAGGCCCTACGATTAAAGGCCTATCGCAGTCCATCAAGATGCTACGTCAAATTAGGCCTGCTTGGCTTGTCTCATGCTTTACCCAAAACCCTCAGTTCTTGTTGTATAAAAAGGGTTTTGTAAAAAAGGATAAACAAATGCTCTTACTTAGCCTACTTGTGTGTAGTTTCAGATTTATCTGATTAGTTACCAGTTTAATAACGCTTGCCGTTTCAGCATATTTTCACATTTCACTTCTCATAATTTCATTACAAATTTAATACGTTATGTGGTAGATGGAGTCTGTGTCACTTCGTTTATATAAATGTTTATCACTACTTGCGATATGCCTAATTACGCCATTTCTCTTTCATCCTTAGTAAATAAATTGCAATGACCACTAGACCGGTGATCAATCCTCCGGTGATCCGGTGATCAATTGGTCGATGATCAAACGTCCGCAGTGATCAATCGTCCGGTGATCAACCGTCCGGTGATCAACCGTCCGGTGATCAATCGTCCGCGCACCCATTCTCTGGCAGAATAATTTAGACCTAGGCTATTCGACGATAGATTATCGAGAAACATTACCTTCCGTATTTTAAACGTTCATGTGCTGCTTCAGGTCGCATAGGATTTGGACCAATCGCATAAACGATGCATTGCCAGTCCGTATTGCCTCTCTCTCCTGGGATCGGAGAAAATGCGAGGGGATAGAAACCTTTGGTATAATTATATACAAGAACACGATTGAGGCGCGAAAACACAGTAAGCAAAACTGGGATCAGCCAAGAACTGCACAAGATTTACTACCATGACTCTGGATTGTTTGTTTGCCGTGATGCATAGCCAAAGCAAAATATTATTAATTCATTGCTTACTTGCTGCCAGCTCTGAATGTAAAGATTGGTCCAAGTTGATGTGTTTTTCTCATGAAAAAGTCGGCGAGGTTTTTGAAGCCTCGTAGGAAAGGTAGGGATCCGACAATTGGGAGAGCTGGAAGAGAAGGAGGATACCGACGACTTTCCTTCCCTAGACCTTTCCACCATTGGAGGAGAAATCGTGAGGAAAAACATATTCCAAGAAAGACAATCAATTCCACCGGCATCAGCATTTTTCTCCTTCTATGGATAAAGCAAGAAAATAAATAAAACAGTGTTTAAATTTCCCACTTTATATGCTCATTTCATTTTATGTTAACGTTTTTCCTCCTAATACCCTACAGAGTAGGTTATCTATAGCTACTCTTGTTTGCATAACTCTGCTCCTCCATTGCTTCTATAATTATCGTTTCTTTAAAGCATTGTATTTATTGGCTAAATATATATATAGGCTACCAATGCAAACAGTGCCATAAATACACCTTGGTGTCTGATGTGAAAACATATAATTGCTTTCAATACTGCTAATTTAAAAATGTCCATACTGGCATAACGTTCTTTGTGTCGACTATTTAGTAAACCTAGACCTTTTCAAGATTAAACTATAGGCCTAGTTATTTATTATTGACTCAAGTCGACACATCGGAATAACTTGAGGTTTGGGAAAGTGTACGCCAAAAAAGGTACTTTAATTTTACACAAACTTCACTCGGCAGACTCGAAGCAGCTGTATATTTTTGTCACGTACCAGCACGAAACTTGAAAAACTGCCATGAAATTTAAGTGTAGGTCAGACAATGCATCATCCCCAATGCCAATGGCAATTGTTAAGTACAAACCTTTTGGAATTTCTTTAGTGTAAAAGTATAAAAACGTAGTCTCAGAGCAGTTATCACGTGAGCATAAAACTTGCGACTGTCTGAAACACGTGCGCGATTGGTTATAAAGGAGGTCTTGTGTCTGACTGGGTTGAGCTTGTTCTCAAGGCTGTGGCGGTTTTTTGGTTAAATAATTGATCAATGCTAAGGTCGAATCTTGAAAGCGTGCTACGAAGTTGTTTCAGCCTCACAGCAACAGAGACTAATTTTCCAGAAGCCGCTATCCAAAGTTAACCTACGCGATCGTGTCGTGGGGACCATTGGGCATCGGTAGCCTACAGCACAGTTGAGCGGATGGCTATGTCGACTTTCAGCAGCAGTACAAAGTTTAACAACGGCGCCTTGGTATGAGAAATGTCAGTTTAACGAAAAGCGGTCATTTTTTCCATATTTGGTGTCCTGTTTGAAAACCAATGGCATGAAAGTAAAACTTTTTTATTTGTTCAACACGTTAAAAACTATGCGAAGAATTTAGGTGTGCTTTGCTTTCAAACCATCTACGTCATCTAAGTGGCATAGGCCTAGGTCTACAAAGGATGCACTTGGCAGCGTTGGCTGCAGAATACAGTGAAACCATGGACTGCTTTGCTTAAGCGTTCTAAATTATTCGCCATTGCATGGGTTTTAGCGTCGCCAAAAATTATTAGGCCTACGTGTACGCTGTATTGATGAAAATGATTCTCGCTATATAGAAGTCGGATTGCTGAAAATAATTTTTACTTAGGCCTAAAGAGACATGGGACAGATTAAAAGATTATCGCTGAAATTGGAGCTGGATTGACGACCAATAAATTGTATTTAAATAGAAGTTAGATTGATATAAGAGATAGTTGCTACTTATGTAAAAGCTGGATTAATTAAACCATTGCCTATATACAAGTCCGATTGCTGAAAATAATTTGTACATAAACAGAAGTGGGATTGATGAAAAGTTCCTTGCTTGCTGAACTTGGAGCTGGATCGCTAATAAATAATTGTTATTTAAATGAAAGTTAGATTAATGACAAATAGTTGTTGCTCAAATAGAAACACGAATTCTTGCTAAAATAATGGAAGCTAAATTTATTAAACGGATTCGTGCCAAGATAAAAGCCACATGGTGAAAAGTAATTATGCTGCGCCATGAGAATAATTTCAAACTTTGTTGTATTCGAGAGATAATAATAATAGCGTTCATGGTTTCACATGATAAACAACGTTGGCAGGCCTAAATGCACGCACTCACGCCCTAGTAACTAAGTCAGTCAATCAATCAGAGGATCATCTGTCGGTCGGCCAAGATTGATGCTGTCAAGGCCGTAGCTAGGGGGTGTTTTGGGTGTTTGAACACCCCCCGAAATGGAAAATGTGAAAAATAATATAATGCATTTACGAGCACATGATGTTAAAACCATAAATATAGTCATGAAAACAACCCCCGAAATATCCGAAACATGCCAGATGACTAAAAAAGGTCATCAGTTTTTTTGCGAAAGGAAAATTGGTGAGTGAAACACCCCCCGAAATCAAATCCTGGCTACGGCCTTGGATGCTGTAACTGAATGTGTAGGGCCAGAGGCATCCTGACCCAGACCGAAGATGTAGAACGCATTGCAGCGTTTTCACCGTCAGGGGCGACGTGTGCCGTTGAATAAATCGCGCGTTTGGCCTCCAGTGTTTCTTTGGCAACAAGGCAAAGTCACCCACTAAAATTTTGTTTTATGCTGATACGAGGATAACCACGCGCAAGTGAAATTCAAAATCCGAAGTAAAGAATTTATGGGAGAAGCTTATTGGTCCAAATCACAATACCGGTAATCACAAAACAATTTACTTAGGCCTATAAGTTTACATGTAGGCCTATGTTGAGATCATGTTCCGTTTTACGACGGCTTGCATCGCCCTAGGTATTGAACGGTTTCTTAATATTTGAGGCACAGTCTCCAACCGACTGAACATACTGATCAGGGTCACAACCAGAACATTTTGCTGGTGGGTGCTCATAATAAATTTTCTATAGCGCCTAAGTGTTCGGATAAAATGAAAAATCTTTTGTAGAATTTGAACATAAGACTCATTAATCCCAATTATCACTGGGAACAAAAAAACAGGCAACTTTCTAGTTGGGAATATAGCCTATAATCCGATCTAGTTGCGCATGTTGTTCACACGTGAGTCACAATATATATTATAAGCAACATTAAATTTGAACATCCACGCTCATAGAGTATTGGTATGCAATCATTATTAATAATTTTGATAGTTATTTGTATTGTTATTATTTGATTATCGCTATTATTGGTTTTTATCGCACTGTTGTGCCACGTTACCGTCATTAATTTTTGATAGGCTAACTTTTAATGACTGCGATGGCTTTTTGCTGTTAGGAAGGTTATTGTGTCTGAATTGGAGGATAAACAAAGAAGGGAACGGAGGAAAGAAGAATTACTAAAAGTTCGTAAAGAAAATAATCTGATGGAAAATATAAGTTGCTGACCACGATGGTATGCTTTTCAGCATAGGGCCTATATGCCAACATGTAGGCCTAGCAAACAATTTGAAATCATCTTGCGAATTGAAGGTCGAAGACGTGAAACTTTCTCCACAGTGGTTCTGCCGTTTTCTCCAGTTATGTTCTATTTCTCACTATTTTTATCCTCTCTGCCAAACTAAACAGTTATTGCTCTACCAACACGTCCTACAACTCGGACAACCGTCCCGAAAGTATTTCTAAATAACTATCCGATGTAACCTATAACTTTTGCACTGCGGTGTTGATATAATGCTGACGATAGAGGACTTCAATCTGAAACTGTATACATACATGTAATCTGTGATCGACAGTAAGATGGTTCTACACTGATGGCCATGTTGTTGGTGTAGCCTGCATAAACAATTTTTATACACGTGCGACTGGAGGGTTTGGAACTTCTCGTTGTAGAGTTTGGCAAATAGCCAGTTAAGAAATAGATATTTTAATTGGACAAAGTCCTTGAACCGTCGTTGCAAGTCACTGTATTTATGCGGTAGGCAATGTCTCTGGAACGCGGTGGTGTAGTGGTAAGTCGGAAGTCCGTTGCTTTGTCACCTAAGGGTCGCAGGTTCGGATCTACCTCAAGCCACTGCATATACCGACTTTGAACAGGCTGCTCACCCATAGGGTAATTGTCTATGACTATGGGCAAGGCAACAGGAAACCACCACCTCACTCATCTCATCCCCAGGGGCATAGAAGCCAATGGGCAGAATACTCATCATCATAATCATCATCATCACTAGCACCACCACTACCACCATCATCACCATCATCATAATCATCATCACCATCATCATCACCACTGCCACCACCATCATCATCATCATCATCACCATCATCATCATCATCACCATCATCATCTTCTTTGTCTACATTTAACTGCTTCCGTAGGTGTTTGCACACTTAATAGCGTACAGATCCGAACCAAAAGATTTGATCGATGGGCTTTTAGGATTGAAATTTACACTAATGAGGCTGCATTAGTTAATATTGTCATAGTCTAAGCGGTACAAGTCAGATTCTGGTTAGGAAACTGCACTTTTTGAACACGGGTTTCCGCTTAGCACAGTTGTAGTTGGGACCTAAGAGAACATTTTAAGAAGGGGAGCCATCCGAAATTTCTCTTAGAATTCAAGATGGCGGCTTGGTGCCATGGAGCCGGGGTCGAATCCACCTGAAGCCTCCACGTGGGGACCTTGAGCAAATCCTTCATTTGCAATTATTGCCCGGCATGAAACTCCGATGCAGTGCCTGCGCTGTAGTAGGGAGCATAGATGTAAAAAAGATGGGAACGGAATAAAGAGATGGGAAAATGCCGTTTTATTCGAAAAAAACCGGGGGTAAAGGTCAAATTTCAGAAACGGAAAATAATTTGACCTTTTTGCATCTTAATCTGCATTTTAAACTGTAAACCCTTGTTTATGTTTTGCAATTTAATTTGAATGGCAAATACAACTTTATTTGTAGGCCCAAAATTAATTATAGGCCTAAGTCCTAAGTGACATTAGCCTACAGCAGTTATTTTTTACATAAAATCATAGTCTTAATATTGCTTTAATAAGAAGTTTAAAAAATTAAAAGTAATAAATCTGCTCAAATTGAAATTGTGGGCTAAACGTCTTAATCCGCATAAAAAGTTTATGCTGATCGACACAACGCCATTGAAATCTAGTCAGAAGTAAAGAATATTGGCTAGATGTGAAATAAATTGTAGGCCTATAGGCCTACGGTACTTAAAATTGTAACTTAGCCTATAGGCAAAAGAGGTTTACATCAAAATAACTGTTAGAAATTTCATTTCTTGTAGGGAATTGCTTATTAGATATGATTACGTGTAATAGTAGGCTACATGTAGGAGTATTTAGATATCTCGGGCTCGCACGTGTGGGACGCAGGGGCGCAAGCTCCTGCGGAGCGACCTTGGGCAAGTTACTTACCAAGTTACCCATCATTGTCTGTGGGGATGGCAACGGGAAACCACCTCACTCATCTCATCCCCAAGGGCGTAAAGCCAATGAACCTGCCTTCGGGCAGAGAACTATCATCATCATCATGTAGGAGTAATTTGCGAAATTTTCTCAATTTATGACGTTAAACAATTAAATAATGGCATCTGTTAGCTGAATTCTTGACAGTACGGTGAAAACGTAAGTAAAATCATACAAAAATTAAGTTATGGGAAATAACGACAGACAGTAAATAAATAGGTAAAATTACTTTAGAAATATATAGATCTAACAAAACAAAATAAAACAATACGAAAATAATTTCGAAAAGCTTTGAACAACTACGGTCGGGAGCGCCTATGAGTAGAGATCTTTGAAGAGGCCCTCAACAAAATAATGCGTTAAATAAATAAATAAAATGAATATCTAAATAGATGTTTGAATAATGAACCTGTAAAAGCCAGAAATCCATATATATATATATATATACATATATATATCCGGATATCTGCTCCATCTGATACCCCGGCCAACATAACCAAAATGAGTACATTGACTGCACACTGTATGTCGGAAGATTGGACGGCAGGGGAGAGTACGGGTTACCAATTCTGATAATAGCCTATATGCGGAGGATGTTTTTTAAATTCCTTTGAGCACTCTGTTGACATCGATAAGCAAAGCTCCTACTTTCCACGGACGATGCGGCTACGGAGGTCTAGGTTAAGAATTAATGTGCGAATTTAAGCTTTCAAGCACTTATGCAGTTATGTAGGCCTACGTATAGGCTACATTGTAAATGATCATACACATGTATGCATGAACGGCCAGTGAATAACCCATACGTCTCTGGAGGGAAGTGGCCCCCGGTAATGATCTTTTAACGCCAGACAAATTTTGCGAGGAGTTGTAGGCTATACATGTAAATGCGTACCATTCCCCTCCGAAAAATCAAATGTGTAGTAATTCCCCCCCACCAGAAAAATCAAAAGGAATCGAAAGGTCTTGTTGACATGCATATAATGCGCAATAATTGTATGGCTAGACACTGGTCTTAAAATTTAAGATAAAGACTAAAAAAGGTCATCAGCATAAAAAAAGAGATGGTAGTTTTATGAACAATTCTGACCACATCCTTTTGTTCTACCAGTCAAAGATGTTAGAAACTTTATTCCGAGGGTTCTCTTTGACACCCATTAATGACATTGTTATCTTCACATTATTTTGCCTTTTACTTTTAAAGTGTATTGACATGCAACTGGGTGCGGTGTGTCACCCTGGTTTGTATAATTAAACGAAGATTAATTAACAGATAACAGAAGGAAATGGAACTTTGGCAAAAACCCCAGAAAGCTAGACTAAAAAGTATCGAAAATGGTCTACTTTTCAGAAATTTTGACTGAAAGACCAAAAAGTCGTCAGAAAAAATTACCGATCACATGCTTGTTTGTTTGTTTGTATGTTTATATGTGCACTTGTTATAGCGCCCCTTCAAGCTCTCTCTACTCAGAGGCGCTCCCGAATGCAGAGCGGAGACTGCATCGGAGTTTCACGCCGAAGCGCTGAGCAATTGTGAGTGAAGGACTTGCCCAAGGTCCTTACGCGGCAAGGTAGATTCGAACCTCAAACCTTCCGGTTTCAAGGCAATGACGCCACCACTACACCACCGCGCCTCACATGAAAAATCACATGCGTGGTGTGGTCGGCGGCTAAGCGGGTAGATGCCGTCCGATTTCCCCAGAAATCCGAATTTTTCCAACCCCTAAAGCATGAGTACTAGATTGAACACAGATGCACGGCGTCGCAGGCTTGTATGTTGACAGGCCAACGTCTCCAAGTTTAATATATTATTCGGACTTACAAAATAGGTGCACGCTAACAATTTATTGCACAGATAACAGAGCTACATAAAATAATTATCAGTAAGCAGACAGTTTGCCTATAAGTTGATGCCAGACATGGGCGGAGTTTATCAGGGGCTAGGGGGAGCTAAGCACCCCAAGAAGGCTTTAGCCCCTCCAAGAACGGAAACCAAACTCCGCACATAATGCCAGATAAAATAGACTACACGAATGGATCGATAAGCACATAGAGTTCAGATAAGCGTTAACACAGTTAGGCAATTCTAAAGGAACCAAATTGCCATCCATTTATTTTATGTGTGGCAACATGAGATAATAATCCGCATAATATCATCCTTTCTAGTATTGTCAAATCTTAAGCTAACAGCCAAGCCATTTGGATTAGTTAGTCTCTCGCAATCATACGTATGTTGAATTCGGATGAGGTCAGTACAAGAGCCACTGGTTCAATCGGGTAGGCTTCAACAATGTTCTGGCCCTCTGGTGGTTGAATGATGAAGCGTTTAACCAATCCAGTCAGGAGAAGAAAGAACTCCGCCCGAGCAAGACTTTCACCGAAACAAGAACGCCGCCCTGGTGAATGCAAAAATAGAAAATCATAACAAATTCTAAACAACTTTGCTGTTGACTATTACTGTCTTCCCTCGGATGTAGAGGATTAGGAACTAATCCCTCTCGCTTACAGAACCAATGTGAAGAATAATCATCAAGGCCACTGTGATTCCTTGATGTTTTGTGGGAAAACCCTTCCTGATGCTATGACGTCGCACCGTTGAAGTGTAGTTTCAGTAGATCGGCTGTAATCAAGGGTGTATGCGAGTATAAGCTTACAGCATATACTTACCTCCGGGGTAAAACGGCATCGTGTACTCAGTGATACTCACCTCTCGAAAAACAGGGTATACGCGGGTAATTCCTATCTAACTGAATGACCGTTACTAAAGATAACATTTTCAATACTTTTTTATATTATTTCCGGTAATGTTTGCCTTTAGCGTCCGAAATTATTTCAATGGTTTCAATGGTAGTATCCAATATTATATACTTCGGGTTTAAATGATCGTTTCACTTAGGCCTAATATTTAGATAACAATTATTTTTCGTCAATCCAGCTCCAGTTAGGCATGAATATTTTCATCAATCCAGCTCCAGTTAGGCATGAATATTTTCATCAATCCAGCTTCCATTAAAGAAAGTTTTTGCAAACATCCGTCAGTGAACGCGTTAATTTAAACGCTGACTCGCTGAGACGGCTCAAAACACGGAGCTCAAAACACGGAGCTCAAAACACGGAGCATATTATAGGATGCTACATTGAAATAATTTCGGGCGCTAAAGGCAAACATTACCTTATTTCCTATATCTCTTTATGTACCTAAGTGCGGTGTGTCCCTTGGCTTTGTCATTAAACGAATACGAGGGTACACGGGCATTCGCGAGTTAATCAGGGTACACGCGGCTATTAAGTGCTTTAAACAAAAATTAAATTCGAAGCGAAAGACTAAAAGGCCACTGGGACACAGTTGCGAGGAGGTCTGCGCACTTCGTATATTCCATGCGGCAATCAATTCAGCCAGGCTCCCAGTTATCATCTACGCCACCATGATGTAGGATTGTAGTGCAAGTATGGAAGTCGGACAACGGTACGAGCGTCGCTTCATTCATCTCTTCCTGTTGCCATGTCTCCAGATTGCTTGCACACTAGCTCTCGTTCTCACACACAATGGCTATGATGTAGCACACAAGTAAATATACGGCGACGTCGCTCCTAGAGCTTCGTCGATTTCATTTCCGTTATTATTATCCATCAGTTTCTCACGGTCGAGGATGGCAACGCGGCCAACACCATCCTGTCCAAGTGTAATTGCCCATGCAGTTGACGCTAGAACTAAAAGTCCAAGAACACTATGAATTATTTTTGAACCACCACTTTCACGAACGAAATCAATTACTGACCAAGGGAAAAGGCAATTACAGATTCTTTGTTGATCACTTGTCCATCCTTGTCCAGAAACCTTTCCGGTCGAAATGTTTCCGGATCTTTCCAAACTTTTGGATCATTGTGAGCCGCGTAAAGGTTTATCAGAACCTGAACAACGGAGAACAACTTATTGCGATAAAAATATTTTTATAACAGCGCAGAAATAGGTCAACCGTCTTCCTCAGCTTTGCAGACAGGTTTAGCTGCCAGATAATTGCCGTCATCAAAAATAATTGATTACTAAAATAGTTTTATATTATAAAAAGAGACGCCGATTAGTATTAGGCCTACACATTTCACGAGAACTTCAGGACTTTTAAGTGAACATTGCGGCACGTTAGGCTACATGTAGGCTACGTCATATGCGGCTAATAATTAATTTAACAAAACACGACGGCCTCTTTCGAAAAGGTGTCTGTTGGGTCACAACATTGATGTCATCAATAGAATAAAAACTGATGAAAAACAGAATAAATTATTTTCTAAGAAAAGTTTGGAATTGACCCTTTGAAATCCTTTTCAGATTATAATTACCAAAGTTATACTGGAAAAGCATAAATGTTCGGTTACCGTGGTTCCAGACGAGACGAAATAGTCTCCCACAGTAGTGTCGCCTGTCGTCATGTGAGGCATGGCCAATGGAACCAAAGTCCTCCAGCGCATCATCTCCATACTCGTTGCATCAACAAACGGTAGGTTGGGTTGGTCCGTCATGGAAGGAGGTCTATCTCCCGGTATCACGGAATCAATTTCTGCTCTCAATCGATCCTGTACACCTGGATTGTTGGCTAGGGCGACCATGGTCCAAAGAAGAGTATTTGCTGTTGTATCAGTTCCCCCTCCAACAATATCGCGAAGTGTGTATTCCAGCTGCTCAGCGTCGTAATATGGACCCTCGTGCTCCAGATATCTTGACACAAAACAATCGTTTGTAGGGTCTTCAAGAATCATAGCAATCTCGTGTCGGAAAATCTTCTGGAGTGCCTTACTAACGGCAATATGCTGGTTCAATTTGTCACGATGAAATGGAAGAAATCGAAGTATTGGAGCAACATCTAAATCCCCATCAAAAGTATCAAAGAGTCGCTTGATTTGGTGTCCAAGTTCCGTCAGTCCGAAGTCGTAGTCATTCCTTCGCCCAAAGACAATATTCGTAATGAAGTTTGTTGTGGCGAGGTGCACAATTTCTCGTGGATTAAAGGAACGTCCATTTTGTTTCCGTAGAAATTCCGTGATGGATTCAAATTCATTTAAGATTCTTGACTCCATTATACTCTTCGCTCCAAAGCCAAACTGTTTTAAGATGGAGAGTGAGAGTTGATGGTATCTCTTCCATTCCTTAGTGGTATTCTGCGAACCCATACCTGGAAGCAAAAGAGAAACAACGATACTATTTTATATTTACTACTATTTTCAATTTCTGTGTTATTACAACTCCAAAGTCAAACATTTATAGCCAACAGTAAGCATTCAAGTTAACAAATTAAAAAATGAGCATTATTAATAATAATTATTACCTTGGTTTAATTTCAAACGCATTGTGGCTACAAGAATTGATAGCATGAGCGGATGAAAACAAGTCATCACAAGAGTTGAATTTAAATTGGCAGCCATGCAAGACGTCCATCATGTTCTTCGGATCATTTTACCAACGCTATCTGCCGTGTGGAATGGAAGGTTGATTGAAGATTTCGTCCCATTTCGTGCCAGAGTGTCAGCATTGCCCTAAACACTCCTCCCTATTGCATTCGCTGAAAGAATAATGAGCCTGCTAACGAATGTCTAAATATGGGATGAAAACCGAGCGTACCTAATCCCAAATATATTACTTACAGATTTTCAGCCACAATATATCATTTTCATCAATTTGTGCGAGATTTTTTACCCGGTGATTAACAAAATTATCGGATTTTAAAACAATTGTAAGCCTAATAAGAGAGAAGGCAACTATTTAAATTCGCTTAGTTCATGAATTTTGTTTGAAATGTGTGTGGTCACACTACTGAGTTCATGGTGCTACTGCCCGTTTTACCAACGCTATCTGCCGTGTAGAATGGAAGGTTGATTGAACATTTCGTCCTTCCACCCTTCGTGCCAGAATGTCACCATTACCCTAAACACTTCTCCCTATTGCATATTACTATATTAATGATATCTGCATTCCGGACATAGGCCTACTGCTTTGCGGTCGAAATAGCGTGCGTGAAAGCAATTATTATATAATTCACGTCGTTTTTGCCATCTCTTGCCTGTCGAATGGTTTTATAGCTGAATTTATTTTGACTGAAATCCACAAAATAGGCTGGCTCCCGCTGTCTAATAGCTTCCGTGGGCGCTTAATTATAAGCTTATTCTGGCAATTGTGATTAGATCTACTACAAATACGAACTGTAACCAAAACAGATTCCTTGGTTAGAAGATATAAAATGACAGGAATCTAATCATAACGGTATAATGCTGTTATACAATGCTGTTAGGCGCTCTTTTCTGGTGCACAGATTTAGGCAATGGCTAATTGTGTGTGTATATGTGAAAAGCTGTTCTTGATAGAGACGACAGTGCACGTTTTCAGTATATTCGTAGCACTTACTAGTACACCATCCTGCTTGAAGTCATTTGGGAAAAACGAAAGAGATGAGGCTTCTTAAATCAGTTAACGCACAGCGTTCGCGAAATTTATTTTTAAAAATTTATTTGTAATCCACTGTAGGCTTCAGTCGAATATGTATTTCTCTTTTCAAATCTGAGAGCCCAGGCTTCCAATAATTATGATCAGCCTATATATTTATCTATACATCAAGTTATGTAAGCATGAACCATGAGTGCACGCATACAGGTATGTATTGTAAACTTACATGACAATAATTATAAAGCGCCACTTACAGTACCAGCTATTCAGAGGCACTCTCAGTGTGAAAGCCCCGAGGAAATAAGAAAGACTTGAATCAGTGAAGGGCTGAAGATGTCACTCTCTAAATGGATTTTAATAGGTATAGATAAAGGGAGGGAGGTTATTCTACATAGGATGATCTACAATGGCAAAAGCTCGGTGTTGGGTCATGGAAATCCTTGCCTGAGGAACTTAGGAGATCAAGTTGATCAGCAGATCGATCAGCAGACCGGAGAGGGTAGGAAGGTACTGCGGATAGGTTTATGCACCAATTCACAACTTAGTTTAGGAGCTTGTCCATTTTGAGTAAGTATTCTATATAATATATATATACACAATTATGCATGAGTGTGTGTGTGCGTGTGCGTGATTAACTATCTTCCTCCCTGCAGTTTTTCAGGATGATAGAGTAGCCTATATTTGGCGTGTCAATCATAAATTAATCTCCCTTTGTATTAATAAAACTATATTTATCTGTCAATGGACACATGCACACCTCTTAGATGTGCAGCTTTTGATCCCACAGAGCAAATCTTCAAATATCCACGTTTCGAGCAATATGCAGTCGCTTACGGTAACAGCTTACCTACTCTAACATTTGTGACGCAGCTGAGAAAATTGTGGGAGGGAATTCCTTCACGTTCCCTCCCCAGTTTAAAAAGTGGGAGGGAATTCCCTCCTTTCCTTCCCAGGAATTTATTTGTAAGTTCAGTCCCCAGACTTCGATAGCTGGGGTGCTGTTGAAATGCCGAGATTGCGATTGCGATAAAAAAAAATTGGTCAAAGAGGACTTATGAATCTTAATAAAATCCTCGTAGTCTACCACACAAGGAATAGTTAACACACTCCGGAGCCGTCGCCCGAGCAGTCGAGAATGTCGCCAACCTTTAACTAACATGCCAATTCTGTGCCATTACAAGTATAAAACCTGCAAGCTGCATTTGTATCCGAGCAGTCGTCTAGTGTTTCAATAAATTGTGCCTGCAGTTGGAAGATATCATTTGGATTTAATATCCACTCCAGTGGTTCTACAACATTTCACAGAGATTCGTGGTATTTCGCAGATAATACTCAATGGTTGCTCACCCTTAGTATTCGGATTGGAAATGGTTTCAGAGTAAAGCGAGCTTCTTCCAGAGAATGCAGAAATATTGTTGACAAGTGCATCTTCAATAACCTTCTTGCTATTCAGAATTAAGATCAGCCTGTAATCAGAGAGTAAACTTAAGTAAGGTGCGAACTACAACATAAGTCACATGAGTGTCTTTATTTCCTCACACTATGCATAAATTCCTCAGTCCTACTCCCTCATCTCCATTTGCTTTCTGTTGAGTTTATGGCAAAAATTTTGAATTTTGACCTTTTTGACATAAGTATCCATCACCATCAACACATCTCCCTACTTGAAGCCATACATCCCTCTTCGTTACCAGCAATCATCAAGTGCGATTCTTTTATAGATGAGCCCTGATGCACAACAGTTTTGAGCTAGCGTGTATTTTACCTCTCGAGATTAGGCCCATGAGATAACGATTACGATAATATAGTATAACGCTCTGTTCGTTCGCTAGAGGGCCACGAAACTGTGCATTACTTTCTCCCTTCTTAGTAGTTAGCTTTCTATCTGGATGAACTGCTGTGGCACCCTCTAATGAATCGGCGCACTGTTGAGGGGACATAATTTCAGGTTTCTTAGTTATGGGCAGCTCCGTGAACCTAGGATTCATGGGTCTCACCTTTTCCATGAGGGAATCCACTATGATCGGATTTCTTTGTCCTTGTGGGGCAGCTACTGGATTTGGGGTCAAATTCTATTCATGTTCACTTAATTTCTTCTGGCCTGCTTTAGTACATATCTCCGTTGTCTTTCGTGGAAAGACGATAGTACCCCTATCTTCGTACTCATCTGGGTTCGAAACCCACTCAACAAGCTTATTGAACGTCCACTTTCCAAGTAACTGCTCTATCAATTGGGATTGCTGGTCCAAAATTCTACCATTATTATATTCTGACTCTTCTTGTAGATTGAACCAGTGGAGGACATCATTTGACAACTTATTCACATCCATTGATAAATGATTCACCTGAGTACCCTGGCGCTCTATAAATATCTCAATTGTGTTCGCAAATCGTTCGAACAATTTGACTTGCTCCTCCTGTCTATTCACCAACTCTGCAATGTGACTTTCTCTTGGGTTTGACCTTTGTGATGCATGGAATTCCCTTGATTCACCTTCCATCTTTTGGCTCCCCTCATCATCAGAGTTTAAATCTGACATAGCCTATTTAGAATAAAATAATATCTCTCAGAACTGAAATTTAATTATTTGTCCGTGATAATTGTCTCTCAATTCAAGAAGATTTCTAGCGCTTAGCTAATTTGAGTGTTAATTACATTCAAATAATCATTTCTAGAAATTATTAAACCACAGTTACTGTAATCAAATAGTGATTTCGGATTCAATCGCCAGAAATATCAAAGTGTACTTCCCTTTTTTCCAATGTGAAAATCAGCCTTAAATTGGACCTTGCCCATCAGCTGAAATCAATTTGGATTGCTTGGAAGATAATAATATCAAAATATTAAACCTATTATGTTTGATTTCGTCCAATTTGACAAGAAAATCTCAAATTCCCAGCAAACTTCTCGATTCCAACCGACGGCGGCGGCGAATCTTAGACACGTCTTCACTCCACGGTGACCAAAAGACGACTTTTAGAAATTTAGAAATGGCCACAACGCTATTTCTTGCCCTGAATAGCCTACTTTTTGAGCTAGACCTAGGTTGACTATATAGCAACGCAAATAATTTGTTACTGGCTCAAGTCTGCAATTTTGGTAAAGCGAGAGCACTGTTTGAGTTTTTACTTCACTCCACGGTGACCAAAAGACGACTGCTGATATCGGACACGTCTTTCCTTCACAACTTTCATCGTTCAACAACTGAGACCGGGTACGTCTTTCTTCCTCGAGCTCTATCTGCCAACTGGTCCCTACTTTCAGATCCAAAGCCTTCGTCAACCAAATAGAGGGCTCCTATTGGCCAGCCCAACGACGCTGATTGGTCAATATCTTACAGAAGCCTCTACAGCAGCCGATTTCACTAAGTCCGCATTTACTAAAAATAGCAGCCTACAAAACATGTCCGCCCAACGGGGGCTCGAACCTGCTACCTCTTGCACTCTACGCCATCGTGTTATCCATTGCGCTACCGGGCCCCCAAGTGACGTTTCCACAAATGTTACACCATGAGCAACCCTTAGAAAACTATAGCCCTGTTTGAAATGCTCAAGATTTGCTTTAACGACTCTGTACTGGACACATGCTTGAATTAGAAACACCTTTATTTATGTGCCTTTAACAAATCATCAGCAACGTTTGTGTTGTTACTTACTTGCTGCCAGCTCTGAACGTAAAGATGGGTCCAAGTTGATCTGCTTTCCTCATGAAAAACTCTGGGAGACTTTTGAAGCCTCGTAAGAACGGCAAGGATCCGACAATTGGTAGAGCAGGAAGAGAAGGAGGATAACGAGGCCTTTTCTTTCCTAGGCCCTTCCACCTCTGGAGGAGAAAGCGTGAGAGAAAACATATTCCAAGAACGACAAGTAATTCCACCGGCCCCAGCATCTTATCTCTTCCTATGAATAAAATGAAACGGCAACGAGGAAAATATATAACAAATGGATTATTGTCTATTGTTCTACTTTATATTTCGTCTTATAATTTGCGATACATATTGTATTGTGGTCTGTGCTGCAATTTATATAACACCACTATTCTAAAGTTTTATATATTTTCTTTTAAAAAATAGGTTTTGTAAATTTAGAAATTGTGTTATGCCTCATAGAATTAATTCCGTATAGGCCTATTTCCAATGTGGCCTGATGTCAGATAAAATTATTTTCGCAAACTACAAATTTAGAAATGGCCACAACGCTTTTTCTTCCGCTGAATACTTTTTAGCCTATGTTAGGTTGGCCATAGCAACGCAAATAATTTGTTACGGGCTCAAGTCTGCACATTGGTAAAAGCGAGGGTAAACAGCCACTTTGCACTTTTCAGTTTTGACGCAAGAATTACTTAGCCGACGTGAAACAACGATCTTTGCGCACACCTGACAAGAAAACGAACGCAACATTTTTAGGGTAAGGATGGTAATATAAGTAGGTATCAACCTTTTAAAGTTTCTTTCCTCTTATAAGGTATATATAAGCTCAGAATAAAACGTAAAATGTAACATACGAAGGACTTTGGCACGCGAATAGGTCTAGGCCATGTGAGCTATAAAGTATGCTAGGTTGTGTATAAGCTGGCCTAGCGTCTGTTGTCAAGCTCTGAGCAGGGCTACTGCATCCTACAAAATACGGAGGCCCATGATAGGACTTATCCGAGATCAAATTAGTGTGATTCCCAGCGAAACAACGATCTTCGAATCACACTCTTCACACCATCAACGCACACCTGAAAAGAAAACGAACGCAAAATGTTAGTGTAAGAATGGCAATATTAACAATAGCAGGTAGCCTATCAACCCTTTTGAAGTTTCTTTCCTCTTATAAGGTAAGCTCATAATAAAACCTTAAATGTACGAATAACCTAGGCACACGAAGTAGGCCATGTGAGCTTAAAAAAAAGTGGGTCGGGTGTTTAACGGAGCTGGCTGAGCGTCTGTTGTCGGACTCTGTATAGGCTACTCAAGGCCAAAAAAATATCGAAGCCAATAGTAAGCCATAGCGGTACCCGAGATCAAATTTGTGATTTCCATGGGCGAAAGATAGGCCTACTCTGGCGGTTGCTAAAAGAACTTGATGAAAAAGGCTGAATTATTCTGCTAACTTACTGACAGGCGCTGAAGCATCGGATTAACCAACATATAGGACTATAATTATACACCGTGATTCAAAAAAAAGTAAGCCAAATTATTTTTCATATATCTCCAATGCCTGATGACATATCACACTAAAATTTTCCAAATATTTAGAGAATTGGACCAAGAATATGATTCCAAGATTTCATGAGATAAAGTTGAACGGATAAAAAGATATGTATCTTTCAACTTCATATGCCAAAATTTCATTTTACAAGCAATTTTTCTGTTAGATTCAATAAAATGTGAGTCAAACTGTTTCAGTATCTTTATGGCCTGATAATTAATCATGCTAAAATTTTCCCAATATTTAGAGAATTGAATCAAGAATGGTATTCCAGAATATCAAGTCATAAATTTGAACGGATAGAAAGATATGTATATTTCAACTTCATCTCCCGAAACTTCAGTTTTCAGAAAGTTTGTTATGGTGTTATTTGCGGTTTCGACGCTTGATAGTTCCCAATGTTGGTCTTCAGTGACCCTGGAGTAAAAATTAACGGATCCTATTATCGCGACGTTCTGCTGTCACAACATCCTCTATCTGTAATCAGAAATCTAGCCCCCAGAAGGCTGGTTTTTTTCAACAGGACAGTGCCCCAGCCCACAGAGCCAAGGAAACCATTGAAATGCTGACAAGAGAGACGCCAGACTTCATTTCTCTCACATTATGGCCTCCGAACAGTCCAGATTTGAATCCTGTCGACCATAAAGTGTGAAGCTTGATGCAAGACCGAGTAGATAACAATCCATGGTATAAACGATCTGAAGTAGCGCTTGATGGAAGTGTGGGATGACCTGGACCAGCGGATAATCGACGATGCTGTGGCCCAATGGCGCCAGCGCCTCCAGGCTTGCGTGCAAGCAGGAGAAGGACATTTTGAGCGTCTTATTTAATTAAACAATCAAATCAAACTGTGGGAATCATGTTGTTATTCAATTCTCTACATATCTGGAAAATTTTAGCATGATTAGTCATCAGGCATTAGAGATATAAGAAAAACAGTTTGACTTACATTTTATTGAATCTAACAGAAAAATTGCTTGTAAACTGAAATTTTGGCATATGAAGTTGAAAGATACATATCTTTTTATCCGTTCAACTTTATCTCATGAAATTTTGGAATCATATTCTTGGTCCAATTCTCTAAATATTTGGAAAATTTTAGTGTGATATGTCATCAGGCATTGGAGATATTTGAAAAACATTTTGGCTTACTTTTTTTTGAATCACGGTGTATAGTCGATTATTTTAATGCTATCTTGCTATTTGGAGGAAACTCGGGTGCAATTCTCTCTTCGTTGGCCCCAGGGGCGCAATTTCGGCTAAAGCAGGCCCTTATTTGCTCAATCACTTTCCTTACATTGTGAATATACTTTCCACGTATAGAGTGTAATGCTTATAGCGGCATGTATTCCCTTCCTTCACGACTTAATACTCAAAAATATAGACCTATCCTCTGCATATCCTCTCCGAACTTCCGTCCAAAAAGTATCACGTGACCCGATGTGAAATAGAGTTTCGACTGTGGTGTTGATGTAATGCTGACAAGAGTGGACTTCGTTCTCAAACTGTAGGCCGACAAGCCCTACTTAATCTATTATAAATGCTAGAGGGCGTAACAAACTGGTGTTTGCCACATATACATTTTTATACTTGTGTCGGCTATCTGAGTGTTTGTCACTTCTTATTATAATTATCGTCTGACAACTTGCCACTGAAGTCTATACAATTTATATGCTTCGACAAAGCCTTAGATTTGTCGTTTCAGGTCAGTTTATATGCAATAAGCCTACATTAGAATCGGTGCTTAGAACTTTAGATGCTTTATGGAGTACTGTCTCGCGACCTTGAGATCAGTTTTTCATCGGTAATGAGCTCAGCGAGAGTGAGAAGTGCCGGGATTTGAGAGGGTGTGGAGGGTTCAACACCCTGAACCTTTTTAGGGTCCCATAGTTAGGCTACGTCTTCTATGCATCTATGCAAGTTCCAATAACATACCGCGTGGATCATATTATTATAGTCTCCTCCCGTTGTTTTCTTACAAATCTCATACAGGTATGGGCTCCCGCAGAAATTCTTGCTGAAATGAACAGTTGAACACAACACAATGGCTACGGTTTATCTTCTTAACAAGAGATGGAAAATTGAAAGCGGAATATTAAGAACACAAACTTGTACGTTGTCAGTCAGTTCACAGAGCTTTCCAAATGTAAATTTCTTAGTTTTACTTTGTGCATTTTTTGTAATCTTTGCGCTCGTGTGCGAAGAAATCAGTCAAAAACCAAAAGGTAGTAAACTTACCTAAAAAATAGGAAAATAAATTTTTCCAGAGTGCGCAAGTGCCCCTCTTGGTAAATGCATACAGGCCTTTAAAATGAATGCAGTATGTTTTCTTATAAAGGCTGACGCGAAGTTGGCCACGTGAAGGGAGATGATTGATAGAGTCATGTTAGTCTTGCTAAGATGAAAAATGTAACGGTTGGCTGGGATGAAAATAATGTCAAACAAAATATAATGCTTCTAATGCATGATGCTAAACAAAATAATATTGTGCAGGATATTAGATAAAAGGTAGCAACACATATAGAAATGGGGTCACGTGGTGCAGAAGAGTGATACAGAAGGGTACCTACTTGGCCATGTTGAGAGATTTCATGGGATTTAAGAAAGAATAAGGAGAAGAGCGCTTCACCCGTCCACTAATTCCTGTTGAATCCTAGAAACGAGTTGATATCTAATCTAAATTATGGCTCGCAATACATTCACTGTAACGATACCAAAAGGTTTCGTGCCTATCCAGTGCTATCTAATTCGTTCTCGGTATGAACTCAAAAATCGAAAAAGTTTAATTTTTAAAATCGTGATACAATCATCCGTTCGCCGCCTGAGAATTATAGTGTTCTATCTGCGTTTTTGTTTACATTGGAGTTAAGTGCACAGGCCGATTCAGAGTAATTTGTTCTATCTTGGTACAAAATCCCGTCTGTTGAAATGGTGCCTTTACGAGGAAAAGAAAAGAATTATTTTATTCCATTTGCATATGCTTACTAACTGATAGGTATTACAATGTTCTATGTGAACCAACCAATTATATTGCAAAGATTTAATCACGTGGATAGGCCTATTATAGAACAAGTTGCGATCAGGAGTACAGCCCAGAATTATTTTGTTCTATTACGGTGGTCACATGGTCTGAACGGCGAATTGTGATTCGCACATGCATATAGAACATTATAACAACAGTCGTAATTCATTTTGCTAACAATTATAATGTTCCATGTAATGATGAATCATAATAACAATTAATAATATTTTGTTCTATTTGAACAAATTCCGAAAGTCTCCTTCAAATTGTCTTTTCTTATGACAGAAGCCACAATCGTTGCGATTTTTTAGAGTTGCAGATGTCTGCATAAATGCTTTCTAAATATTATTGCTCTATTTTGTCCGGCCAAAGAGTTTTTAGTACAAAATGCAAAGTCATTAAACTTTCTTTTTCGATTTTCTCCGTTTCGCCAAAATGTCGCATAGAACAGTCTAACTCTCGAGCGGCGCGTTGCCTATCCCGACGTTACAGCTTATAGACCTATAGGAGAACGATGTCACTGTTTGGACACTAACGAGAAATAAATCCATTATAGTGGCATAGAAAAATTCTTGAAAGCTTTGAAGTCACAGCCGTGATCGTTTTTGTTTTTCGTTTCATCTTTAGAAATTTTCTTTGTGGGACTCTGCCGAAAGATCGGCGATTCACAGGAGTAATAATATTATGATAAGGTTCAGGGATCTGGTTTTCCATTATAACATTTAACTTATGGACTAATCAATCAGTCGATGAACTCCTTACGGGAGTTCGGGATTGGTTTAAAGTACATGTTATCTTACGTCTCAGTTTCAGCATTAAGCCTATAGCCTACATCAGCAGAATATTGGTCTTGCACCAATCAATGGTCCAGTGTTTGACTAAAGTTGGACTGTCAGACGAAAGATCGGGGTTTCAAATTCCGCCAGGTCAGAAATAGGCCAAAAATAGCGAGATACATGTATCTATCTACTTTACCTGCCACATCCTACTGCCATCTCAACAATAACATAGACTGCACACTATCGGTCGGAAGAGGAGAAGGCAGAGGAGAGGACTGGTCATCCGTTCCGATAATATTATGCTGAGGGCGTTTTGACAAAATTTTACATTAAATATCGCTGAAGAACTTTTAATGGCAAGCTCTATACCTAGATTCGACTCATCCATTGTCTTCCCTCCCTCTCTCTGTTGCTCTCCCTCTCTCTGTCTCTCTCTCAGTCTCTCTTTATCCCCTACTCTCTCTGTCTCTCTGTCTCTCTCTGTCTCTGTCTGTCTGTCTGTCTGTCTCTCTCTGCCTCTGTCTGTCTGTCTGTCTGTCTCTCTCTCTCTCTCTCTCTATCTATATATATATATATATATATATATATATCTCTCTCTCTCTCTCTCTCTCTCTCTATCTATCTCTCTCAATCTCTCTCTCTGTATTATGTGCGCGTGTATGGTGTGGCGCGATGGTGTAGTGGGTATGTTCCTTGCCTTAGAGTCGAAGGGTTGCAGGTTCGAATCCACCTCAAGTCGCCACGTTGGGACCCTGGGCAAGTCTATCACTCGCAATTGCTTAGCGCTTCCGCGTGAAACTCATATGCAGTGTCGGCGCTGCAGTCGGGAGCGCTTTTTGAGTAGTGAGCTTGAAGGCGCGCTATAACAAGTGCACATACAAACAAACAAAACAAACATACACGCGCTATGTATGCATGCACGGCATTGCTCGCATTCAGGTTGGTATATAACTAAATTTAGTATATCCCTCTAAAATAGTTGCTTTCGCTAACCCATTTAAGCACATAGCAAGCATGATACATAAGCAGTGCTTAAAGTGTGGAGAAATAAGTGCCTGGACGCCCCTTACCTTTCCAAAAGAAGTGCCTGGACGCTCCCTACCTTTCCAGTCTGTGCTGGCCAATAAGTGGCAGGACGGCGTTAACATTTTAAAATAAGTGCATGGACGCCGTCCATGACCGTCCTGCCACACTTTAAGCCCTGTACATAAGTTATTAGTAAGAAGAGAGTTTATACAAGTTAATGTCAGGCTGCACAAATGGATCATATACAGTTCAGATAACAGATAGCCTAAGCGTTAACGCAGTGGGAAAATTATGAATAATAGTAATAATTTTCCTTTATTCAACAATCCGGTTGACAAAACGCAACCGGTTACAGTGTACAGATATGCAGTTGAAACAATGTACGAATCGCGAACTCGCTAGGCCTACCTCTTGCTCTCTACGCCAACGTGCTAACCATTGCGCTACCGGGCCTCACCAGGACTGAAATTGCCACCCATTTATTTCGTAAATGGCAATATGATAATTAGTATAATATCATCCTTTGTAATGTCGTGAAACTTTATGCTAAAAGCCAAGCCATTTGGAGTTGTTAATCTCTCGGAATCATACGTATGTTAAAATCGGATGGGGTCAGTATCAGAGCCACTGGTTCAATCGGGTAGGCTTCAACAATGGTCTGGCCTTCTGGTGGTAGAATCATGAAACGTTGCACCAATCCAGTCAGGAGAAGAAAGAACTCCGCACGAGCAAGACTTTCACCGAAACAGGAGCGCCGCCCTGGTGAATAAAAAAAAGTAGAAATCATAAACAAAGTCTTAACAGAACTTTGCCGTTGACTATTACTGTCTTCCCTCGTAGGTAGAGGATTAGGTCCTAATCCTTCAGGCTTACAGAAGCAACGTGAAGAATAATCATTGTCACTGTGCTCCCTTGACCTTGTCCCCTTTGTTGTGTAGGAAAATCCCTACGAATGTTATGACGTCGCACCGTTGTGTGCAGATTGCCTAGCGTTAGAAAAGAAGTGTAGCTTCAGTAGATCGGCGGCGTCAACCAGGGCTGTAATCAAGGGTATACGCGGGTATACGGCATATACTTACATCCGGGGGAAAACGGCATATTGTACTCACCTCCCGAAAAACAGGGTATACGCGGGTAACGCCTATCTATAACTGAATGACCGTTAGGCTACTAAAGATAGCATTTTCAATACTTTTTATGTTAGGCCTATTTCCTATATCTCTTTACGTAGGCTACCCATGTGCGGTGTGTCCCTTGGTTTTGTCATTAAACGAATATACACGGGCATTCGCGAGTTAATCATGGTACACGCGGCTATTAAGTGCTTTAAAAAAAATTAAATTCGAAGTGAAAGACTTAAAGGTCACTGGAACACAGTCTGCGCACTTCGTGTATTCCATTAGGCGATCAGTTCAGCCAGGCTCCCAGTTATCATCTACGCCACCATGATGTAGGACTGTACCGCAAGTATGGAAGTTGGTCACCGGTACGAGCGTCGCTCCATTCATCTCTTCCTGTTGCCATGTCTCCAGATTGCTTGCACCCTAGCTCTCGATGAGCCTTCTCACACACAATGGCTTTGATGTAGCACACAAGTTAATATACGGCGACGTCGATCCAAGAGCTTCCTCGATTCCATTTCCGTTATTATTATCCATCAGTTTCTCACGGTCGAGGATGGCAACACGGCCAACACCGTCCTGTGACTCCTGTCAAAATGTAATCGCCCATGCAGTAGACGCTAGAACTAAAAGTCCAAGAACACTATGAATTTTTGAACCACCATTTCAACGAACGAAATCGATTACTAACCCATGGAAAAGGCAATTACAGACTCTTTGTTGATCACTTGTCCATCCTTGTCCAGAAACCTTTCCGGTCGAAATATATCCGGATCTTTCCAAACTTTTGGATCATTATGAGCCGCGTAAAGGTTTATCAGAACCTGAACAACGGAGAACAACTAATCGCGATAAAAATATTTTCATAGGAGCGCAGAAGTAGTTCAACCGTCTTCCTCGGCTTTGGCGACAGATTTAGCTGCCAGATAATTGCCTTCATTAAAAATAATTGATTACTAAAATAGTTTTATATTATAAAAAGAAAGGCCGGTTAGTATTACACATTTCACGAGTGCTTCCGGACTTTTCAAGCGAATATTTGTAGCGCGCTAGGCTACATGAGCCTACATCATATGCGTCTAATAATTTAACAAAACATGACGGCTTCATTCGAAAAAGTAGGCTATCTGTTGGATCATAATATTGATGTCCTCGATAGAATAAAAATTGATGAAAGCCGAATAAATGATTTTCCAAGAAAATTTTAGAATTGACTATGTACTGGAAGAGACGATTGTTCGTACTCTTTCAGGTTTGGTGGCGAGCGGTGCTAATTGAGCAGCAGGCTAAATCTTCGGGGGACTTTAGTTGCAGCGTAGCACGTGGGTTATTGTTCAACTTCAATCGCACAGAGAATTAACCCGAAACAATTTTGAATCTTTTCTTGCTGGTTAATTGATCATCGGTTTATAATATTTACATTGTATTCATAACGATTCACTTGTCATAGCCTAATCTATTCTTCGATCCTTCGCTCACTCCAGGCCCTTTCTTCCAAGGCCTCTCGTTCGCCACTGATCCCTTCGCCTCACTGCGGCCAATGCTCTCTCGGCGAATGATCCCCGGCGAATGATCCCTCCTTTCGTGTGGCCTCTCTTCTTAACCCCATTTCTTCCATCTGTCAATCATCCCTTCGTTCAAACCCTGCGTGCACCAATTGCCCGCCCATTGCATCTCTCTGTCTCTATCTATCTCTCTCTGTCTGCATCTCTCTATCTCTCTCTCCCACTCTCTATATTGGTAATGACTAATAAGTGTTTACGGAAACGATATAGGCCTATGATTATGATGATTAGGCCAACAATTAATCAAATAAGAGTCATAAAACATAAAAACAATACGTAGTTATAAACATCATCGCCGACTACTCCCTCACTACATCATCACACTTTCTTTAGCTGATGGCTAAGAGAATCGTGTCATCAGCGCGTCGTGTAGGTGACTCTTGAAGAAGAGTTCGTCACGGGTCGACGAGGTTTTTACAAGAGCACAGGCAATCGTCGCACGGCAATTATCTTAATGTCTTTTCACCGTTGTTCCGCGACGTCGCCAGGCTGGCTATCACATGAATCCCTAAGTGATTTAATCTATAACATAAAACACAAACAAACACACGACGAGTAATATCAATCGGATTAAACATAATAGCAATTGGTTAGCGGTTAATATGACTCATACACAAATTTTTAACTATACAAACTTCAGATCTTGAACTGTATACGCTATACATGCATGTATAATTTAACAGCTTCAATTGGTTATGAATGACCGAGACAACCCGTCTGCCATAGAGTTGTTCTTTCCCGGTACATAATTAATGTCAAGGTCATATTTTTGGATCGATAACGCCCATCTTGTTAGGCGAGGGTTATGGTTTGCCATGGTCTGGAGCCATTTTAAGCAGTTGTGGTCTGTGAAAACCTGCACTTTGGCGCCAAAAGTGAATTGTTGGAAGTGGTTAAGGGACCAGACTACGCACAGCAACTCTCGTTCCACCGTACTCATTTTAGTCTCCCTTTCGATCAGTTTACGGCTTGCATACCCTATGGGACGTTCTAAGCCATTTGAATCTATCTGGGCAAGAACCGACCCAATCCCAGAACCGCTTGCGTCACAGCGCAAAACAAAGGGTTTTTTAATGTCTGGTGGTATCAGCATTCTGTCTGACGTCAGGTCTGTTTTTAGTGTTCGGAATGAGTTGTCTTCAATGTCTGTCCATTTGATCTTATCGGGTTGGTCTTTTCTCAATAGCTCTGTCAGGGGCGCTGCCTTGGTGCCAAAATTGTTTATGAACCTGTTATAAAAATTTCCCATTCCTAAAAAGGCTCTGACTTGACGCTTAGTCTTTGGCACCGGATAATTGGATATTGCGGTGACTTTTTCCGGGTCAGGTTTCACGAAGCCGTCCTCGATCACGTGGCCTAAAATCTTGATTGTCTTTCGTGCAAACTGGCACTTTTTCAATTTTACGGTGAGATTGGCCTTTCTGAGCCTTGTCAAGACGTCCCGGATGTGTTCTAGGTGTTGCTCCCATGTGGCTGAAAATACGATGAAGTCGTCAACGTGAGCAGCTGCATAATTTTCAGCGCCCTTTAGGATCTTATCTGCCAATCTTTGAAAGCATTTACTTGAATTTTTCGCTCCATTTGGCATGACTGTATACTGATATAAGCCGAAAGGCGTCTTAAACGCTGTGTATGGTCGACTGTTCTGATCGAGCTCCACCTGGAAAAACGCTTGCTGCAGATCCAGACCTGTTATGAACTTTGCCCCTGCAGCCCTATCCAAGATCCCTCTCATGTCACTTGCTGGGTATCCATCCGAGACAGTAATGGCATTTACCCCCCTCAGGTCTGCACATAAGCGAATTGAATTATCTTTTTTTCTTACGCAGACGATGGGGGAGGCGTATGGTGACTCTGAAGGCTCAATGATTTGATCGTTTATCATCTGCTGCAGTTGTTCGTTCACCTGCTCGCGCAAACTCTCCGGAATTTTGTAGTACCGCGGTGCGATTGGTTTATCGGTGTTTAGCTTGATAGAATGCTTTATCAGCGTCGTCTTTCCTAGCCTCCCAGTGAAGCGATCGCTAAATTCGTGCACTAGCTTTCTCAGCTGTTGTCTCTGTTCTGCAGATAAGCTTTCATCGCAAACGTTTAACTCTTCGGAGTCCTCTTGATCTTCGTCATCAATGTAGCCAAGCCGCTCGAAGTCGTTTTCACATGGCTCGGCTGTCAGAATGACATTCACTCTAGGAATGTGGGGATCTGACTCCCTTGCATGCCACACCCTGAGAAGATTAATATGGTACGTCTTGGGACCTTTCTCGGTCATTATCTCGTAATTGACCGCAGATAATTTTCTCGTTATGACGAAAGGCCCCTCCCACCTAGCCAATAGCTTGTCTTCTGTAGAGTGCCGGAGTAGCAAGACCTCTTGTCCAATTTCCAACGTTCTATTTGTTGACTTCTTATCATAATAAGCCTTCTCTGCTTGACGTGCCTTCTTCGCGTTCTCTGTAGCTAACTCTAGGCATTTCCTAAGGTGGTTCTGTGTCATTGTCAGGTAATCGATAACGCTTCTCTTGTTGGAGGCTGTGTGTAGTTTACCTGTCCACGAATCTTGTACGACCTGCAGTGGGCCTCTGACGTCATGTGAATATAGCAGTTCGAAAGGCGAGAAACCAGTGACGGTTGATGGTATTTGCCTGCAGCTGAAAGCCAGAAATGGAAGAGCCTGCTCCCATGAACGCGGGTCGTCATCTATAACCTTTCTCATCATTTCTCTCAAAACTCTAATCATACGCTCGGCGCTTCCCGCCGTTTCATGATGGTCGACTGTCGAAAAAACTGGTGAGATTCCAAGCAAGTCTTCTAGACCTCGTACAAGCTGGTTCTTGAAGTGCGTCCCATTATCTGATTTTATGAACCTTGGAATTCCTGTGCGAGCAAAAGTCTCAACAAGTGCTTTTGCAATGCTTTTAGCAGTTACATTAGAAAGAGGAATAAATTCCATCCAATGCGTTGCCTGTTCGACGATAATTAGGACAAATCTTTTCCCTGAAGATGACTTTATGCACATTGGTCCCATTATATCGATTATTATTGTATCGAACGGAGTTTCAATTATGGGAACCTCAATTAAAGGCGCTCTATCAGCCTTCTTTATACCAGCCGTGTATTGGCACTCTGGACATGATTTCACATAAGCCTGAATGTCGCTTGTCATAGTAGGCCAGGTGAACGCCTTGCTGATACGCGCTGAAGTGGCATAGATGCCTCGATGCCCTCCCCACGCAGAGTCATGAGCAAGCTGTAAGATCTTTGATCTGTACCCTGGCGGTACCATTAATTGCTTCCGTCCGCCTTCTCCTTCTTCCTCTGCTTGGTGCGGTTTACCTTTCCTAAACAGAAAGCCTTCTTCGATTAAATATCTGCTGTCTCCCTCCCTCGCTAACTTCCACGATTCGAATAAGGTGGGGTCTTCTTGCTGTGCCCTTTTGAAGTTATCTGATTCGGGTGTCTTCAAAGTGATTCTGTCTTCGGCCTGTGAACGATCAGATATACATTCCTTGGCTCTCGGTCCGTTCGTCGGAGATCTATGACCAGGCGTCGTGTGCGCCCCATTTGCTGCGGTGATTACCTCCTCCTCTTTCTCCTCTTCCTCCTCTTCGTGGGCCGTGTCTTTATGGTTTGCCGGCCTAGCCCCTTCATTAGAGATGGCGCCTCCCAACTCATCACCTGCCTTTTCATCGTAGCATCGGTTACTGAAATCCTCTGGTCGATCATCTGGATAATCTTTGACGGTATATCCGGCTACGGGGCATCTGTTGCTTGTTGAAGGCGTTTGAAGTGACTGACCAGGCGTGCTTATCAATTCTCCCGAGGAGTCGTTAATTGGTCTGAAGTCGGTGGTCGGGCCACCGTCTCCCGTTCCATCGGTCACCGAAGACCTCCCGTTGATCGTCTGGAGCGTTTGAGAGGGTTTTATGACCCCGGTGCTTTGTCGATTAGGCGGTGGGTCATTTTCTGGTAGTCGCCTTTCGTCAGGTGCGATTAAATGACTCTGTCCATCTCGGTCGTCAACTTTGTTGATATCATTAGTGTCTTTTAAGTCCGATTCTATTCCTCCTTTCAAAGTCGTTCGCTCGCAAGGCGTCGCTAAAATCCCGCTCTCCACCTGTCGTCCGTCGGGCGTCTGTGTACCTCTCCCAGCTGCTTGCAGTTTACCGAGCGCTTTGATCGTGTCAGCTGTCTGCTTGTCTCTCTGACTGTCACTGTCTATCTTACCGTCATAGTCACGCCGTCTAGCAGTCGGTCCGTAGTCTTGTCTCCTAGTGGCTATGTAGGCCTGGGAAATGTCATTAGACGTATCAGCAGTACGGGGGCTAACAGTATCGATCAAGTCAGTGTTATTTGCAAATACATCGTGGCCAATTAGCACGTCTACCTGGAGGTCCTTCACCACCCCTGCTTTGATCCTTACAATACGGTCTGTGCCAAATTGTGGGGAGCTGATTTCAAGTTCACAAGTCGAAATGCATTTTAACAGCCCAAAAGCACATTGCACGGTTATGGGATCCCTCATGGCAGACGAGTTATCTCTCACAAGATCAGAATTAACCAGCGTAACCTGGGCCCCTGTGTCCCTCAGAGCGTCAACGGGACGATTGTTCACAAACAATGGCACAATAAATCGTTTCTGGTAATCTACAACTCTCTCTAGATTCGAACCCGGTTTTACGAACTTAATTTGTGCATGTCCCTGTTTTTGTGGCCATGACTTGTTGTGATTTCGGTTATGGGCCTGAGATCCATTATCTGCTCGATTACCATACCCAGACTGCATTGGTCTTGCACTCGTATCTCGCGGTCTATCATTGGTGCTATTTGCAAATGCCCCTTGGTTCATGCCAGTGGGCTTCCTTTCCCAAGGGTTTACGTTGTGATCAGAATTGAGCGCTCTGAACCTGTTGTTCTGTTTCTGATCACCCTGGCTCGATTTGCGCCCTTCCATTGTGCATTCAAAGTGCAAATCTGCAAATTCGGCGACTTGAGCAGCCCTTTTGGGCTTTCTTGCTTCAATAAAATAGCGACAATCACTCGCAAGAGAGTCTCTTAATCTCTCCATGATAATGTCGTCCCTTAAGGATTCAAAATCAGTTATCTCTTTGCATTCAAGATAATAATCAAACACATCGTTTAACTGACCCAAGAATTGCACGTAAGACTGTTTCCCTGCCCTATGCATGCATTTAAACTTATCCAAATAATGTTTGGCATTCAATCTGCATGCATCGAGAAGTGCACGTTTTGTGTCCCTGTAGTTGGAACAAGTGTCCAAGGAAAGTCTATTATAGTGCACTCTCATTGTCGAGTTAAGCAAAGCCGGAAGTAGCTTAGCCCACTTGTTTTCCTCAATGCCCTGAAGAATGGCAATTTTCTCGAATGAGTGGAAAAAAGACACTATATCTTCGCCTTCGTGCATAGTTGGTAGCTTGGAATAAACCGACGGACCGACGGTGTCACCAACAGAAAATGAAGGGCTTGGCTGTAGTAAACCCAAGTTCGCTTTCTCTCGCAAGAGGGCCAATTCCGCCGCCATCTTTTCTTTTTCCGCATACAACCGCCTCTCTTCCGCCTGAACTAGTTCAAGCTTCATCTGGCTTTCGCTCACGCTAGCCTGGTATGCATCTTCATATTCATCCAATCCATCGTCACCACCTGATGCATCGTCATTTGCCTTCAACCTTTGGATCATGGCCTTTTTATCTAGGCCTTCACAATCTATGCCTCTCTGTCTACACTCCTCCTGCAGCTCTGCTTTCTTCATTCTCTCAAACATTTTAAGCAGAAGAGCCAAAGCACAACAATAAAACAAGTTCAAAAACACAAGAAGTTCAATTGACCTTCAAAACCCTACTAGGGCTACACAAAACAATAAACTCAAAAGCAGTCTTTCTCACAGAACAGGTTATTTTTCAATCACCCTTTCGTTCATCAATAACAAACACAACAAGTTCATCAGTTAGCATGCAGACTCCGCTCGCAATAAAATGAGCTCCGGAGCGCTTCACAGCAATCAGTAGTTCGCACCTTTCGTGCTTTACAACCACATTCTCCAATAAATCAATTACTGACTCTGCAGTACAAACAATTCTCCCGCAAACACCATTCAGACTATAAACATTAACAGCACCAAGTGACTATGAGCAGTCAAACAAAATGGCTCGTGCTCACCAGGTGTCTCTCCAGGTGTCTTGGATGTGTCGTTCTCTTCGATTTCTCTGCACGACTGCAGCATGGAAAGATCTCCCAGAGCTCCAAGTTGTCCCGCGTCACTTGATGTCCCGTCCGGATCTTTCGTTCCGGTGATCGTCCGAATCCTTTGTCCGTTGATCGTCCGAATCCTTTGTTCCAGCGAATCAGCGATCGTCCGAGTCCTTTGCTCCGGTGATCAGACGTCCTGTCTGTTGTCGTCCTCCTGTCACCAATCTCTCCGGACGTGTAGTTCCAAAGAATCCGCCGCGTCCAATGAGATCAGTCCTCGTGGAGTCCGACTGAATCGTCCGCCGTCAAATGTCGCTTTCTCGTCTGCTTCTCCGTTTGTCTGGAATCGTTGTTCCGCTTCGTCTCTTTGTCAACCGTTGCTGTCGTCGCACAAAGTCTCTGCTCCGTTAAAAATTGTCTGAGATCCGCAGCGTTGAAGTTCTGCTTTCTCGAACAAAATCCCAGCTGGCACAATGTACTGGAAGAGACGATTGTTCGTACTCTTTCAGGTTTGGTGGCGAGCGGTGCTAATTGAGCAGCAGGCTAAATCTTCGGGGGACTTTAGTTGCAGCGTAGCACGTGGGTTATTGTTCAACTTCAATCGCACAGAGAATTAACCCGAAACAATTTTGAATCTTTTCTTGCTGGTTAATTGATCATCGGTTTATAATATTTACATTGTATTCATAACGATTCACTTGTCATAGCCTAATCTATTCTTCGATCCTTCGCTCACTCCAGGCCCTTTCTTCCAAGGCCTCTCGTTCGCCACTGATCCCTTCGCCTCACTGCGGCCAATGCTCTCTCGGCGAATGATCCCCGGCGAATGATCCCTCCTTTCGTGTGGCCTCTCTTCTTAACCCCATTTCTTCCATCTGTCAATCATCCCTTCGTTCGGACCCTGCGTGCACCAATTGCCCGCCCATTGCATCTCTCTGTCTCTATCTATCTCTCTCTGTCTGCATCTCTCTATCTCTCTCTCCCACTCTCTATATTGGTAATGACTAATAAGTGTTTACGGAAACGATATAGGCCTATGATTATGATGATTAGGCCAAAAATTAATCAAATAAGAGTCATAAAACATAAAAACAATACGTAGTTATAAACATCATCGCCGACTACTCCCTCACTACAGACTATTTGAAATCCTTTTCAGATTACCAAAGTTAGGCTATTCTGCAATAGCATAAAATGCGTTCACAAAATTATGTTCGGTTACCGTGGTTCCAGACGGGACGAAATAGTCTGCCACAGTAGTGTCACTCGTGGTCATGTGAGGCATGGCCAATGGAGCTAAGGTTCTCCAGCGCATCATCTCCACACTCGTTGCATCAACAAACGGTAGATTTGGCTGATCCGTCATGGAAGGAAGTCTATCTCGCGGTATCACGGAATCAATTTCGGCTCTCAGTCGACCCTGTACATCTGGATTGTTGGCTAAGGCGACCATGGTCCAAAGAAGAGTATTTGCTGTTGTATCAGTCCCCCCTCCAACAATATCACGAAGTAGAAAGCCCAGCTGCTCAGCATCGCAAGTTGGACCCTCGCGCTCCAGATATCTTGACACAAAACAATCGTTTGTAGGGTCGTCAAGAATCATAACAATCTCGTTTCGAAAAATCTGTTGGAGTGCCTTATCAGCGGCAATATGCTGGTTCAATTTGTCACGATGAAATGGAAGAAATCTAAGTATTGGAGCAACATCTAAATCCCCATCAAAAGTATCAAAGAGTTGCTTGATTTGGTGTCCAAGTTCCGTTAATCCGAAGTCGTAGTCATTCCTTCGCCCAAAGACAATATTCGTAATGACGTTTGTTGTGGCGAGGTACACAATTTCTCTTGGATTAAAGGAACGTCCATTTTGTTTCCGCATAAATTCAGTGATGTATTCAAGTTCAGTTAAGATTCTTGATTCCATTATGCTCTTAACTCCAAAGCCAAACTGTTTTAAGATGGAGAGTGAGAGTTTGTGGTATCTCTTCCATTCCTTAGTGGTATTCATCTGACCCATACCTGGAGGCAAGAGAGAAACAGCGATACTCTTTGATACTCTTTGCTAGTTACTACTATTTTCAATTTCTATGTTATTACAGCTCTAATGCCAAACATTTATAGCCAACAGTAAGCATTCAAGCTAACGAATTAAAAAAATGAGCATTATTAATAATAAATATTATCTTGGTTTAATTTCAAACTGGCACAATTTCAAACTGGCACAACGCCTTGTGGCTACAATAATTGATAGCATGAGCGGATGATAACAAGTTATCACAAGAGTTGAATTTAAATTGGCAGCCATGTAAGACGTCTATCAAGTTCTACGGATCATTTTACCAACGCTATCTGCCGTGTGGAATGGAAGGTTGAGTGAAGATTTCGTCCGTGCACCCTTCGTATAATGCTAATTTTAAGCCCGGGAAAAGATACCATTTTCATGGTAAAAAAGCTTAATCTGGACCTTTTGGGGGGGCTTAGCCCCCTTAGCCCCTCCGCCCATGCCTGCCCGACTAATGTACAAATCATGAATCGTTCGGGGATGAACCGTTCACTGGATGAATCGTCCACTGGATGAACCCTCCGGGGATGAACCGTACGGGGATGAACCGTCCACTGGATGAACCCTCCGGGGATGAACCGTACGGGGATGAACCGTCCACTGGATGAACCCTCCGGGGATCAACCGTCCACTGGATGAACCGTCCACTGGATGAACCGTCCGGGGATGAACCGTACGGGGATGAAACGTCCACTGGATGAACCGTCCGGGGATGAACCGTCCGGGATGAAACGTCCACTAGATGAATCGTCCGGGATGAATCGTCCGGGATGAATCGTCCGAGGATGAATCGTCCGGGGATGAAACGTCCTAGAATCAGTCGAGAATGTCGCCAACCTTTAACTAGCATGCTAATTCTATGCCATTACAAGCATAAAACCTGCAAGCTGCATTTGTATCCGAGCAGTCGTCTAGTGTTTCAATAAATTGTGCCTGCAGTTGGAAGATATCATTTGGATTTAACACATTGGCCGCCAAGGACGAGTTAACTCGTCCTTCAAAAGATTACGCACACGCCAGGGACGAGTTAACTCGTCCTTCGGGGAACTTTTGTTATTTAATCATAACGCGTTTCAATAATACATCTAAAATGGGGGAAAATAAATTTCCGCCCTTTTCCCATATGGGTTGGGTCGTGTGGGGTATGGTGCGGCGGAGTTGGGGTAGGGATCGGTGATTTGGGGCCGGGTTGGGGCAAGGGGTCTGAGTGAAAACAAAAGTGATACATTATTTTCCATGGTTTTCATAAGTTGAGCACTTTGCGAGGTGAGGTGGGGTGGGGGGTGGAGGATAGAATGCGGCGGGTTCGATTTTGGGTAGACTCGGAAATTTTGGAGGGGGATTTTTGAAAAATTTTGGGGGAATTTTTCCCCCGAAAACCAAAATTTCACGGGTGGCGTACCGGTGGAGGTCCGATTTTGGGTGAACTCGGGAAATTTGGGGGGAAATTTCTTTGGGGAAATTTGGGGGAGAAAATTTTTCCTTCAAAACCAAAATTTCATGGGTGGCGTACCGGTGGAAGTCCGATTTTGGGTGGACTCGAAAAATTTGGGGGGGAGAATTTTTCGGGAAATTTTGGGGGCAATTTTTTTCCGAAAAACCAAATTTCACGGGTGGCGTTCCGCCACCCGTGAGGTCAGATTTTGGGTGGACTCAGGATATTTGGGGGGAAATTTTTTCTCGGAAAATTAAAATTTCACGGGTGGCGTACCGGTGGGGTCGGAGTTAGTGGGGGCGTGGTGTCGAGTGGGGTGTGAGGGAAAATTTGGGGAGGAATTTTTCTCCGAAAACCACAATTTCCTCGAGTTGCGTACTGATGGAGGTCGGAGTCAGGGTTGCCAGGTCGTCGCGAAAAGCGCGAATTGGGCGACTTTTGAAAGTCCTCGCGACTGAAAATTTTGTCCTCGCGACCTCGCGCTTTTTGGGCGACTTTTGAATTGTCTCGCGGTCGCCACGGCGACATTTTGAAATCTTATAAAATTCACCGCTCTAGATTGAAATTACCGTGACCAGTTGTGCGTGACGTTGTCTACCTAATAACAAAGCATTAATTATCTAAGGAGCACGAACTAATTTACGGAAAGCACCAAATTGCTTGTCATCTACATTTTTACGTCAATGTTTTCATCATGTATCTTCCGACTGGCGCGTTTCTATTAAGCTCCAAGAAATTTGCCGCCAATAATTGGCGTCAAATTTCATCTTTCATGCACGAGGCACGCGGGCACCTGGCCTATTTTGGAAAAAGTACTATAGATGATATTTCTCTAACTCACATTATGGGGGGGTCCGTAGCTCAGTTGAGAGCGTTGGTCGATAAGCTGAGTAGTCAGTATCGCGACCCGGATTCAAGCCTCGCTCAGGGCAAAAATTTATTTGAATTTCTGTTAGCTGCAAGTGGCGCTTTCCGTTGTGTTGTTTGCCTCGGGTGTGGTGAAAATAAGATCGCCCCTCTCCTGGCTTGGCCGAATCAGGAGCGTTCCAGCACTTAGGCCATTAGTGTTAAGCTACCGAGCCTGTTGTAGCCGACCTGCGTGTCGTGCGAAGCTGGCCGTATTTCGTATAACTTGTACCTGTAATCGATCTTCGGTCTGTCAGATTTGATCAAGGCCGTAGCTATAGGAGGTGTTTTGGGTGTTTGAAGACCTCCCGAAATGGAAAATGTGAAAAACATTTATGCATTTACTAGCCATGATGCAAAGTGCATGAAATAGAGCAATGAAAACACCCACCGAAATGAAAAATGGTAAAAAATAATTATCTAGTTGGCCATATTTTTTCTAAAATTTTGGGAAATTGAACGCCATTGTTTGAAGATTTCGAACGGATGACTAAAAGTCATAATTATGTTTTTTAGAAGGAAAATTAAACACCCTTTTTTGAAGATTTCGGTCGTATGACTAAAAAAGTCATCAGTTTTTTGGAAGGGTAATTGACACCTTCTTAAAATTTCGGACTTATGATAAAAAAGTTATCAGTGTTTTTAGACACCTTTTTTAAAAATTTTCGACGGATTACTTAAAAAAAGGTCATCAGGTTTTATGTGACTGAAGTTTTTAGACACCCGCAGAAAAAATCCTGGCTACGGCCTTGGATTTAATGTCAATAAACGAATATTATTATTATATTATGGGAAAGTGGGTGAAATACGTTAAATTATACAACAAGAATTGGAACGACTCCCAGATTGTGAAGGTAGGTTCGATCACTCCCAATTCACTGCAATAGCCTACAAAACTGATGACCTAACCATTATATACATGTACGATTCATTTATGGTTTGTAAGCCAATTTAGCCGCAACTAGAAATTGCAAGGAAATTAATTAGTGAATGCAAAAATACTTAATGTGTAACAGACTCACGGAAAAGACTCATGGCACCATTAAATCATTGGTGACGTGTTTTTTGCGACATGATGACTGTCCAGTGATCTCTCCGGCGAGCACAAAGCGTTTTGTAAGGCATGTAGACAAGCTCGATAATCTCGCGATTTTCGCGACTTTTTTCGTGATAATCTCGCGATTTTCGCGACTTTTTTTCGAGATCTCGCGACAATTTTTTTCCGAAATCTGGCAACCCTGGTCGGAGTTAGTGGTGGCGTGTTGTGGGGGGAGGTGGAGAAAGGGTGGGGGGAATTTGGGGGGGATTTTCCCCCCGAAAACTCATATTTCTCGGATGGCCTACGGATGTCGGAGTGTGGTAGTGGGTGTGGTGGGGTTGTGGCCGGAACGGGTCGAATAATAAATTTCCCGGGCAATGCAGGGTACTCCAGCTAGTATGTTGATAATTTCGTGACTTTGGCTTGGCGTAGCGGTAATAATAGTCGTGGCGGTCAACGTGTTAATATAAATTTCACAGAGATTCGTAGTAATATGTCGCAGATAATACTCAATGGTTGCTCACCCTTAGTATTCGGATTGGAAATGGTTTCAGAGTAAAGCGAGCTTCTTCCAGAGAATGTTGAAATATTGTTGACGAGTGCATCTTCGATGACCTTCTTGCTATTCAGAATTAAGACCAGCCTGTAATCAGAGAGTAAACTTAAGTAAGGTATGATCTACAACACAAGTCACATGAGTGTCTTTATTTCATCCCACTACGCATAAATTCCCCAGTCCTACTCCATCAGCTGCATTTGCCTCCTGTTGAATTCATGGTAAAGGATAAATGTTGACCTCTTTGATCTAAGTATCCATCACCATCAACGCACCCAGGGCCGTAAATCTGTAGCTAAATGTGGGGAGGGAAAATTGTCCCTTCGGAATTGTGCGTATAGTATAGCTCCCCCCAAGAATACCACCCAAAGTTAGTGTTAAAAATTGTTGGTTCACACTATAGACCTACTGCACATAGCCTATAATATGTTCAGACTACAGGGAACAACACGACTAGTCACTAGAACCTAGAGGTTCTCTTGCCAAACCGAAAGAGTTGAAGCATTAGGCCTATTTAGTGTCGTATATTTATCTTCATTTTAACTTCTCCATCTGCATGGTTTAGTAGGTGCATACATTCATCTTTAGCAACTCGTTTGTACTGTAAAATGAGCTGTTAACCTGTTACCCGCTTCTGTGTTCAGTGTCAAATGTTTAATGATCAAGTTAAACAACAACACGGTTATATTCTACAACAATGAGTTGACAAGGGGTTAAAACATGTATGGACGTTGCGTGAATCTCAGTCAATTATAGGTCTAAGGTGAAAACTAATTTTAATTATACATAACTTTCTACTTGCAGGCTAATATAATCCACAACAAATACTTTATCATATCATTTTGTCGTTTTTGCCATCTCTTGCCTATCAATTGTTTTAATAGCTGAATTTATTTTGACTGAAATCCACAAAATAGGCTGGCTCTCGCTACCTATATATAGCTTCTGTGGACGCTGAAGTAGCCTACTCTGGAGATTGCGATTGCGATTACAAATACAAACTGCAACCAAAACAGATTCATTATAGGCCTACTTAGAAGAAATCTGATCATAATGATAAAATTATAATGCTATTATACAATGCTGTCAGTCACTTTTCTGGTGCACAGATTTAGGCAATGGCTAGGCCTAATTAATTGTTTCAAATTTGTTTGTGTACGGTATGTGAAAAGCTGTTCTTGATAGGGAATGCATTGCACATTTGCACTATTTTCAAAGCACTTACCAGCACACCATCCACAAGTCATTTGGAAAAACGAAAGAGATGAGACTTCTTAAATCCTTTAACGCACCGCACTCTATTCACGAATTTTATTTGTTTAAATTTATTTGTAATCCTCTGTGCGGTATAACGTGGTCTTGAGATGATGTGACAGGCCTATCAGTATTTCTCCTTTCAAATCTGAGAGCCCATGCTTCAAATATGACTAGCCTATGTACTTGTGTATACATGTTATGTATGCATGCATGAACCGTCAATGCACGTATGTAAACTTATGTGCCAATTTACAAAGCGCCTCTTACAGTACTTCAGAGGCACTCTCAGCGTGAAAGCCCCGAGGGAATAGGAAAGACCTGAAGCAGTGAATGGTTGAAGAATGGTTGAAGACGTCACCCTCTAATTAGATCTTAATCTATATAAATAAAAATGTAAAAAGTTAGGTCCTAATGGGTTATCTCGGAAACTTCATCACGGATTCTGTTGAAATTTTTCGCAAAACGCTCCGTTCGAACACGGTCGTGTTTGTAAAAGGATATCCTGTAAAGAAACAAATCTCTTAGACCCAAAAAACACAACTTACTCATCGATTTGGCACGTTTTTACATTTTCACGTTCACGGAGACGTCCGCCATCTCGCGCATGCGCTGTCGATAGCGCTGTAGATATAATATGGATTCGACCCACTTTCATTTCAACCGTCTAAAGATTTTAACTGGGTCACCAATCACAAACCTGGGAAAGATGTCACGTTGCATTCGACGGCGCGCGTACACAATTCCAATTCCATTCGAATACCGTGTTTCTTTTCCTCCGATGTTGCTTTCAAACCTTCTATATGACCGGTTTTTATTCGAATAGCGGGTTTCTACTTCACCGATTGCTTTCAAACCTTCCATAGGACCGGGTTTGTATAAGCTTTTTTGGGAAAAAACGCAATTTACACTTTCTATTCAAATCCAGCGATTTGCATTTCTACACAACGTTGCATTCGTTGCGCGCGTGTCTTTTTATAGCGCTATGCTTTTCTCGAAATAACACAACATTTGCATTCGATTTCAGCGAATTCAATATTTATTTGCAATTGAATGCGGCCGTGTGGGAGGAAGGGAGCGGGAGGAAGGGGAGGGAGGAAGCGGACGGAATGGAGGAGGGGAGGGACGGAGGGGAGGGAGGGGAAGAAACGGGAGGTAGGGGAGGGATGGAGGAGGGAAGGGGAGGGAGTGGGAATGGAGGTAGGGAGGGACAGAGGAACGGAGGGAGGGAAGGAGGCAGGGGAAGGGAAGTAGGGAGGGAGGGTTGGACGGTCTTTTCAGCCACAGCAACGCGTGGCCGGGTACAGCTAGTAAGGATATATAAAGGGAGGTAGGTTATTCAACATAGAAGGGAGCTGACTCGCTTGGCCACATTGGTAAGGTCGATGGCGGCGCGTCTGTACGCTACTCTCTGAAAGAGAGCGTGCGGGCCACGGTTCGATTCCCAAAGGTGGCTATTTCAGAGATTCAAATCTCGGGCTAGAACGGTCCGTCCACGGGGACCTAAATGGCGTTGCGACACTAACCATCTTTGAAATGGCAGTGTCGTTAAACACGTAACAACAACATAGAAGGGTCTAATTCCACATGAAAGGGTCTACAATGGCAAAAGCTGGTGTTGGGCCATGTAAGTCCTTGCCCGAGGAACTAGATCAAGTCGATAAGCAAACCGATCAGCCGACCGGAGAGGGTGGGAAGGTACTGCAGAGAGGGTTTGTGTACCAAGTGACAAAGGTGCTTAGGAGCTTGTCCATTTTGAGTACAGGTAGGCCCTATGTATGATATTGTGTGTGCGTGTGTGTGATTAGCTGTCTTCCTTTCTGCACTGCAGTCTTTCATGATGATAGACTATATTGGGCGTGTCAAGTCATAAATTCTTCTCTTTGTATTAATAAAGAAGAGATTCTATTGATCAATGAACAGATTTACACCTCTTTTAGCTGTGCGGCTTTTGATCACAGGGCAAATCTTCAAACATCCACGTTTCGAGCAATGTGCCGTCGTTTACAGCTTGCCGACTCTAGCATTTGTGACGCAGCTGAGAAAAATTGTGGGGAGGGAATTTCTTCACGTTCCCTCCCCAGCTCTAAATGTGAGAAGGGAATTCCCTTCCTTCCCTCCCCGGGATTTACGGCCCTGAACGCACCTCCCTATTTGAATCCATACATTCCTCCTCGTTACCATCGATCATCAAGTGCGATTCTTTTATGAAGTTTTATCGATGAACCCTGATGCACAACTGTTTTGGGCTAGCATGTATTCTACTTCTCGAGATTAGGTCTACGAGATAGCGATTACCATAATGACCAACCCTTAGAGAACTATTGCTTGATTGAAATGATCAAGACCTGTTTTAACGACTCTGTACTGGACATATGCTTGAATTCATCATCATCATCATCATCATCATCATCATCATCATCATCATCATCATCATCATCATCATAATCATCATCATCATCATCATCATCATCATCATCATCATCTTGACCATCTTCATTGCTGCGGTTCGGAGACCAGAACCAACGACATGAGTTTCCTCCACCCCTCTCTGTCCCTCGCCCTCCTTATGCAATCCGCCATCGACGACCCCATCCACTCCTCGACATCATCCATCCAGCGTCTTCTCGGTGTTCCTCGGGCTCTTTTTCCATCCGCATATCCCTGATATATGAAGGCCGGTAGATTGTCCGCCCTAATCATGTGTTCAAAGTAGTTCAACTTCCTGCTTGAATTAGAAACACATTTATTTATGTGCTTTTAACAAATCATCAGCAACGTTTGTGTTGTTACTTACTTGCTGCCAGCTCTGAACGTAAAGATGGGTCCAAGTTGATCTGCTTTCCTCGTGAAAAATTCCGGGAGACTTTTGAAGCCTCGTAAAAACGGCAAAGACCCGACAATTGGTAGAGCAGGAAGAGAAGGAGGATAACGGGGCCTTTCCTTTCCTAGGCCCTTCCACCACTGTAGGAGAAAGCGTGAGAGAAAACATATTCCAAGAACGACTAGTAATTCCACCGGTCCCAGCATCTTATCTCTTCCTGTGAATCAAATGAAACGGCAACCGGGAAAGGTAACGGCCCGCTATTCCGAGGGTTCACTATTCCGAAGGTCCACTATTCCGAATATCCGCTATATTTTTTTTGTTATCCTTGGTGGTTATGGTTACAGTGGGTTAGGGTTGGGGTAAGGTGGGTTAGGGTTGAGGGGGTTAGGATTAAGTTTAGGGTTATGGCTAGGGTTAGGGTTGGGGAGGGTTAGGGTTATGGCTGGGGTGGGTTAGGGTTAGGTTTAGGGTTATGGTTAGAGTTGGGGTGAGTTAGGGTTAGGGTTATAGTTAGGTTTAGGGTTAGGTTTAGGGTTCGGGTTCGGAATAGTGGACCTTCGGAATAGTGGACCCTCGGAATAGTGGACCCAAACCACCGGGAAAATAAAACAAATGAATAATATTGGTCTATTTTTCTACTTTATATTACGTCTTATAACTTACGATTTATAGTTTTTGTATTGTAGTCTGTGCTGCAGTTTATATAACTCCTCCATTTATAAGTTTTATATATTTTCTTTCAAAAAATTAGTTTTGTTCATTTAGAAATTGAGTTATGCCTCGTAGAATTAATTCCGTATATTTCCCATCAGATAAAATTATTTTCGCAAACTACTAATTTAGAAATGGCCATGCACAACACTATTTCTTGCACTGAATACTTTTTATGCTAGGTTGGCTAACGGAGCTGGCCTAGCGTCTGTTGTCAAGCTCTGAGCATGGCTACTGCATCCTACAAAATACGGAGGCCAATGATAGGACTTATCCGAGATCAAATTAGTGTGATTCCCAGCGAAACAGCGATCGTTGAATCACACACTATTCTCACCATCAACGCACACCTGAAAAGAAAACGAACACAAAGTGTTAGAATGTAAGAATGGCAATATTAGCAATATCAGGTAGCCTATCAACCTTTTTGAAACTTCTTTCCTCTTTTGAGGCAAGCTCATAATAGAGCATAAAATGTACGAACAACGTAGGTAGGCCTACATAGCTTTATAGCTCACATGGCACACGAAGTAGGCCGTTTGAGCTATAAAGTGGGTCGTGTGTTTAACGGAGCTCGCCAAGCGTCTATTCTCAGGCTCTGTATAGGCTACTGTGTCTAGACTGCTCGAGGCCAACAAAACTACAGAAGCCAATTATAGGCCATTCCGGTACCCGAGATCAAATTGTATGATTTCCATGTGCGAAAGATACTCTAGCGGCTGCAAACAACTTTATGAATAAGGCTGAATTATGCAGCTAGGCTACTGACAGGCGCTGAAGTAGCGAATTAATCAAAATGTAACTATAGTCGATTATTTTAATGCTATCTTGCTATTTTGGAGGAAACTCGGGTGAAATTCTCTCTTCGTTGGCTCCAGGGGCGCCATTTCGGCTAAAGCAGGCCCTGATTGGCTCAATTTTCCTTCCATTGTGAATATAGGTCTACTTCTCCACGTATAGAGTCTAATGCTTATGGTTGCATGTATTCCCTTCCTTCACGACTTGATACTCAAAATTAGATCCTATGCATATCCTCTCCGAACTCCCGTCCTAAAAGTATCACGTGATCCGATGTCACCTAGAGTTTCGACTGTGGTATTGATGTAATGCTGAAACTGTAGGCCTACAAGCCCTAGGCCTATAATCTATCATGCTAGAGGGCGTAACACCGATGGCAGTGTTTTCAAACTGGTGTATGCCACATATACATTTTTATACATGTGTCGACTATACGAGTGTTTGTCACTTCTTATAATATCGTCTGACAACTTGCCTCTGAAGTCTATACAACTTATATGCTACGACAAGGCCTTAGATTTATCGTTTCAGGTCGGGTTATATGCAATAAACCTACATTTAAACCCGGTGTTTAGAACTTTGGATGTTTTATGGAGTAGCCTACTGTCTCGCGACCGTGAGATCATCTTTCTTCGACAATGATTTCAAACGAGAGTGAGAAGTGCCGGGTTTGAGTGGGAGTGGAGGGGTTCAACACCTCGATCTTTCTTAGATCGGTTTAGTTAGGCTATGTCTTCTATGCATCTATGCACGCTCCTATAGCGTACCATGTGGATCATATTATTATAGTCTCCTCCCGTTGTTTTCTTACAATTTCTTACACATACAGGCATGGACGCCCGCAGAAATTCTTGTAGGAATAAACACAACACAACGGCTACGGTTTAACTTCTTAACAAGTGATGGAAAATTGAAAGCAGAATTATTAAGAACACAAACTTGTAGATCTACGTTGTCAGTCCACAGATCTTTCCAAATGCAAATTTCTTAGCTTTACTTTGTGCATCTTTTGTAACATTAATTTTGCTCTCGTGTGCGAAGGGCCTCTAAAAAGAATGCGGTATGGTTTCTTACAAAGGCTGACGCGAAGTTGGCCACGTGAAGGGGGGATAATTTATAGAGTCATGTTAGACTTGCTAAGATGAAGAATGTAACGGTTGGCGGGGATGAAATGTCAAACAAATGCTTCTAATGCATGATGCTAAACAAAATAATATTGTGCAGGATATTAGATAAAAGGTAGCAAAACATTATAGGAATGGGGTCACGTGATGCAGAAGAGTGATACAGAAAGATGCTAACTTGACCATGTTGAGAGATTCCATGGGATACAAGAAAGATAATGAGAAGGGCGCTTTAACCATCCACTAGCGACTGTTGACTCCTAGAAACGAGTCGATATCTAATCTTAACAATGAAAGATCGGGTTTGAAGTTCGCCAGGTCAGAAATAATCCTAAAATGTCGAGATATCTACTTTACCTGCTACGATCATCCATCACAGCAATAATGAGCACATAGCCTATCGATCTGAAGATGAGTGTAGGCCTAAGTGTAATATTAATAATAATAATAATGATAATTTTCGTCCATTCAACAATCCGGTTGACAAAACGCAACCGGTTGCAGTGTACAATTATGCAGTTGAAACAATGTACGTGGCGCGCGAACTCGTTGCCTCATGCTCTCTACGCCAGCGGGTCATCCATTGGGCTGCCGCTTCCCGCTCCCTTCAGGAACGAAACCAAATTGCCACTATATTATAATTATTAGGTCTTAAGTGTTAAGCTACAGATCCTATTGTGTAGGCCTAATTGTGTAATATGTAGCGGTAGCCGTGCGAAGCTGGCCGTAATTCGTGTAACTTGTATCTGTAATCATTCTGCGGTCTGTCAGATTGAATGTTAATAAACAAAGATTATTATTATTATTGTGAACGGCAAAATGAGATGATAATTCGTATATCATCCTTTCCAGTTCTGTCAAATCATAAGCTAACAGCCGAGCCATTTGGATTAGTTAATCTCTCGGAATCAGTCGTATGTTAAAATCGGATGAGGTCAGTACGAGTGCCACTGGTTCGATCGGGTAGGCTTCAACAATGGTCTGGTCCTCTGGTGGTTGAATGATGAAACGTTGCAACAACCCAGTCAGGAGAAGAAAGAACTCCGCACGAGCAAGACTTTCACCGAAACAAGAGCGCCGCCCTGGTGAATAAAAAAAGAAACCATAAACAAATTCTAAACAGAACTTTGCTGTTGAATAGGCCAATATAATTATATTAGTGTCTTCCTTCGGAGGTAGAGGATTAGATTAGTATAGGTCATAATCGCTCAGGCTTACAGAACCAATGTGAAGACTAATCATCATCATCATCATCATCATCATCATCATCATCATCATCATCATCATCATCATCATCATCATCATCATCATCATCATCATCATCATCATCATCATCATCACTGTGCTTCCTCGATGTTGTGTAGGAAAACCCTTCCGGATGCTATGATGTGGCACCGTTGTGTGCAGATTGTAAGGCTGCCGGATTCACCGGGACAGTCTCGGAATCGACCTTGTGCGGGACACGGGACGTGTCCCGGATTGATCTCATTTTGTCCCGGAATTTTGGCCAGAGATCCACTTAGCACAATTATTGTTCCTATTAATTTTTGCTTACTAAAGTCGGCCATTTGTACGATGAGTTTTACGTCCTGATCTCTATAACACCTACATTACGTTGTTGGCTGAACATCGGGAGTTAAAGTCTTGAAAACTTTATACTGACACTCGGTTTTCGGTTTAGCATATTATTGTGTCCGCTTTTAATGAGTTTTATTTGCGAAAGAGCGTTCAGCGTTATGAACGATCTGTTGTCTAACAATCGCAATTACCTGAGCACCGAGAATTCACCGACCTTATAATAAGGCACAACCATGGGCGCCCGCACACAGGGGCAAGAGGGGGCACTTGCCCCCTCCTGGAAAACTGACTCCAGTTTTTCTAACTACTACTTATGGGTTTTTAACAAATTTCTTTGCATTAAAGCACCAATGACATGAATAATACACACAGTGAAAGGAATAGATCTAGACTACGTTTTGAAATTTCTATAGAAATAAAAAAAGCTCTTAATTTTCTGCCTTGCATGTTCAAACTCTGTCTAAAAACTGTAACAATAACCATTGGCTTTCAACCCTCCTGCGGGCACTCATGAAAATAGCAGGCCTATCGATTATGGCCTATAATTATATAGGCCTATACTTGATTGGAATCTCGCTGTAATGCAACCTTTCACAACTGCACAAAATTAATAATTGTCAATAAATTAAATTAGTACAAAACTTTCAAATTTCTTAACCGCACACTGAAATTATGTTATTCACCAGCATTGTAATAATATCAATTAAGTTTGCTATAAGCCAGGCTGCATTTTGTCCATTTTGCATGCTGCCAGTACAGAATCTATAGGGAAGTCAAGCTGTAGAGAAACTCGGAAAACATAAATTTGAGAAATTTGCATAAGAAACGTCTTTAAAAAAACCAGATTCTTAATTTCTAGCTTGGCATTTTCAAGCTCTTGCTACTGAAAAATGTAACTTGTGACTATCGTAAAAAATTTGCCCCCTCCTGCAAAAATTTCTGCGGGCGCCCATGGGCACAACTGTAGTTTAATATAAATTTCAGCAATTAAGTCGGCACGCCTTCAGCCATCGAGTGGCTGAAGGCGTCCCGGAATGGCAAAATCAGAAGTTGGCAGCCCTAGCAGATTGTCTGGCGTTAGAAGAGATGTGTGTTTTCAGTGGATCGGCGGTGGCAACTGTCACCCTACTTCTCGATGAGCCTTCTCACACACATTAACATTGATCTAAAACACAAGTTAATATACGGCGACGTCGATCCAAGAGCTTCCTCGATTTCCTTCCCGTAATTTTACATCAGCTTCTCACGTTCGAGGATGACAACACGGCCAACACCGTCCTGTCCAAGAGTCATTGCCATGCAGTTGACTCTAATACTAACAGTCCATGAACACTATGATTTTTTACCTCGAATTGCACGAACGAAATCGATTACTAACCTATGGAAAAGGCAATGACAGATTCTTTGTTGATCACTTGTCCATCCTTGTCCAGAAACCTTTCCGGTCGAAATGTTTCCGGATCTTTCCAAACTTTTGGATTATTGTGAGCCGCGTAAAGGTTTATCAGAACCTGAACAACGGAGAACAACTCATCGCGATAAAAAATATTTTCATTAGAGTGCAGCAATAAATGATAGATCTAGGCTACTCAGCGTGCAGAAAGATATAGCCGCCAGATAATCACCTTCAATAAAATAATCATCTAGTGCTACAATAATTGTCTATTTGTAAAAAGATCTATTAAACATTTCCCGAGAGCTTTCGGACTTTTAAGGCAACAACTCCTATGCGTTACGTCATAGCCTATAGGCCTACGGCTAATAATAAGACACACGACGGCTTCATTCGAAAAAAGTATCTGCTGAATCATATTTATCGAAGGAAACAATAGAATAACAATTGATTAAAAACAGAATTAATGATTTTCTAGGAAAATTTAGAATTGACCATTTGCAATAGTTTTGGGATTACCAATGTTAGGCTATAGGCTAAGCTTAGCATAAAATGTCTTCACAAAAATTAATGTTCTATTACCGTGGTTCCAGACGGGATGAAATAGTCTCCCACAGTAGTGTCGCCTGTCGTTATGTGAGGCATAGCCAAAGGAACCAAAGTCCTCCAGCGCATCATCTCCACACTCGTTGCATCAACAAATGGTAGGTTGGGTTGGTCCGTCATGGAAGGAAGTCTATCTCTCGGTATCACGGAATCAATCTCTGCTCTCAATCGATCCTGTACACCTGGATTGTTGGCTAAGGCGACCATGGTCCAAAGAAGAGTATTTGCTGTTGTATCAGTTCCCCCTCCAACAATATCACGAAGTGTGAAGCCAAGTTGCTCAGCGTCGTAATCTGGACCCTCGTGCTCCAGATATCTTGACACAAAACAATCGTTTGTAGGGTCTTCAAGAATCGTAGTAATCTCATTTCGAAAAATCTTTTGGAGTGCCTTCTCGGTGGCAATATGCTGGTTCAATTTGTCACGATGAAATGGAAGAAATCTAAGTATTGGAGCAACATCTAAATCCGAATCAAACGTGTCAAACATTCTCGTGAGTTGGTGTCCAAGCTCCGTCAATCCGAAGTCATAGTTATTTCTTCGTCCAAATACAATATTCGTAATGACGTTTGTTGTGGCGAGGTGCACTATTTCTTTTGGATTAAAGGAACGTCCATTTTGTTTCCGTAGAAATTCCGTGATGGATTCAAGTTCAGTTAAGATTCTTGATTCCATTATGCTCTTTGCTCCAAAGCCAAATTGTTTTAATATGGAGAGTGAGAGTTGGCGGTATCTCTTCCATTCCTTAGTGGTATTCATCATACTCATACCTGGAGGCAAGAGAGAAACAACGATACCATTATTTTGATTCCAATTTCTGTGCATTGCTAAACAACGTGGGCGCAGTGGTGTAGACTGTAGAGGGTATGTTCGTCGCCTTGCAGCCGGATGGTTTCAGGTTCGAATCCACCTCAAGTCAACGCGTAAGGACCGTGGGAAAGTCTTTCACTTACAATTGCTCAGCGCTTCGGGGTGAAACACCGATGCAGTGTCCGCTCTGTAGTCGGGAGCGTCTCTGAGTAGTGAGCTTGAAGGGGCGCTTTATAACAAGTGCGCATACAAACAATTTAAAGCCAGGAGTAAGCATCCACGCTAATTAGAAAATTAGTATAGGCCTACTCAATAAAAAAGTTTCTTTTGATTTCACACTGACAAAACGCAAAGTAGTTAAAAATAATAGATGATAACAAATTATCACAGGAGTTGAATTTAACTTGGAAGCCATGCAAGACGCGTAGCCTATCACGTTCCACTGTTCATTTTTCCAACCCTACCCGCCGAGTGAAATGGAAGGTTGAGTGGACATTTCGGAGGGTAGCGTCCGTGCGCCCTTCACGGAGTAGTGTTACCATTACCCTAATCACCACCCCCTTTGCACTCGCTGAAAGATAAAATTAATAGGAGTAGGCCTACTAATGAACTCTGAAAATGGGATGAAAACAGATTTTACCTAAGCTACATTAACTGTTAGGTTCCCAAATATATTACTAACAGATTTTCATTGACAATCTATTTTAAATCAATCAGTGTGAAATTTGCAAGTCTGCTGTTTAAAAATTACCGTTTTTATGACTACTGTCAGCCTAATGAGAGACAAGGCAAGTATTTAAATTCGCGCTTTTCGTGATTTTTGCTTCAAATGTGTGTGCTTACACTAGGATCCTACTCAGTTCATGATTCGGTATGGAAATTTTTTTGATCATGATTTTGGAAAGGAATGTGAACTTGGGCCTACTTGTCTTTAGCGTGCAACTTGTGGCCAAGTTTTATGTTTGCTTATCATGAAAGTCTACTTTATTGATGTCTGCATTCCAAACATTCTGCTTTTCGGTCGAAATATCGTGCATATGAAATCAGTTATTAAAGGAGTCTTTGTAGACCAGGTCATCTGACTGCACCGGTCTGCAGCCAACGATCGCTTAGATGTGGTACACTAGACAAAGTCCAAATGTTCCAAGAATTGTTATGAGGAAAATCAGAGTGCAGCAATTTAGTGCAATGACAATCTGTCACACTTAGTGTAGTGCGTCATAGTGTAACGCAGTCTAATGTAAATCTATTAAGTAAATCAGCGCCACAGAAAGTCTGCGTCTTAACCTGTAGCCTAAGTCATGCACCATTGTGTGATATGATATCATCTGCTTCTGTCTTATAGACGAAACTAGGTTGAGCAACCAGTTCGTTATAAATTATGCGAATTGCGTAAACGAGTAAGTTCATTCCCCAGACTACGATTCCTTGTGTGCTGTAGAAATGCCGAGATTGTGATTACGATTTGAAATCGGTCAAAGATCGAGGTCTTATGAATAATTATTAATGAAAACCTCATACAAGAGTAGGAATAGTTGATACGCCCTACAGCGCAGTCACCCGAGCAGACGAGAATGGCACCAACCTTAGCTAACATTATAATTCTATGCCATTACAAGTAAAAACCTGCAAGCTACATTGGCATTCGTGCAGTAGTCCAGCTATTGATATCCTAAAATGTTAGCCTATCTGTAGAGGTTAGAAGATATTAGCAAGATTTTATGTCTATACAACCACTAAATTTCAAAGTGATTCGTGGTATATAGTAGATAATTATGCTCACCCTTAGCATTGGGATTGGATAAAGTTTCAGAGTAAAGCGAGCTTCTTCCCGAGAATGCAGAAATATTGTTGACGAGTGCATCTTCGATAACCTTCTTGCTATTCAGAATTAAGACCAGCCTGTAATCGGAGAGTAAACTTAAGTAAGGTACGAACTGCAACACAAGCTACATGAGCGTCATTATTTCATCCCACTACGCATAAATGCCTTAGTTCTACTCCATCAGCTGCATTTGCTTACTGTTGAGTTCAGGATAAAATTTAAATTTTGACCTGTTTGACCTACAAATCCATCAGCACCAAACACACCTCCCTATATACTTGAAGTCACTACTGGCGTCATACATTCCTTCTCGCTGTCAGCGACCATCAAGTGCAACACTTTTAGCTGAGCCTGATGCAGAACAGTTTTGGGCTAGCGTGTATTCTGCGTCTCGAGAGTACGAGATAACGATTACGATAGAAAACTATTGCTTGATTGAAATACACAAGACTTGCTGACTCTGTACTGGACACATGCTTGAATTAGAAACACGTTTATTTGCCTTTTACAGATAAGCAGCGACATTTGTGTTGCTACTTACTTGCTGCCTGCTCTGAATGTAAAGATTGGTCCAAGTTGGTGTGATTTTCTCATGAAAAAGTCGGCGAGGTTCTGGAAACCCCGTAGGAATGGTAAGGATCCGACAATTGGAAGAGCTGGAAGAGAAGGAGGATAACGACGACTTTCCTTCCCGAGACCTTTCCACCACTGGAGGAGAAAGCGTGAGGACAACCATATCCCCAAAAAGACAACCAATTCCACCGGCATTAGCATCTTAAGTCTTCCTATGAATTAAAACGAAATGACAACCGGGAAAATTTAGAAAATAAATCATTGTCTATAATATTATCTTTATACTTTGTATTTTTTTGATTTTGTAATTTATAGTAACTGTTATTGTACTGCGGTCTGTGCAGCAATTTATATAACTCCATTTTTTAAAGTGTGATATATTATTTTCTTTAAAACAATTAGCCTAGTTTGCAAATTCAGTAACTGAGTTTAATTCAGTTTGTTCTTTAAGTACTGTATTAGGCCTAATATAATTAATTCCGCATAGGCCTATGCCTATTTCCCATGATGCCTATTATCAAATAAAATTATTTTCGCAACTAGGCCTACAAATTTATAAATGACCACAAGGCTATTTCTTGCCCAGAATACTTTTGTGCTAGGTTGGCTATATCAGCGAAAATAGTTTGTTACTGGCTCAATTCTGCAAATTAACCAAGCGTGAGCAAACGGTTGTAGGACATTAGCCCCCCTGGACATTATCCCCCCCGGACATTGTCCCCCCCGGACATTAGCCCCCCTGGACATATTCCCCCCCGATTTTGCGTAGGACATTAGCCCCCCCGGACAAAGTCCCCCCTATGTGCAAATCGTAGAATAATGCCGTAACCGATAAGACTTGTCACTGGCATTCACATGCAAACAAAAGTACTTAGTGTCATTTAGGTCCTAATTGTATCAATAGGCCTAAGCTTAGACTTTGATTTGAAATGAACGAATGGGAATCGTATGTAGGGCCTATACAGTCTATTTGTTTAGTGTCTCACAACAAAGATTTGTTAACGTCAGTTAGGCTATGTCTCAGCTTCCTAGACTTATTAGTGTCATTTCAATTCAAAATTAGATTCAATACATTAGATAAATGAACGAATGGGTATCATATACAGTAAGTAGGCCTACTTGTTAGTGTCAGTTATGGCTACAACGAAGGTTTATTAACAACATTTACGTATGAGCTTCGTAGACTTCTTAGCGTCGTTTCAGGCCTTTAAAATGTCTTATAATATATTAAACCTTCAATTAACTTAGTATATTCCTACAGGATGTTAAACTAATGTGTAATGTATAGATATTCATATAACATAGGCCCATTAATTACATTTTGTGCATCACTTTTAGGTAATGCTATCATATACTGGGGGGGGATAATGTCCTACCCCGGGGGGGATAATGTCCGGGGGGGCTAATGTCCGGGGGGGACAATGTCCGGGGGGGATAATGTCCAGGGGGGCTAATGTCCGTTTACCGAGCAGAGCAGGTTGTAGGACATTAGCCCCCCTGGACATTATCCCCCCCGGACATTGTCCCCCCCGGACATTAGCCCCCCTGGACATATTCATATAGATATTCATATAACATAGGCCCATTAATTACATTTTGTGCATCACTTTTAGGTAATGCTATCATATACTGGGGGGGGATAATGTCCTACCCCGGGGGGGATAATGTCCGGGGGGGCTAATGTCCGGGGGGGACAATGTCCGGGGGGGATAATGTCCAGGGGGGCTAATGTCCGTTTACCGAGCAAACAATGCATCTCCTGCAGTGCCCTTTTGAGTTTTGACTCAAGATTGACTTAGCAGACGCGAAACAACAATCTTTGAATCACATAGGCCTACCGTATCAGCGAACTCCAGAAAAGTAAACGAACGCAAAATTTTATTGTATAAGTGCTTAGAGTGGTGATAATAGCAGGTATCAACCTTTTTGAAGGTTTTCATTTCCCCTTATAAGGTAGGCTAAGAATAAAACGTCAAATGCACGATGACCTAGTTACGCGAAGTAGGCCATGTGGGCCATAGAGCAGGTCGTATGTTTAACGGAGCTGGCCACAGCGTCTGTTGTCGGGCTCTGTGTACTCTGCACAGTAGGGGGCCTATAGGCCTTATCCGAAATCAAATTAGTGGGATTACATTGGGCGAAAGTAACTATAGGGGCTGCTAAAAGAACTTGAAGAATTAGGCCGAATTACTAGCCTACTGACCTCTGAAACAGCGAATTGACCAACAGATAGGACTTTGGTCTAATATTTAATGTCATCTTGCTATTTGCATGACGCTGAGGTGAAACGCTCTCCTCATTGGCTTCAGGCAGGCCTTATGCATAGGCAAAGCAGGCAGTTGCCTAGAGGCGCTACGCCGCGCCGCCGTTACCACAAAACGGGGGCGTCATGTCCGCCAAAGTGTACTTTAATTTTTAAAATCTCACTAGTAACCATTTCCCCAAAATTGAATATTATCCAGCCTTTAGTGAAAGCCTACTAATAAAAAATATAATAAATTACTCAGTTGAACGTATACAAGGATCTGGCTAATAATAGGCTAATTCATCTTTAGATTCTGAAGTGGGTTGAACAATTGAGTGGGAATCTGAGGGTGCCAAATGTAGGTCTACATTCTGCGCGGGGTGCCAAATGTGTGCTTTGTCTGTGGCACCAAAATGCATGCTTTGCATGGGGTGCCATTTGGGCTAAGGCCGGTGTCACGAAATAGAGTATACCCGTATTAATCGTACCCCCCTCCCCCAAATGAAAGGAAGTCGAATAAAGCCACTTCCGCGTGTGTTTATTTTTGCAAATTAATTTTCATCTGCTTTGTTTTGAACAATGACACTAACAGGTATGTTTATTCCTACTAGATAATTCTTTTTGCTCTGGTTTTAGAGCACTTAGAACATTTAAAACACTTAAGAACACTCAGAGTCAATAACTAAATTCGAATTGCCTTTCTCTGAATATTGCCTAGCACACTCAAAACAATTAGAATCAGTTTAAATTTTGATTAGCCTACATCATAAGTGTTCAATTATACGCATTTCTCAAAAAGGAGATTGAATGGTTTATCCTCCCGGATAGTCTAGACTGGTTAATTCCATCCGGGTGATAGATTACATGTAATTCATCCCCCCGGATAGCTTTAAGGTGGTATAAAATATCACGCGACACCGGCCCTGATTGGCACAATCATTTTCCTTCCATCGTTGTGATTATAGCCTACTTTCCATGTACATATTGCTTATCGCTGCATGTATCCCTTCCTTCACGGCTTGATACTCAAAATATCCTATGCATATCCTCTCCGAACTCTCCGATTGAAATCCGCAAAAACCACGACAAGGAAGTCTAGCTGCTCCAAGATGTTAATGGCATGGGCCTGCTGACGGGACCTGTTGAAGCTGGGCAGCATGACGCGAGACAGACTCAGACAGAGAGTGGCGTCGGACTATTACGGGCATTGGTATATGAACTCAAAAATAGGAAAAGTTAAATTTATTAAATCGTGATACAATCATCCGTTGCCCATCACAACGACAGTCTACAGGAGAACGATGTCACTGTTTGGACACTAACGAGAAATAAATCCATCATATATACTGGGATAGAAAAAATTCTTGAAAGCTTTGAGGTCACAGACGTAATCGTTTTGCTTTTCGTTTCATCTTTAAAAATTTTCTTTGCGGAACTCTGCCGAAATGTCGGCGAATCATAGTAATAATAAGGTTCAAAGAGGTGGTAATCCAAACAATATGTAACGTATAGACTAATCAATCAGTTCATGAACTCCATACGGCCATACGGGATTGGTTTAATGTAGCCTACATGTACGCTTACGTCTCAGTTTCAGCATAACATCAGCAGAATATACTGGTTTTAATTAGATCATTAGTCCAGTGTTTTGCTAGAGTTGGACTGCCAGACGAAAGATCGGGGTTTCAAATTCCGCCAGGTTAGAAATAGGTCTGAAATGTCGAGATATATCTGCTTCACCTGCCACATCAGCCATCTCAGCAATAATGAGCACATAGACTGCACACTATCTGTCGGAAGATGAACAGGCAGAGGAGAGGACTGGTCATCCCTTCTGATAATATTGTTATGCTGAGGACATTTTGACACAGTTTTACATTAAATACCGCTGAAGAACTTTTAATGGCGCCGCTTGGCAAGCTCTATGCCTAGTATCGACTCAGCCATATGTCTCTCTCTCTCTCTCTCGCTGTCTCTCTCTCTCTGTTTCTCTCTCTGTCTCTGTCTCTGTCTCTCTTTTCACCTTACTCTCTCTCTCTCTCTCTCACTCTCTGTCTCTCTGTCTATCTATCTATCTATCTATCTGTCTGTCTGTCTGTCTGTCTGTCTGTCTGTCTGTCTGTCTGTCTGTCTGTCTGTCTGTCTATCTATCTATCTATCTATCAATCTATCTATCTATCTACCTAGCAGCCGTAGGGTTGCAGGTTAGAATTCACCTCAAGTCGCCGCGTTGGGACCTTGGGCAAGTCCTTCACTCGCAATTGCTTAGCGCATCGGCGTGAAACTCCGATGCAGTGTTAGACGCTGCAGTCGAGAGCGTCTTTGAGTAGTGAGCTTAACAAGTGCACATACAAACAAACAAAACAAACATATACGCGCTATGTATGCATGCACGGCATTGCTCGCATTCAGGTTGGTATATCTCAAAATTTAGTATAGGCTATTCCTTTAAAATAGTTGCTTTCACTGACACATTTAATCACATAGTAACCATGATACATGTACAAAAGTTATCAGTAAGCAGAGAGTTTGCATATAAATTAATGTCAAGCCATACAAATGGATCGGTAAGCATAATTATACAGTTCAGATAACAGATAAGCGTAAACGCAGTGGAGAAAACTTAATTAAGGATAGGCCTAACTAGCGGCCCGGGAAATTTCGGTTTTCGTCCCCCGCCTGACCCCGCTCCCACGCCACCCTTCTCACCTCGCATTCTTCCATCGGCCCCAACCCGGTCCAACCACTTTGGGTGCCCGGCATTGCCCGTGATATTTAGGTTTTCGGTCCAACACAGCTCCCACCCGTCCATGTTTACGCTATAGTCAGCATTTTTGCGAAACCGCGTGCCAAAAGATCTGCACTCGGCGAAAAATGAGGTTAAAAATCTATTGGTTCGTTGAAAATCGATCGGCGAAAATTATTGCGTCTTAAATAGGCTACTGATACATACGACACGGTATAGATATTAATTAACGGCATAACGCGCTATAATTTTAAAATCGGCCATGACGTCATTAATGTACTGGTTTCAATCATCTGTATATCATCGATGGTTTCAATGTTTGTTAAAAATGATGCTTGAAAGCAAATGGCGTCTCAAACACACGCGTTAGCATTGCGATAGAAAATTAAATGTTTCAAACTCGTGAAAAGGTAAGATTTTTGGATCGCGAACCTCGTCTGTGTTTTGAGGGGTGCTAAGAAGTTGTTTTGTAAATTGTTGGAAAAAATCGGTCGCGTGGATCAGAAGATTTTTGATCAACCACACTGTTACAGTTTCTCTTTTATAGATTTAGATAATAATAGTCTTTCTTTATTCAACAATCCGCTTGACAAAACGCAACCGGTTACACTGTACAATTATGCAGTTGAAACAATGTACATGTAGGCCTAAGAATCGCGAACTCGTTAGGCCTACCTCTTGCTCTCTACGTCAGCGTGTTATCCATTTTGCTACCGACCCCCCCTATGAAACAAATTGCTACTCATTTATTTTGTAAATGGCAATTATGATGCGATAATTAGTATAATATCATTCTTTGTAATGTCGTAAAACCTTATGCTAAAGGCCAAGCCATTTGGAGTTGTTAATCTCTCGTTTGGAGCTGTTAATCTCTCGGAATTAGTCGTATGTTAAAATCGGATGAGGTCAGTAGGAGTGCCACTGGTTCTGTCGGGTAGGCTTCAACAATGGTCTGGCCCTCTGGTGGTTGAATAATAAAGCGTTGCACCAATCCAGTGAGAAGAAGGAAAAACTCCGCACGAGCAAGACTTTCACCGAAACAAGCGCGCCGCCCTGGTGAATACAAAAATAGAAAATCATAACAAATTCTAAACAGAACTTTGCCGTTGACTATTAGTGTCTTCCCTCGAAGCATGGGCGGAGACTTATGGGAACAGGGTGACGGTGGCACCCCTCAATGGATGTGGTCATAGGCGTACGAGGCGGGGGTCCAGAGGGGGCAAGTGCCCCCCCAAATTTCGGGCAAATGTGTTTTTCGGGCAAAAGAGGCTTGGACGGGCCAAAAAATTTGGGAGATTTTTTTCGGGCAAAACAGGTACGGGAGGGATTTTTCGGGCACACAGGGGTAAAAAGGTCGTAAGATTTCAGAATTTTGGGCGAATGACTAAAAAAAAAAGGAAAAAAGGTCGTCAGATTTTTCGGACGGGAAAAATCTTAAGAATTTTTAGCGGATGACTAAAAAAAAAGTCGTCAGATTTTTCGGGCCAAAAATTTTTTGGGGCCCCCGACTGCCGAAATCTCCCGTACGCCTATGGATGTGGTGGTGGACGGCCCCCACAAATCGTTAAGTGTTAGGACATGTGAACACTTTGCGAGGTTTTAACGTTAGAAGACAGAAGAAAAGATCAAAAAGGTCAACTTTTAGGCAGAGAAAATTGGGTTTTTTCATGAACATTTCGGACGGATGACTAAAAAAGGTTGTCAGGAATTTTTACCGGGATAAAGATGGGAAAATTTCGTCGGCAACTCAGCCACTCGCCTGCCCAAAGTCTCGCGTCCTTCCTTCGGCCGCCCGTTTTTGTTCCCTCGCAAGTCTCCGCCCAAATCTTCGCCCATGCCTTGAAGGTACGGGATTAGGTCCCAATCCGTTAGGCTTACAGAAGTAATGTGAAGAATTATCATCGTCACAGTCGTTCCTTTACTCTGTCCCCTATGTTGTGTAGGAAAACCCCTCCAAATGCAATGACCATGGGCGCCCGCACAAAGGCGCAAGAGGAAGCACTTGCCCCCTGGAAAATCGATAACCTTACCTATTTTTTTATAACTACTCTTACTTGTTACAAATTTCTTCGCTTTAGATAAATAATTACACTGATAATGAACAAATTGAAACTGGGGTATCTACATTTAGAAACCTATAAAAAAGGAATTTTGCGTTGTTCAAGCTCTTGCTAAAAACTGTAACCATGACCAATATATGCTCCGCCTAAAACTGCCTGTTCAAAAGAATTCATTCCGCTACCCACCTGATCCTCGGATCTTCCAACTTCCAATCCTTAATGCCCCCCACCCTTACAGCTACTCTGCCCCCTTCGACCCTCTGACAGCCAGAGTAGAAACACCTTCTGGCTACCATTTGAACCATTCATCCTTTGACTCGATGAATAAGCTGGTGCCTGCTATAATTGACTTTCGAGTGGTGCTTTAGAAGTTTAGATAGTACGATTAAACTATGGAAGTAACATAATGAACATAATGAATAACTTAACTAAAAGCAGGTGTCAGTTTTCCAGGGGGCAAGTGGACTTATTGCGCCCTTTAAGAAACCAACTTTTAAATACCGCTTTTTGATTTACTACAGAAATGTCTATGCACAGAAGAAACCATTCACACGAAAAATTATTTTTATAAAAATGATACCGAGAAATATACACCAGAAAAGCTCTATGAAAAATACCCAAGCACGTTCCTAATTTCCTGCTTTGCATTTTTCAATCTCCTGCTACAAATTTTTTAACCCGGTCCATCATGTTTTACCCCCTCCTGAAAAAATTTCTGCGGGCGCCCATGGCTATGACGTCGCACCGTTGTGCGCAGATTGAGGCCGTTAGAATAGATTAGTGGTTTCAGTGAATCGCAGTCGCAACAGTATCCCTATATGTCCCAGTTACATAATGGACTCCCGACACGAAGTCCTGAACTATCAATCTGGCGTAATGATTTCAGGGTCATTGGGACACAATGTCGGGAGTTCTGCGGATTTCGTGTTTTACTTCGATGAGCTTTCTTACACACAATGGCTTTGATGTAACACACAAGTTAAATAACACGGCGATGTCGATCCAAGAACTTCCTCGATTCTCTTCCCGTAATTATCCATCAGTTTCTCACGGTCGAGGATGGCAACACCGTCTTGTCCAAGACTAGACAGTGTCATTGCCCATGCAGATGATGCTAATACTAAAAGCTAATACTAAAAGCAAGTAGACCTAAATACTGTAATTTTTTAACCTGAAATTGCACGAACGAAATCGATTACTAACCAAGGGAAAAGGCAATTACAGATTCTTTGTTGATCACTTGTCCATCCTTGTCCAGAAACCTTTCCGGTCGAAATGTTTCCGGATCTTTCCAAACTTTTGGATCCATGTGAGCCGCGTAAAGGTTTACCAGAACCTGAACAACGGAGAACAACACATGGCGAAAAAATATTTTCATTAGAGCGCAGATATGCTCAGTTTTTCCGAAAGATTTAGCTGCCTGATAATTACCTTCATTAAAAATAATTGATTGCTAAAATAGTTCTGTATCACACAAAAGGTCGATCACATTTTTCACGAGAGCTTTCGAACTTTTAAGTGAACAATTGCTATGCGTTTCGTCATATGCGGCTATTAATATAAAAAGCAATACGGATTCATTCGAAAAAGTATCTGTTGAATCATATTCATGTATCAGTAGAATAAAAATTGACACAAAGCAGAATTAGTGATTTTTTAAGGAAAGTTAAGAATTGAGGTTTTGCAATATTTTGGGATTAGCCTACCAGGGTGAGGTTAATCAATAAGATGTGTTCACAAATGTTCGATTACCGAGGTTCCAGACGGGATGAAATAGTCTCCGACAGTAGTGTCGCTCGTGGTCATGTGAGGAAGGCCCAATGGGACTAAAGTTCTCCAGCGCATAATCTCCACACTTGTTGCATCAACAAACGGTAGGTTGGGTTGGTCCGTCATGGAAGGAAATCTATCCCGCGGTATCACGGAATCAATCTCTGCTCTCAATCGGTCCTGTACACCTGGATTGTTGGCTAAGGCGACCATGGTCCAAAGAAGAGCATTTGCTGTTGTATCCGTCCCCGCTCCTACAACATCACGAAGTAGGAAGCCCAGCTGCTCAGCGTCGTAGGTCGGACCCTCGTGCTCCAGATATCTTGATACAAAACAATCGTTTGTAGGGTCTTCAAGAATCATAGTAACCTCGCTTCGTAAAATCTGTTGGAGTGCCTTATCAGCGGCAATATGCTGGTTCAATCTGTCGCGGTGAAATGGTAGAAATCTTAGTAATGGAGCAACATCTAAATCTGCATCAAAAGTATCAAAGATTCGCTTGACTAGGTGTCCAATCTCCGTCAATCCAGAGTCATAGTTATTTCTTCGTCCAAAGATAATATTCGTAATGACGTTTGTGGTGGCGAGGTGCACAATTTCTTTTGGATTAAAGGAACGTCCATTTTGTTTCCGTATAAATTCCGTGATGGATTCAAATTCAGTTAAGATTCTTGATTCCATTGTGCTCTTAACTCCAAAGCCAAGCTGTTTTAATATTGAGAGTGAGAGTTGATGGTATCTCTTCCATTCCTTAGTGGTATTCATCATGCCCATACCTGGAGGCAAGTGAGTAGCAACGATGTTATTTGGTTTCAATTTCAGTGTTATTACATCTCCAATGCCAAACATTTTTAGCCAACAGCAAGCATTAACGTCAATTAATTAGAAAATGGGTATAATTAATAATCATTCATTCATTCATTCATACATTCATTCAAGAATTTATATAGCGCTTCTTCAAGGGGACTACTCAGAAGCGCTCCCGACTCTAGCACGGCAAAAAAGGACAGTTTTGACTTTTGAGTTTAATAAAAAAAAATGTTTCAGTAATAACCCCAGCAAGTAGACGTAGCTCCTGTGGGAGCCCATTCCAGACAACTGGACCGATCACAGAAAAGGCTCTATGCTGCATCGTTGCAGTTCGTGCAAAAGGGACCAATAGCAAACCCTTCTGTGCAGAACGGAGGGGGCGCCCCGGTGGTCTTGGGTACTAGTGGAGCAACAAAACTCTTGCAAGTAGTGTGGGGCAATTCCAAGCTGGCATTGCCTAACTAGGGCAGCGATCCTAAATTCAATGCGCTGCCGAGTAGGAAGCCAGTGTAATCTCCAGCATATAGCTGGATACATGATCAAATTTAGGGATATGTCCAATTAAACGTGCTGCAGAGCGTAAGACTGTTTAAGCACATTATTCGATTGGATGGGAGGCCGGAGTAAAGTGACGAGCAATAGTCAAGACGGGAAGTAATGAAGGAATGGACCAGAGTGGTGAGAGCACTAGATGTCAGTGAACGGGCAATTGTGCGAAGCTGACGCAGTTGATAATAAGTCTCGAGCAAGTCGGTGAATGTGAGGAGCAAATCTGAGCTCTTGGTCCAACAAGACACCGAGGTCACGGACCGTATTTGAGAAAATGTTAGTGGAGAATTCAGTCACAAGTGCATCGAAGTCAATTTTAGCAAGTTGCTTACGATAATAATAAATAATAATTAAATAAAAAAATAATAATAAATTAACAATAATAATATTTAGCTTCGCTAAATTTCAAACTGACACCACACACTGTGGTTAGAATTGATAGTATGAGCGGATCATAGGCGTACGAGGCGGGGTCCAGAGGGGGCAAATGCCCCCAAACATTTCGGGCAAAACTGTTTTTCGGGCAAGCAGAACCGGAAAATGACTAAAAAAGGTCGTCAACTTTTCGGGTAATTTCGGCCAAGTCTGTTTTTTGGGCAAGCAGACCGGAAAATGACTAAAAAAGGTCAACTTTTTTCTTGGAAAAAGTAGCTTTTCCACGAGATTTCAGGATTTATTTTTCGGGCAGAAGTTAAATCTTTGCGCCCCCCCTACTGCTGAATCTCCCCAGTGGCGTAACTACGGGGGGAAAGGGGGGCAGCCGCCCCCCAAATGAAAGGGCTGCCACCCCAGCTGCCCCCCAATCTCTGCGTTTGTTTTACTTTTTACTTTTACGAGTGATAAAGAATGTTATATAATTTCTGACTTATTTTATTTTTATACAACTTCCTGTACAACTTCTTATAGGGTGGGTGATGGGAAAGTGGGACAGGCCATTATAGTGCACTGTGGGGCAGACAAGCTAGTGAGGCTTGCATGCGTATTATGTCCAATACTGTAATACATCCAAAATCTAAAAATACATAGTCTATGGCAATATACCCTACGTCAGTGGTTCCCAACCTTTTTTGACTTGAGGGCCACTTTTTCTAAGTTGGAGGACACGAGGGCCACTTTTTCTTAGTTGAAGGACATTAGGGGGCCACAAGGTTAAAATTGTATTAACTAAAAGCATATAAAAATTTTATTATTGATTCAAAATATAATGTTTGATGTTAATTATCGACGTTAAAATAAAAGAATTTGTAATAGAAAATAATAATGTGTTCTATCCTGTCCAAATTGTTAGTTTTCTCATATATTTTTGATAATTCTTTGAGAGATTAGGGTCATTTTCTTAGGCCTGGCGGGCCATTTTCTGAGGCCTGGCGGGCCACTTTTGGCCCGCGGGCCACGGGTTGGGAACCGCTGCCCTACGTCATTAAAAGCTTGGGTATGCTCTCTATTGAATCAGAGAGAGCCAAGGCTCTCAACATGACAACGTTTGTTGACGGTTTTGCTGATAACCACAAAAACAGTAGAATACATCTATTTTAGGTTTGTTAAATTTTTAGGCCTACTGCCAATTATTATTTAGACATTTGATCATTAGACAACAATTTTTTGTTTCGCATTCTGATATTTGTAGCTTCGGTTTAAAACAACTGAGACAAATTAAGAAAATATATTTGTAAATTCACTTACGACTACTATTTTGTGATTGTGACTTTTACTGAAATTACTTCGTTCTTCAGTAAAACTGAGTTAAGACACGTTAACGTCGTTAAGACATGTCAATTATGTGATTGCTCATTGCTGTCATGTCAATGATGTCATGACACTCCTGACTACTTTCAGTATTTTGTTCAATTGCTCAATTATCGTGCGTACGGCTCGCGATGCCGATGCGCACTTTAATTGCCAACGGTAGCCACCCCATCATTTTAAGCTGCCACCCCACTGCCCCCCCCATGAAAAAATAACTGGCTACGCCACTGAATCTCCCGTACGCCGATGGAGCGGATGATAACATGAGTCGAAGTTAACTCGGCAACCATGCAAGACGTCATAGCGTCCTACTCAGGGCCGGATTAATTTAATGTAATGTATAATGTAATTAGTAATTCCTATAGCGCCGAGGCCATTTAGTCGCGCTCCCAGTGCGATTGCCTCTAGAGAAAAAATAGGTCTTAAGAAAAGAGAGAGAGAGACAGACAGACAGACAGACAGAGACAGAGACAAAGACAGAGAGAGACAGACAGACAGAGACAGACAGACAGACAGAGACAGAGACAGAGACAGAGACAGAGACAGAGACAGAGAGAGAAGAGAGAGAGAGAGAGAGAGAGAGAGAGAGAGAGAGAGAGAGAGAGAGAGAGAGAGAGAGAGAGAGAGAGAGAGAGAGAGAGAGAGAGAGAGAGAGAGAGAGAGAGAGAGAGAGAGAGAGAGAGAGAGAGAGATGTAGATAGTGATCCTGAAAGTAGAGACCCACGCAGAGTGGAGGGAAGGGAATTCCATAAGGAGTTCCCAATGATGGTAAAGGATCGAGTTTGAGCAACAGTAGTCCTAGCTCGTGGAACAAAAAATCAGCCCTGTCCAGAGAACGGACAGGTCGATGAAAAGATGCAGAAAGAGGAGAACGAATGAGATTAAGGCATGTTCAACATGTTTGGCCGAACAGGGACCTTCACATTTTAGGGGGGCCTTTCACATAAGGAAAATTAGAAAAAAAATTGATATACTCTGAGAAGGAAAAGCTCGTCAGCTGTTTTTGGCATGTAAAAATTAGTATATTCTAAAGAAATGTCGACCAAACGACTAAACTAGGCCTAGTCGTCAGCTATTTTTGGCAGACAAAAATCGGTATATTCTAAATAAATTTCGAAAAAAACGACTAAAAAGATCATAAGATTTTTCGGCCGAAGATCTCTCAAAAAATTTCCGAGAAGGGTCCCCACATTTCTTAATCCGACCTACTGCTCAGTTTACCAACGCCATCTGCCGAATGGAAGGTTGAGTGAATATTTTGGAGGTATAGCGTCCGTGAACCATGATGTAAGAATTAAGATGGTGACCTCACTTCGTATCTTTCACGTGTATGGATTTTGGCTAGAGTTTTTTCCTGTCGATGGTGTCGCTAGAGTCACCGCTAGGCCGGCCATCACCGGTGTTTACCATGGTGTTTACTACAAGTTTATATGAACGATGTTTTGAAATCGTACTAAATTGATTAAAGATATTTTAAACTAAGTTTAATAATGTTTATGTCTACTCCTTTTCACAGTGAGGTTTTTATTTTATATATGAATACAACATATTAGAGCGATTATTTTTCGAACTTTGTCAAAAAATATAACGATTTTGATCTGTCAGGCCCTTCGAATAAAATACTCGTATTGTCTTATTCAGTCATTCATTCATTTCAAGAATTTATATAGCGCTCCTTCAAGAAACCCACTCAGAAGCGCTCCCAGTCCAACCACAGTGAAACAGACAAGTTTTAAGGAGCTTATAGAACACTGACGAGTTTACCCTATTTAGCAGGCGCAACTGCAACGGGAGACTATTCCAGACAGATGGACCTACAACTGAGAAACCACGACGCTGACAGGTTGATGTTAGTCTAATTATGAATACCGTTGATCGAATACAAGATGGATTGGCGAAACTAATTCATTGATAAAGATAATGCTGGTATTCCTGAAGACTGCATGCCCGTCCATGTAAACACTATGGCCGCCCAAGAAACTGATAAAATAGAGCGCTGTGACCTTAGCTTCGAATTCTATATTTTCTGCATATTTTCCCTCATTTATAATTTCATTAGCTGTCTATTTTACTTAGATCTCGCGCTGATTATTAACTTAGTGCGCGCATTGTATCATGGGTTGCGGCTGATAGGTCACAGTACTCTATTTTAGCTAAGTCGTTGGCAACCATATTGCTTTGTATACGGGCACGCTGTCTTCGGGATTACCGATGAAAACATTATTTCTTAAGTTGGAGCTGGATTGATAAACAATTCTTGCTACTTAAATGGAAATTGGATTGATGAAACAAACTTGTATAGCTGAAAAATTAAGTAACATTTCTAGACTTACTTAAGATTTATTGTTGGAAATAATTGAATGAATTTGTTGACTATTGTATTGTATCTATACATTTATATAGCGACTCTTGCAGAATGGCAGAGGCTGATAAGGAAAGACGAGTCAATAGGTTAGCCCGTAGTGCGGGAGGATTGACAACCACAGTAAACGCCCGATGTTAGACTATATATGTGGTGTGCTCTTGATATAGGCCTAAATGATAATATCCTGTACATTATTATTAATTCAATAGACATGCACATAGCCAATCTTAGGCACTCAGCATAATTCCATTTGATTTACGGCTTTTTAACGCTTTTTGTACCTGATAGAGTGTGCCTATCAGTTCTTGTTACCGATTAAGCAGATATAATAATAATTTTCAGTGTATGCCTATGCTCCACAGGAGCTATGTCTACTTCATGGGGTTCTTACTAAAATATTTTTGATTAAACCGAAAACTGTCCTTTTTTGCCGTGCTAGAGTCGGGAGCGCTTCTGAGTAGTCCCCGTAACGAGGCGCTTTATAAATTCTGGAATAAATGAATGAATATGTTTATGTATAGTACTTTATTTGTTATGGTTTTAGTATTTTATTCATGTTGATCTGAATTGCTTGACCACTTGATTGAGACTGTTCTTTTCAGTGTCTTAATTGAAATAAATTCAAGCTATTGTGATATTCCAGAACTACATGGAGGCAGATCATGCAATATGCTGTACTTTTACTTAGTACTGTGTGTTTGCTATACTTCAATGCACTTACGCTATGCTGCACTGAGACAATCTGTTCTTGTAGTCTGCATGTACTGTACTAATACTGTGACAGTACTTACTGTACAATGCTGTACTTATTAGGTAATGTGTTATACTGTACTTTGATCATTCATTCACGTTTTTATATAGCTCCTCTTCAAGAAAACTACTCAGAGGTGCTCCCGACTCCAGCACAGCCAAACAGAACAGTTTCTAAGTGCTTATAGAATGTGTCAGAGAGCGATCTAGGGAACAGGCACGGCTCAAGTGGGAGGCCATTCCATACCTCTGGGCCAACCACATATGGTGCAGTACTGGCAGTATACTGGTTTAGTGACAGCATACCACTTGTTCAACTATGGTAATGTCGTCTCAGATGCAGTAATTTATTATTAGTAAATTAGTAATATCAGTTATATCACTTCCAAATACTTTAAAAACGTACAAGCATATGCATTAACTGTACATGTAATGGATAAAGCCGGCCTTACGGCGCCACCGCTGCCATCTGGCGAATATAATTAAATTAGCCAAATTCGAGACGTGAGTGCGGTCACCATCGTATTTCCTACATCATGCCGTGAACCCTTCGTGCGGAGGTAGTGTTACCATTAGCCTACCCTAAACAGTAAACACAATACGAGTTGCACTCGCTGAAAGATACAATTTATAGACCTAATTGTGAACGTCTAAAGATGGGATGAAAACTGATTTTACCTAAGCAACTGTTAGGTTCCTAAATATATTGTTAACAGATTTTCAGCCACAATAGGCTATCTAATTTTAATCAATTTGTTCGAAATTCGTAGAATCCCTGTTACAAATTATCGTGGTTTTTTTCAAAAAATAGGCTACTGTCAGCCTAATAAGAAACCATGCAACTCTTTAAATTCGTTTAGTTCATGATTTTTTAAATGTGTGTGCTTACACTGTCATTGAAATTTTGCGTTCATGATTTTGAAGAGGAATGTGAGTTTGGAACCTACATGGGTCATGCTTTTGGCCTTCAAGTTTCAGGCTGCAACTTGTGACCCGGTTTTCTGTTTACTTGTCATGAAAGTCTATATTATTTATGTCTGCATTCCGGGCATTCTGCTTTTCGATCGGAACAGCGTGCATGAAATCAATTATTAAAGCGTCATTGTAGACCTGGTCCTCTGACTGCATCGGGCTGCAGTCAACGATCGTTTAAATCAGTGGTTTCCAACTTTTTTTTACTCTGGGGCCACTTTTTCTACACTGGAGGACACGAGGGCCACTTTTTCTTAGTTGAGGGACATTAGGGGGCCACTAGGCTAAAAGTAAATTAGCCAAAAGCACATAAAATTGTTATAATTGATTCAAAATAGAATTTTGATGTTATTTATAGACGTCAAAATAAAATAATTTTTAATATAAAATAATTATATGTTTTATCCTGTCAAAATTTGCAATTATTTTCATATGTTTTTTGTTAATTCTTTGAGAGATGAGGGCCACTTTTTTAGGCCTGACGGGCCACTTTTGGCCCGCGGGCCACGGTTTGGGAACCGCTGGTTTAGATGTAAGACACTTGACAAAATCCATGTCTCCCTGTTACACTGCGCTTAATTCCCAGGGGCCACTCCACTATGTTCCTTATGAACCTAAAAACTGTTTCATTTAGCCGTGGTTGGGCCGGGAGTGCTTCTGAGTAGCCTACCTCGTAGAGGCGCTATATAAATTTCTGAAATAAATAAATATTCCTGACACTTTACTACAACCAGGTCAAACTTCACACAAGCAACTGATTAAATTCATAATTGCATACCGGTACAGTTTTGTATTCAGAATAATTGTATGGTATTTGATCATCTAGGCCTACAAAGCGACTCTAGTAGGGTGAACGGTTCAGAGGCGATCCTAGTGCCCAAGACCACGCGAGAAGAGGCAGGTTTTAAAAGGAGAGAAGGAAGAAGAGAGAGTGCCAGAGAAAGTGTAGAGCGAACGCAAGGAGAAACCTCACTTCAAAGAGAAAGACCAATTGAGGCAAGTTATCAAGGCTGAGCCATAGCAGTTTTAGAAGGCGGAAGCAAGATTCAAGTCTGCTGGATGAGCGAAGTGAACGGTTGGAGGAAGCTGAGTTAGTAGGCCTTAGTATAACGTCGGTCAGATATTTGGGGCAAAACCCACGCTGAGCCTTGAAGATCATAGTGAGGATCTAAGGCTGCATGTGAGCACGGAGAGGAAACCAATGGGCGGAGACAGAACGGCGAAAGATACTGAGACACCTAAATGAAAATAAGAGGAACGTGTGCTTTTGGAAATGTGCCCAGTTAAGGTGTAGCCTACCCGTAATTTAAGTGAGCTATCAAGTGCAACACCTTGATTCCGCACACTTGGCAAGAAGGAAAAGATTGGAAATTTTCAGAGAGCACGTTCAATGGTGATGATCGCAAGATTATCGCGTCTATTTTGCCTCATGACCATGGATAGCCTATGGTAGAAATTTCCGATGTCATTCAGGCAGTGAATTCCGCGATCTGTGGCACCTAGCTTGAATGCTGTGAATTTCCCAAAATGCCACGAATAGTCGACATTTTCGGGCAAATTTCGGCTTGCGAATCTGCTGCGATTCTCGCCATTATTTACAAAAATGCTACCGTGAATTCTGAATCTTTTCGGGAATTTCTGCTATCCATGGTCGTTGTGAGCTAATACATGTATTTAACTCGATTCGGGCAAGTTGGAACTGGGAGATAATGTGGAGTACTAATGAACTTTGAACTTCAAGAAGTTTATTCTTTTTTCGGGTCTACTTGCCCGAAAAAACAACAGACTCGCCCAAAATTGGGGGGGGGGGGCATTTGCCCCCTCTGGACCTCCGTCTCCTACGCCTATGATTACAAAATAATATAAAAGCTGCAAGCTACATTTGTATCCGAGCAGTCGTCTAGTGTTTCAATAAAATGTATCTGAATAGTTAGAAGGTATTTGCCAGATTTAATGTCTACTCGAGCAGGCTAACAACTTTCTAGAGATTCGCGGTATGTCGCAGATAATTATGCTCACCCTTGGCATTCGGATTCGATTGAGTTTCAGAATAAAGCGCGTTTCTTCCCGAGAATGCAGAAATATTGTTGACGAGTGCATCTTCGATAACCTTCTTGCTATTCAGAATTAAGACCAGCCTGTAATCAGAGCAAACTTAAGTAAGGTATGATCTACAACACAAGTCACATGAGTGTCACTATTTCCTATTACTACGCATAAATTCCTCAGGCTTATATCCTCCATCAGCTGCATTTGCTTCCAGATGAGTTGAGGGTAAAATGTAAATTTAGACCCTTTTTACTGCTACTTACGCATCAGCACCAACGCACCTCCCTACTTGAAGCCATGCATTGCTCCCCGTTACCAACGATCATCAAGTGCGATTCTTTTAACTGAGCAGTTTTGGGCTAGTAGTAGCAGTAGTAGTAGTAGTAGTAGCAGTAGTAGTAGTAGCAGTAGTAGTAGTAGTAGTAGTAGTAGTAGTAGTAGTAGTAGTAGTAGTAGTAGTAGTAGTAGTAGTAGTAGTAGTAGTAGTAGTAGTAGTAGTAGTAGTAGTAGTAGTAGTAGCATTAGCAGTAGTAGTAGCAGCAACAGCAGTGGCAGCACCAGCAGCAGTGGCGGTAGCAGAAGTAGTAGCCGTTTATTGACAGAGCATCAACCAAAATAATACAAAATAACAGCAATCACTACACACTCAACGACTTTCGAGTGATTGGTGCATAAGTCAAAGGATCAATCCAGAAAGGTCGTATGGTATGAACACAAACTGAAGCGAAATAACAAACAGATAAAGAAAACAAATTATGACCAATGGTTTAAATCTAGTAAACAGAGATTGAAGTCTTTTGATTTTTTCTTAAACATGTTAATGGTGGGTACAAGTGAAACATATTTTGGAAGATTACTCCATAATATTGGGCCAGAACATTTAATTGAAGCTAATTTCGTCCTAGTATGTGCAACATCAGTGCGTAGTAAGCCTATAACAGAGTTATAAGAATAAGCTGGTGCCCCGCGCTTGGCTTTCGAGTAGCGCTTTACAAATTTCGAGTTTACAAGTTATAGTAAAAGGTCGTGCACAGCAATTCCCTGACAAAAAATAACCATCAAAATTAATGTCTCAGGTAACAATCTGTGATGATTGCGAAACATGAACAAACCGATTTAAAACTTATTTATATCCAGTGGCGTAACTACGGGGGGGCAAGGGGGCAGCCGCCCCCTCCCCAAATGAAAGGGCTGCCACCCCAGCTGCCCCCCAATCCCTGCGTTTGTTTTACTTTTTACTTTTACGAGTGATAAAGAATGTTATATAATTTCTGACTTATTTTATTTTTATACAACTTCCTGTACAACTTCTTATAGGGTGGGTGATGGGAAAGTGGGACAGGCCACTATAGTGCACTGTGGGACAGACAAGCTAGTGAGGCTTGCATGCGTATTATGTCCAATACTGTAATACATCCAAAATCTAAAAATACATAGTCTATGGCAATATACCCTACGTCATTAATAGCTTGGGTATGCTCTCTATTGAATCAGAGAGAGCCAAGGCTCTCAACATGACAACGTTTGTTGACGTTTTTGCTGATAACCACAAAAACAGTAGAATACATCTATTTTAGGTTTGTTAAATTTTTACTGCCAATTATTATTTAGACATTTGATCATTAGACAACAATTTTTTGTTTCGCATTCTGATATTTGTAGCTTCGGTTTAAAACAACTGAGACAAATTAAGAAAATATATTTGTAAATTCACTTACGACTACTATTTTGTGATTGTGACTTTTACTGAAATTACTTCGTTCTTCAGTTACTGAGTTAAGACACGTTAACGTCGTTAAGACATGTCAATTATGTGATTGCTCATTGCTGTCATGTCAATGATGTCATGACACTCCTGACTACTTTCAGTATTTTGTTCAATTGCTCAATTATCGTGCGTACGGCTCGCGATGCCGATGCGCGCTTTAATTGCCAACGGTAGCCACCCCATCATTTTAAGCTGCCACCCCACTGCCCCCCACGAAAAAATAACTGGCTACGCCACTGTTTATATCTGCTAGTCGTAGTGTGTTATAGGTTCGAAAAATGGACAGACCAGCATAGCAAGAAAATAGTTCGAATGACACGTTTTTGCAAACTCTCTGATTTTTTAAAATAAGAAGTAGGTCCTATAAGTTTGAGGCCCAGCAAATGTTACAATACGACAAGTATGGAAAAATTGAGGAATAATAATCCTTGTAACGTAGCTTGAGAAAGACGGTGACGGATAGGAGAGCACGTTAATATTTTTTGATATTTTCTTAGATATTTGCTTAATGTGTTCATTCCAAGTGAGGTGCTGGACTGCTGGTCCAGGTAGGCTACACGCCTAAGAATTTACATCATTCAGCCTGCATAGTCAGTTCACCATCAACTATCAATCTGCGATCACAAACTGGTGGTAGTTAACGGCGGGGTCCAGAAAGAATAAAGTTTGTTTTATCAATATTAAGCGATAATTTGTTAACTCTAAACCAGGAAGAAATGGTGATTAGCTCATGATTAGTTCTTTCAAAAACAATGATTCTATTGAGTTATCAGATATAAAGGCATTTGTGTCATCAGCAAAACAATATGAGCATAGAGTGAAACACTTTGGAGGTAGTCGTCAGGTCATTTACATATATTAGAAATAATAATGGACCCAGAATTGAGCCCTGTGCTATTCCACAACTGATGGATTTGCAGCTGACAAATTACCTTAAAAATAGACATGTTCAGCCCACAGAACTCTATTGCTTGATTGAAATGCTCGAGACTTGCTATACTGACATGTTACTGTACTGGACTGAATTGGAAACACTATTTTCTGCCTTTAACAGATAAGCAACGACATTTGTGTTGTTACTTACTTGCTGCCAGATTTCAATGTAAAGATGGGTCCAAGATGATTTGCTTTTCTCATGAAAAATTCCGGGAGGCTTTTGGAGCCTCGTAAGAACGGCAAAGATCCGACAATTGGTAGAGATGGAAGAGAAGGTGGATAACGACGACTTTCTTTCTCTAGACCATTCCACCATTGGAGAAGAAAGCGTGAGAGAAAACATATCCCAAGAAAGACGACCAATTCCACCGACCCCAGCATCTTATCTCTTCCTATATATATGAACCAAAACGAAACGACAAACGGAAATTTAATAAAATCAATTACTCCTATTCAGTCCTATTGTCTATGTTTTTCACGGTTCCACGACAATTGGTCTACAGACAACTCGTCTAACGACAAGTGGTCTCCGGACAATTCGTCTAACGACAACTGGTCTACAGACGAATCGTATTGATGAAATAGAAGCTGGATTTATGAAAAAAGTTAAATGGTTTTATAGCTTAAATGGAAGCTGGATTGATGACTTTCATTCATGTATTTCAACATGCATCCAGCCTCTACTTCAGAACTAAAAGTACCTTCTATTTCTCGCTCGTTATTTTCGTCAATCCAGCTTCTATTTCAGATATAAAAATACCCTCATCCAGCTACCATTACTTAAACGTCTTATTATCAATCCAATTTCTATTTCAGATCTAGAGATACCTTCATACAGTTTTATTTCTCATGCGTTATTTTCGTCAATCCAGCTTCTATTTCACTTGTAAAAAACCTTCCTCCAGATTCCATTTCTCATGCGTTTTTCATCAATCCAACCTCCATTTCACCAAAAAAACTTTCATCCAGCTTCCATTTCTCAAGCGCTGGGCCAGTGGTCTGTAGACCAGTTGTCGTTAGGAGACCACTAGTCTTGTCGTTAGACGAGTTGTCTGTAGACCACTTGTCGTGACACGGGTTCAACCATAGAGAAAATAATTTTAGAAAAAATTATTTAGAATTTTTCCATATTTCTGTGTATCTTGTGACCACATGTGGTAATAGCAGAAATTATAGAAATCATGGATTTAGTTAAAATGGCGAGTTGGCGTCAACGCTGTTTCTTGCGCTGAATATATTTTTGTGCTAAGTAATAATGGACCCAGATAGACTAGCAAAGCAAATAATTTGCTACTTGCACAAGTCTGCAAATTGGCAAAGCGAGAGTAGGCCTAGGCTAAACAGCTTCTCTGCCCTTTTGAGTTTTGACGCAAGATTTACTTAGCAGCCGCGAAACAACAATCTTTGAATCACATACCGTATCAGCGCACTTCTGACAAGAAAACGATCGCAAAGTTTTAGTGTAGGGATGGTAATATTAGCAGGTATAAGCCTTTTTAAAGTTTCTTTCCTCTAGTAGGCTAGGTCGTGTGTTTAACGGAGCGGGCCTAGCAGTGGCCTAGCGTCTGTTGTCAGGTTTGTGTAGCCTGCTATACAAAATACGGAAGCCCATAAGGATTTATCCGAGATAAAATTAGTGTTATTCCCATAGGCGAGAGTTGTTATTCTAGGGGCTGCTAAAAGAACTTGCGGAATAAGGCTGAATTAGGCTACAGTGACTGACAAGCGCTGAAACAGCGAATTAGCCAACAGATAGGCTAGGCCTATATTTTAATGCAATCTTCTTTCTACTTGCAGGAAGCTGAAGTGAAACTCTCTCCTCATTGGTTCAATTAGGCCTAGTTTCCTTCCATTGTGAATATATTTTCCACGTATTATAGTCGTAATGTCTATCGTTGCATTTGTCCCTTCATTCACAGATTGATAAGCTTTCTTAAAATATCCTCTGCAAAAATCTACGATTATTTTTTATCAAGACGTCCCATAACTTTCGTCAAAAAAATATCACGTGATTCGATGTGACCTTGATTTTCTACTGTGTAGTTGATGTAGTGCTGACAAGAGTGGACTTCAGCCTGAGACTGTTGGCCTTCATAATCGATCATAGAATATGGCTCAACACCGATGTTGTCAAGCTGGTGTATGCTACATATTTGTTTGTATGCGCACTTGCACATATAGGCCTACAGTTTTTATACACGTGTAGGCTATCTGGCGTGTTTGAAACACTTCATAACAGCGTCTGACAACAGCTGCTGTAGGCTACTGGCCACTGAAACCTGGCCTATGTATTCTATACGAAGAAGCCCTAGACCCGTCGCTGCAGAGCGGTTTTTAATTTATGTAGTCAGCCTGATAAAACGTTTTATGAAGTCCTGCCCCGCGATTGTGAGAGAAGTTGTTCTTCGACAGTAATAGCTCAGCCAGGGTGAGAATTGCCGGGGGCTGAGACAGACTGAGATACAAAGTAGTTTCAAGTCCTCGTGCAGGCCTATTATAATATGTTTGCGCTTTAAACGTGATCCACTACAGGCCTATATAATTGAAATCAGTTGATGGATGGAAGCAGATTTGACGAGGGCTAATGACAACAAAGGCCGTCGCCCTCGAAAACAATTTGTTTGGCATAATACAGCTCTTCTAAATCAATGTGGTGGTATTTGCAGTTTAACGTCACTGTGTGGCAACAAAGACCATTAGCCACGCCCCTCCTTTATCCAGGCTTGGGACTGGCACTGGCAGAGTGCAACCAGTGGCGAAGTTTAAATCAATGTGTTTACTTCGCTTTAAAATATCTCTCTTTAGGTTCTCTGCCCTTCGGCAGGTTCCAACCTCCAATGACGCCACTCCTCTCTGTGCTGTGCCTTTTCCTTCAGTTTGCTGTATCCATTGACCATAATCCCTCCGAGCATCATTTGCCGCGGTCTTCCTCTCCCTCTCTTTCCTTCCATTCTCCCTTCTATGATTTCTTTCAGGAGGGAGTCTCCTCTTAACACGTGCCCAACCCAGTTCTTTTGTCTTTCTCTTATTGTTGTTATTAACGATCGCTTTTCACCAACCATTTGTAGTACTATAATAAGCCTTATATTATGACCTATCATGTGCTAAATGAGGTTTTACTATTTAGCAGGTTGGGAAACCTAGCTGCATCATGGAGAGGAAGATAGTATGCGGAATTGAGTGATAGCATGACAGAAGAATGATAATGCATTTTCATAAGTTTAATGAATCTAAGAAAGCTAACTTACGTGACATAAAACAAGCATCAACAGAATATACCAGACGAGATGATCCCTAAACTAATATCTACAAACTATTGTTCCTCAGCCCTCTCTCTGACTGACTACGTCCGTCGCTATGTTTCATAGAGTTCAGACATACAGTCTAGATAGCTAAGCCATGCCTACGACGAATTACAGAACAGATAGATAACGAACCATAGTTTGATTGGTGTGCCGCTAATGCTATATGCTAATTAAAGTGTCATGTAAACTAGATTGACAGGAGAATATATGAGCTTAATGTTCATTATATATTAATATAGTCTAACAGTTAATCCTTATAATAAGATATGATCATAGTACTTCCTCATTCGTTATATGCTCCGTCCAGCTCACCTTCTCCATCCTTCTCCAAATCCACATCTCGAAAGCCTCTAATTTCTGAATATCCTCCTTCTTGATAGTCCAGGTCTCCGACCCCGCTTTAAAATAAGCACTGTTTAATCCATTATAGGCCTACATGTAAATGGTGTTTATAATCGTGTTATGACGCAATTTGGTGTGACCTCTAGGCACCAGTGGTGACTTTTAAGGGGAGACTCTGTCACGCGACACCGGTGTCTCGCGTGACAGAGTCTCCTCCCAATAACTATTGTCTTTCCTGGAGACTTAATTTCGAAACAGATTCTCCCCGTCGGATCTGTTCAGAATAAATTCGCCCCGGAGACTTTATTCTTAAATAAAGTATCCGGGGGAGAGAATATTTCCTCCATCGCCGAAATGGAGTCCCCGATGAGCGTGAAATCGGCAACTGTGTTAAACAGTCGCATGAAATTAATAGCCTAGATGAGCAGGTTAAACCGCTAGTTTACGTTGGTTGGCTTAAACTATTTAACGCGAACATTATTATATAGTGCACCTTTACATCAGAAAATTTCTTCCAATATTTACAGAGTTTCAGCTGAAGGCAGACTGTTTCGGGGGTGACTTTATATCGGGGAGGGGGGAAGACTTTTTATCGTGACACCGGCTTCCGAAATAGAGCCCCGCTGCATCATAGTAGTACGCCAGCGATGGACTAAGAGTTTAGGTTTTTCGTTTATTCAGCAATCCGGTTTGCTGAACGCAACCGGTTCAATAAATTATAGGCCTACAGTTAGGGCTGCCAACTCTTGATTTCGCCATTCCGGGACGCCCGCAGTCACTAGTTATGACATCTGTTCCAATTTACACTGTCAGTGTGTCCACATAGCCTATATTGCATATATAGACACAAAGTCATGGAAAAATCAACACGTCATCTCTCAAAATGCATTACAGCGGAATAACAGTAGGCCTACATAGGACGTAAAGTGTCGGTGGTTTGCAAAGTTTTCAAGACTTGAACCCAGAACCATTCAATATTCGATGTTCAGCCAACAACGTTAGGTTTAACAGCACAGAACGCAAAATCATCACATAACTTGCCGAGTTTAGTGCGCAAAATTACAACATTTTTTCTACCACAAATTCCGGGACAATTTGAGATCAATCCGGGACACGGGACGCACAGGACCGATTCCGGGACTGTCCCGGCGAATCCGGGACGGTTGGCAGCCCTACCTACAGCTATGCCTATACAGTTTTCTTAATTAACCCCAATATTTAACAAGGCCTACTAACAGAACAGACATGTAGTCTGCAATTATAGTACATATAAAGATGTTACTCAACTACCTGAATTTTTTTCTAGCTTTAATGCTTATGACCACTTTTGTCTAACCCATCTTAATTGTCGTGGCATGAACCTAAAAATCCCTGAAATTTATCTCCTCTTGGTCCAATCCAACACATCGGTTCTTGCTGTTACTGAAACCTGGCTTTCTGACGAATTGGCGTCTACTATCTCAATTCCGGGATATAATTTTATTCATAAATCCAGGAAGGTTGGAATGCGTGGTGGTGTTGGTTTTTTCATTCGTGCTAATATTGAATTTGAGGTCCTGGAGGCTGACTGGACAAAACCTAAAATGAATACCCATGAATGTATGTTCATCAAATTGCCACAAAGCAAAAAGAAAGACATTATAATTGGCTCTGTTTACCGCCCCCCTGGTAATCCTATCTCTGATTTTCTTGTAGATTTTGACAACTCTCTATCATATCTATCGAAATCTACTAACCGTGCTTTCTTAATGGGTGATTTCAATATCAATCTCCTCCGACGTAGTGAACTACGTCTCTCTGACGTAGGTCTCTCTGACTAGGTCTCTCTGAGACCTTTCTAAATACTATGTTTTCTCATAAATTTATCCCAACCATCCTTAGACCAACTAGAATTACTGAAACTACTGCAACCCTGATTGATAATATATTCACTAATTGTTTAAACCCTGGGCAAGATTCTTGTATATTAATTAATGATATTTCGGATCATCTTCCAATCCTTCTCCACATTGATCTCTGTCCCCGACCTCAGCTTCTTACTCCTTTTTCACAGATACGTAAATTCCCCCCAGAAGCCAAAGAAGTATTTATCAATTCTCTTAACTCTTCTGACTGGGATTTTGTTGATAATATATGTCTAAATAATGGTCCGAATGCAGCATATACTGCTTTCTTCCAAAGGTACAAAATGTTATATGATAAAGCTTTTCCATTGCTAACTGTTAAAACTAAGGGTCGTAATTTCATTAAGCAACCTTGGATGACTAAATCGCTTCTTAAATCTTGTAAGAAAAAAATCTAGACTACATAAGCAGTACTTGTTGAACCCTACAGCTTTAAATAAACAATTATTCACTCAATATCGTAATAAATTTAAATCTGTTAGAAAAGAATGTGAATCACGATATTACTCTGATTGCTTTTTCCAGTGTGGCAATAATCTTAATCAGACTTGGAAAGTAATTAAGCAAATTCTTAATACCAAGGAAGAATCTTGCCTCCCTGACTCCTTCATTATTGGGTCGGAACTGGTGCAAGATCCAGTACTTATCGCTAATTCCTTTAACAGTTATTTTACTACCATAGGAACTACACTTGCAGCAAAAATCCCTACAGCCACCACCCCCTTTGAGCACTTTATGCCCACTCCACCTATGTGTTCTTTTGGCATTGCCCCTACCTCTGTTCTTGAGATTATTCAGGTCTCGGGTTTATTGAAGGCCTCATTATCTAGCCCTGATGAAATTAGCCCCTTGATAGCTAAAACTACTATAACTGCCATTGCTACCCCCCTTAGTTCTATAATAAATGCCTCATTTTCTACTGGATTAGTTCCCGATGAGCTAAAAATTGCTAAAATTACTCCTATTTATAAAACTGGGGATAAGAAAATGACTAGTAATTATCGACCAATATCGGTACTCTCTTTTTTTTCTAAAATAATTGAAAAACTTATGTCTAATAGAGTAACTGATTATCTTACTAAGTTTAGATTATTATCCCCTGCACAGTATGGATTTCAGCATAACCTCTCAACATATATGGCCTTAATGGACTTGCAATCAAATATTATTAATGCAATGGATGACAAAAAATACTCCTTGGGTATCTTTTTTGATCTGTCAAAAGCGTTTGACACGGTTAATCATAAAATTTTGATTAAAAAACTTGAATACTATGGATTCCGAGGTGTTAGTAATTCCTGGTTTTTAGACTATTTAAATAACAGAAGACAATATGTCTACTGTAAGGGTCATAAATCTGTGGCCTTGGATGTTTCCTGTGGAGTCCCCCAAGGGTCAATCCTTGGACCACTTCTCTTTCTCTTATATATTAATGACTTGTCTATGACCTCATCTGTATTTAAATTTATACTATTTGCTGACGACACAAATGTTTTTCTATCGCACCATTCCATAGATTGCCTATTTGCTATAGCCAATAATGAGCTATCTTTGATAGAGCAATGGTTCATAACTAATAAATTATCTCTTAATATTGATAAAACCAACTTTATTTTATTTCATACTAAAAAGAAAATTGACCATGATGTGAACAGATCACTTCTAATTAATAATGTCCCCATCACCCAAACTAAATCATCTAAATTTCTTGGGGTCATTGTTGATAGCCACCTTACATGGAAGGATCATATTTCAACTATTGTGAAAAAAATTGCTAAAAACATTGGGGTCCTTCATAGGATTAAACACTGCCTCCCCAAATCAGTTCTCTTTAATCTTTATTACACACTTATTTTTCCTTACCTATCTTACTGTAATATATCTTGGGGTTCTAATTATCTCTCCCGACTTAACCCATTAATTATATTGCAAAATCGTGCCATACGATTAATATGTGGTGCCCACTGGAGGTCCAGCTCTGCCCCTCTTTACATAAATCATAGGTTACTGTCTCTGCTAAACATCAATAGGTTCCAAATATGTCTGTTTATGCATCGCTACCACCAGAGACTATTGCCCTACTCTTTTAATAATTATTTTTTAACGGGTTCCTCACTTCATGACCATGCGACTAGACATGCCAGCTCTTACCGCAGTGAATATGCACGCCTAAAAATTAAACAGTTTTCAATAAAATATCTGGGTCCTAAGATTTGGAATGGCCTTCCAGCACATATATCTGCCTTACAGTCCATCAGCCTCTTTAAAAATCGCCTAAAAAATATCTCATTGTGAACTAACATCTTTCGTTGTCTGACCGACATATTCTCATTGAACTTAGTGGGTTATGGTGTCAAACTGTCAATTCTATGGTTTAGCATCTTATTCCTTTTGTGTTAATACCTGGTTTCTGTTAATATTTTCAGTCACTGTCTTATGATAACTATTGATTGATCTTAGGTTTTGCTGTGTTTCTTTTGTTTACATGGTGATCTGCTGATCTTCCTGTTAATATTTTCATTTACTGTTTTATGATAACTATTGATTGGTCTTGCGTTTTGCTATGTTTCTTTTGTTTGCATAGTGATATGCTGATCTCCCTGTGTTCACCCTGCTTATGATCTGTTTTATCCCTCGCTCTCTCTCTCTCTCTCCTATATCTCATTTACTGTTTTCGTATTGTCTATATTGATAGATATTTACTCCACTCTTTTCTCATCGCCATCTTAATATAATCTCTGTTGTGGTTGCCCAGGTTTAGCGGGATCACTCCCTTTCTGGGCTACCCTTTCTTAGAGATCTCTCACCTGATAGATGATATTATTAGCTCCTCTGTACACTCTTATCTCATTTATTGTTTGTTTTATTGCTCTGTTTGATTTGTTGATCTCTTGGAATAAACAAGATTTGATTTGATTTGATTATCGATGTGTGTTATTTGCTGCGTCAGGAACCTTAATAAAATTAATCTAGTAAAAGGTTTTATGCGAAAATAATAGTTTGAGTTTCAAAGTCGTCAGGAAAACCGCAAGGCTTATAATTATATGAATTTCTAGTAAATACCAAAAGGCCACTGCTTAATTAAACCCCTCTTTTAAGCTTTAAATTTGGTCTACAAATAATTGAGTAATAGAAAAATTTATAAGTAGGCTAAACCTTTTAACCAGATGCTTGTTGGTCTTTCCTATTATAACACCAAGCGCTTCCTTTCGTAAACTTGTACAGAGAGTAAACGCTCATAAATATAATTAATTAAAAAGTCATGTTTTTTATAGTTAACATTTGACGAGTTGAGACGTGACTGTTGAATATTACGAATAATATTCGTTGGGATACAAATGTAGGCTACAGAGGTTGGTTTTGAACTTTTTCATATAAAATGGCTAAAAGAGGTGTATTATTTTAGCAAGGTATGAACTTTCTTTTTCAATGATACTTTCACTGTCTCGCATCGATAAACATGATCCAAAAGCATACGTTCTTAATCTTGATAGAAATCTGGTTTTAATCACGGCCATGTATGGTCTGATTTTGGTCATATTGGGGTGAAGACAGACAAAATTAAGCTCCTAGTTCTATGATTATGGTGCAGATAATATATTATTTTAAAGGTCATTTGGCAGAGATAAGACTGTGAACAAAATGAGTCACGTTAATGATGAAGGTCAAAAGCTGCATTAGGTTCCTGACTCCTGCAGCGCTGCGCCTGCTCGTACTTGGCAATGCCAATCCCAAGCGCTTAAGCATAAAACAAAGTATCTGTGCACAAGGATGCCACTCATAGCTTTTTGCACCTAGATCTAGGTTTTTCGGTCTTATCTAGATTTCTAGGCTTTTTTGTCGAGATCTAGGGGTTTTTTCGACTGCGGATTTTCAGAAATTTTTCCGAAATATAGAAATTTTTCAGGGAAAATGTATGAAACAGTAGGAAAAATTCGGAAGATTTAAGGAAAATTTCAGATTTTAGAGAGAATGACTATTAGCAAATTTGAGAGGAGAAATAGAAAATTTTCAGAGCCTAAAAGACTAAGAAAAGTCGTAAGAAATTCCAAGCCAGAAAATTCAATGCATTTTTCAAAAAATTCAATGCATTTTTCAAAAAATTCAATGCAATTTTCAAAAAATTCAATGCATTTTTCAAAAAATTCCAAATCTAGCCTTTTCCAGCCTTTTTTTGGACGGATCTGACCTTTTTATAAAAATCAAAGTGGCAAAGTGTCTGTGCAAATTTAAGCATTCAAGCACATGTGAACATCCATAGCCTATCTATTTATAAATGTGCAGTTATGTATATTATGTATGCATCCAGATATCGGATTTCACGGGTCGCGTACCGGTCGAGGTCTGCAAATCTAATATATATTATTTTGTTAAGTCTGTGTGTTTGTTTGTGGCTTTGTTAGCTATGCACGGCCACAGTTTTGAAGTAATCGACCCCAATTCTTCGCAGGGTGGTCAGGGTCGACACGACACTGGTAAATTTTCCTTGTTGGCCGTTTCCCTCACAGGCTTACGACAGCACTTTTCCTTCGGTCCCATAAGCATAAAAGCAGTGGTTGAAACCGTTTTAGAGGTGTTTAAGGCCAGCGCCTTGCCACTCCGGATTTCACGGGTCGCGTACCGGTCGAGGTCGGAGTGTGGTGGGTGTGGGTGTGGTTGGGTCAGAGAGTGAGGGAGGGTAGGAGGGATGGAGGGTGGTAGGGTTGGAGGGAGAGTGGGAGGGAGGGTTGTAGGGAGGAAGGGAGGGTTGATGGGAAGGAGGGAGGGAAGGAGGGAGGGTAGGAGGGTAGTAGGGTAGGAGGGAGGGAGAGAGGGAGTGTGGGAGGGTGAGAGGGAGGGTGCATGGGAGGGAGGGAGGGTGGGAGGGATGATGGGAGGGAGGGTAGGAGGGACGGTGGGAGGGAGGAAGGGAGGGAGGGTGGGAGAGATGGAAGGAGGGTGGGAGGGGTGGTGGGATGGAGGGAGGGACGGAGGGAGGGATTGGCGGGGAACGGCCCGAATCCTAAAATTCCCGGGCAACATTTGATACAAGACAGCGTTCTACGTTCTTCACGAATGTCGAGCACAAGAAACTGCAAATAAAAAATATATCAGTATGGAGATAATATGAAATCAAAGTCAGGATGATACAGATGGATCGGTAAACATAATGTTCAGTTATATGCGTAAACAAAGTAGCGCAATTTCAGAGGAACCGAAGTGTCACTAAATTCACAGCTACATTGTCTGTGGTAATATAAGATAATTCACGTTATGTCTTCCTTTGTAAAATCGTGAAAGCTTAAGCTGAAAGCCAAGCCATTTGGAGTTAATCTCTCGCAATCATACGTATGTTAAATCCGGATGAGGTCAGTACGAGTGCCACTGGTTCAATCGGGTAGGCTTCAACGATGGTCTGACCCTCTGGTGGTTGAATGATGAAACGTTGCACCAATCCAGTTAGGATAAGGAAGAACTCCGCACGTGCAAGGCATTCACCGAGGCAAGAGCGCCGCCCTAGTGAAATAAATCACAGTGAATATTTAATAGAAATTTACCGTTGAAAATTATTATCTTTCATCTGGGTATAGGGATAAACCCTCGGACTCTCGGAAGCAATCCGTAGAATAAGCACAACTTTTCTCTCGGGATTCGTCTCTTGTGTAGTACGTGAAAGTCTCTCCGAATCCTATGGCGCTGTTTCCTTGTGAGCACAACGACAGACGTTAGAATAGACGTGCATTGACGAGCGAGTTATGAAATTAGCTAGCTAGTTAAGCTTTTGATGTCGGTCGCATTGCACGGTTGATTGAACGTTTCAACCTCCCGCCCTGACCTGGCTGGCCTACAGTGTGGTTGGCTGGTCCATCTCGACTATGTTGTAATGTCGCCTATTCGGTGAGACATTTAAAAGCTTCAAATTTTGGCCAAACATCGCAGAAAGACCAGCACAAAGATGTGGAAACGTCAGCTGCGTATTTCCTCTCGAAAGAACAGTCGTCACTTATATTAGAGACGTACTTGAAATCGTTTGCAAATAGCCTACATGAATTTCCTAACAACAAAAACCTCAAACCAAGTGCAGTAATGTTTGCCTTTAGCGTCCGAGATTATTTCAATGGTTTCAATGGTAGCATCCGATATTATATACCGGTACTCCGGGTTTAAATGATCGTTTCACTTAGGCCTAATATTTAGATAATAATTATTTTTCGTCAATCCAGCTCCAGTTAGGCATGAATATTTTCATCAATCCAGCTTCCATTAAAGTAAGTTTTTGCAAACATCCGTCAGTGAACGCGTTAATTTAAACGCTGATACGCTGAAAACACGGAGCTGAAAACACGGATACATTGAAATAATTTCGGGCGCTAAAGGCAAACATTACTCCAGCATTTTATCTATGAACACTATGATTTTTTTAAACTATTAATTGCAAGAGCGAAATCAATTACCAACCAAGAGAAAAAGCAATGACAGATTCTTTGTTGATTGCTTGTCCGTCCTTGTCCAAAAATCTCTCCGGTCGAAATGCCTCCGGATCTTTCCAAACATTGGGATCCAAATGAGCCGCGTAAATGTTCACCAATACCTGATGACACACATATAATATGAATCGAAGGATTTGAGACACTATTCAACAACCGAAGCCAGGACTGGTTGCGTTACAGTGGTCTTTATTCACTTATTTAAAAATTTGCATTGCGCGTCTTCAAGGGGACTACCCAGAAGTGGTCGATGAAATAAACCAGCTTTAAGATGGGAGAAATGCCTTAGGCCTACAAGGAGTTTTAGAAAGGAAGCGGAGCATCAAATCAGGAGCGGATCCATGGGGTCAATCCGGCCCTGCCCCTCCCGCAATTTGACATTAACCCAGGTCGTACCCCTCCATTATCATGACAGATTGCTATGGTAGGGCTAGGTCTCTGTCATTTCACGATCTCTCTTGTGCTCGTAAATGAACAAAATGAACAAAGTTTGTGCGCTATACGCTTCATTTGTCGCTAATAATACTTTTGCATCACACCCTGAAGACGAGGCCTGACCCACCAGACGTTTATTCGTGAAATAACAATAGTTCCTGGAGGGATGAAGTACCTCAGGGCATAAAATTTGATCTGAAGAAGTATGACAAATTCGATAAAGTGTCTGCTGAAACTGTTTTACCAACATATTACAATTGATCAAACTTAGATTTATTCATTTTTAAAGACAGTTGTCGTGAATGTTAACATTGAGAATTTGCGATATTTTTGGAATTACTGTAGGCTTAAGTTGAGTTTCCAATGTTTTCATTACCGTAGTTCCAGACGGCACAAAGTAGTCTCCAACAGTAGTATCACTCGTGGTTATGTGAGGAAGCGACAATGGAACTAAAGTTTTCCAGCGCATTATTTCCACACTGGTTGCTTCAACGAACGGTAAGTTGGGTTGGTCCGTCATGGAAGGAAGTCTGTGTCGAGGTATCACGGAATCAATTTCTTCTCTCAGTCGGCTCTGTACATCGGGGTGGTTGGCCAAGGCGACCAGAATCCAAAGAATAGCATTTGCAGATGTGTCGGTTCCGCCTGCAGCTAAATCGCGCAGAGTGAAGCCCAGCTGCTCCGCATCATAATTTGGACCCTCGTGCTCCAGATATCTTGACACAAAACAATCGCTTGCATTGTCTTTACGTATCTTATCAATCTCAATTCGAAAGAATTGCTGAAGTGTCTTCTCGGTGGCGATATTCTGAAGTAATTTCTTTCGATGAAAGGGAAGAAATCTCAGCACAGGAGCAACATCTAAATCTGCATCAACGCTCTCAAAGAGGCTCTTGATTTGTTGTCCAAGTTCCGACAGTCCTTGGTCGTAGTCATTCCTGCGTCCAAACAGGATGTTCGAAATGATGTTCGTTGTCGTTATGTAGACAATTTCTCTGGGATCAAAGGAGCGTCCGTTTTGTTTTAGTATGTATTCCGTGATGGATTCAAGTTCAGCTAAGATTCTTGATTCCATGATGCTTTTAATTCCAAAGCCAAGCTGCTTTAGAATGGAGAGTGAGAGTTGATGGTACCTCTTCCAATCCTTTGTGGTATTCATCATACCTAAACCTGGAGGCACGTGAAAAAACGATATCATTTGGTTTGATTTTTTTTATTGTTGTTGCAGGTCTAATGCAAAAATGCATAGCCAATAATTGTGTACAAAGTGGTTATGGAAGTGCACCCACTGCAAGATAAATATAATAAACGTCCAAAGATCAGATCATATAGATTTGTCCAACTTTTGAGGTCACTAAATATATTTTGGCAGAGACTACACAGAGGTGCTCACGGCTCCTTTGTCTCCTTTACCTTCTGGCTTGGACTAATTCTTAACCGGAAAGGGGTCAGCCACTCGGATCCTGTGTCTCCACTATGGGGTTCTATGACCAGCGTCTTCCGGTTACAGTTTGAGAAGTTTGATATCCTGTTGGATGAATTCATTCATTAATTCATTAATTTCGAAAATTTATAGAGCCCCTTCCAGAAGCCTTCTCAGAGGCCCTCCCAACCCAGCCACGGTTAGAAAGATAGGTCTTGAGTAACTGGTAGAAAGCAGGCAAATTATTTCGAGGTAATAAGCGCAGTGCAAGTGGGAGCCCATTGCATATGGACGGCCAACAACTGCATTCCGAAAATCTGTTCTACGGGCGAAATAGCGCTCGTGTTAGACTTAGGTCTATGAATCAAATCATCGCAGGTCAATGACCGACTCAGACGATTGTTGGGGATCATTGAGACGATTGTGATACGTTTGGCAAAGTCTGATCCAAGATCAGTTCTGTAGAAAACCAAAGCGCAGAGACCACTGCATCAGAATGCAGTTCAGTCTAATGTAGCCTACATTAGATGGATAAACTCTGGATAATTTCAGCCTCATAGAGAACCTAAGCCTACATTTTAGTCTGTAAGTCATGTAGTAGGCCTAGGTCTATCAGTGCACGAAACAGGGTGTCAGTTCTGGAAAGAAAAAACAGCGTGTTCTGGACTACTTTTCAATGCACTTGAGACTGAAAATCTCGTCCTCGACCTCGCGATATTTTGGTCCACTTTTAAATAACGGTCTCATAAATTGACTGCAGGAAGTTGGACAGTAGGTTAATAGGTTACAGATGCTAGCCAATGGCCTTATGTGCCGTTGCCTACTTAAGAAAAAAAACATACTCTATTAAGTGCGAACTTACAGTATCTGCGGTATACGCACCAAGCACTAGACACTGTAAGCAGCAATGCATCCAAATGCATCCACATAATTATTTTCGACGTGCCTTACAAAGTCAGTATTTAGTAGGGTTGCTAACTTTTGATTCTGCCTCTGCGGGACGCTCAAAGTCGCTCGGCATGCCATTGACAATTCACACTCCACATTACTGTAGGCCTATGCATTATACATGCATGTAGGTCTAACGATATTTCCATAGATCGATGCATTTTCTATAGTCTGCTGAAAATTATTGCTAGTTATTGCAACCAAATCATCCAACAATAAGTGGCCTTTATTCAAAACTGGAATCAATTTCAAGACAAAGATGCTTATTAAATTCCAGTAAGCTTCCAGAGTAACGATATTTTTTGACCCAGCACGAGTGAAGTTCATTGGATACATTTAGGCCCATATATATATGCATATATGCATTGCTGTTGTGTTGCTTGACTCGGGTTCTGCTAAAAATAAAGATAGCCCCTCCATCCCACCTCTGGCTTGGCCGACCAAGAGTGATCCAGTACTTAGGCCATTAGTTAAGTTACCGAACCCACTGCTGTAAAGCCGACCCGCGTGTCGTGCTATAGTGGGCCGTATTTCGTATAATCTGTACCTGTAATCATTCTGCGGTGTGTCAGATTGAATCATTAAAAGGAATATTAAGTAATAGCATTGCATGCAGGGTGCAGATGTGGCCTAACTTAAGTCTGCGACGGAAGAACGGAACTTCGCTTAAACTCCTAAATCTGCCAAGTTTGTGCCATTTGAAGCAGTTCCGAGTAACCGAGCACAGCGTCGTGGAACTAAGCACCTGCCATAACTGTCATAATTTATTTACGCTTTTATGTCATAGATATGCTCACCCTTAGTGTTCGGGTTTGCCAGGGTTTCAGTGTAGAGCGAGCATCTTCCAGAGAACGCAGAAATATTGCTGACGAGCGCATCTTCGATAACTTTCTTGCTATTCAAAATTAAGACCAATCTGAAAAAGTGTAAATTCAATTATGCTAGAATGGTCAACTGCCTACTGAAGATAATTAAGAACTTCTTGTTAAGAATGATGTTCAGAAACATCTTTATTAGCCGCTACCTCTGCAAGAACATCAGAAAGCGCTACTAAGATACTTACTTGCTCCAATCCATTAGACTACAATAGAAAGTAGGGTACGTTTCATAATAGCTTCTATTTCTATAACAGCAATATATCGATCTGTTGAGCAAACATCCTTGCCAATGAACGAAAATACAATCCATTAGCCTACTAGAGAAAGCTGAGCGTTTTAAAATAGTATGAAATAATGTCATATATAGTAGCTTTAATTTCGTCCTTTGCACTAAAGCATGGGCGCCCGCAGAAATTTTTGCAGGGGGGTGCAACATTTTTAAGGTGGTCACGGTTAAAAAAAATTTCGCAAGAGCTTAAAAATTGCAAAGCTGGAAAGTGAGAACATGGGTGTTTTTCAAAGAGGTTTGTTAATGCATATTTCTCAGTTTCATTTTGTGTATAGGCCCATCATTTTCAATATGAATAGTTTTCTTAGGCCTACATGTAGTGCGAAGAAATTTATTAAAAATCAAAAGTCGAATGTTAAAAAGTAGTTTTTTGAAGGGGCGCTATATAATGAACGAATGAATAGATGAACGAAAAGCAGGTATCAGTTTTAAAGGCAGGGGCGCAACCAGAACATTTTCCTGGGAGGTGCTCAAAATTATTATTGTAACACCGAAGGTGCGAAGCAGCGAGTACCGAAGGCACGAAGCCAATGCCGACTAGGGGGTTTGGGGAGCGTCGTAAGCTCCCCCAGCGGGGTCTGGAGCGGAGCCTCAGAAACCAACGCATTTTTTTACTTTTGACATCAGCTAGAGAACGTTTCATGCTCTTGTTTGCCAGCTGTATTTATGAGCGATAAAGTCATGAAAACTTCTGAAAAACATGGTTTAAGACTTTAAAAATGTCCTTTCCCTTGTGTTTTAGATAAGACAGTGGGTATTAGGCCTATATCGTGGGGCGCGGTGGTGTAGTGGTGGCGTCGTTGCTTTGAAGCCGGAAGGTTCGAGGTTCGAATCCACCTCAAGTCGCCGCGTAGGGACCTTGGGCAAGTCCTTCACTCGCAATTGCTCAGCGCTTCGGCGTGAAACTCTGATGCAGTGTCCGCTCTGCAGTCGGGAGCGCCTCTGAGTAGGGTGCTTGAAGGGGCGCTATAACAAGTGCACATACAAACTATAGCTCGCGAGTGGCAGAATTAATAACCAGTGTTTAATCTAGCCCTCCCCAATGACCAGTGTTTTATATTGTCCCTTCTCTGGGAATCAAGGTTTCTGGGGGAAAAGCGAGCATCCGATGGAAAAGGGCAGGGGCTTTGGAAGGGGATGTGTCCCTCCACATCAGAAATTTTCTAATTTCCACACGGCAATGGCAGCATGTAAAGCTACAATCTAAAGTAAAATTGCTATACTATTTCAGTGCTGATAAGAGTGGTCTAAACTTCAATGAAAATACTCACAAATTTTAAAAAAATTGTAAGTTTCCACGTTTGTTATGGTACCATTTTAAGATGTCAATTTAGCAAAATAACTCTAAAAAGTGCTTGAAGGGGCTGATAAAGAGCGATTTCAGAATTCAACATCGGCCTAATCGCAGTGCAGTAAAATGCGCTTGTAACTTACTTGCTGCCGGTGTCACGAAATAGAGTATCCCCCGTATTAATTGTATCCCCCCAAACTAAAAAAGTCGAAAAAACCGCTTCCGCGTGTATTTTTTTGGGCAAATTAATTTTCATCTGCTTTGTTTTGAACAATGACACTAACAGGTATGTTTATTCCTACTAGGTAATTTGTTTTGCCCTGTTTTTAGAGCACTTAAAACATTTAAAACACTTAAGAACACTCAGAGTCACTAAATAAATTCGAGTTGCCTTTATCTGAGCATTGCTTAGGACACTTGAAACAATTAGAGTCACTTTAAATTTTGATTACAGCATAATTTTTTTATTATGCGCATTTTTCAAAAAAAGGGGATAGAATGGTTTATCCCCCCGGATAGCATAGACCGGTTAATTCCATCCGGGGGGATAGATTAATTCATCCCCCCGGATAGGTTTCAGGGGGGATACTCCGTTTCGTGTCACCGGCTTTGAATGTGAAGATGGGTCCAAGTTGATCTGCTTTTCTCATGAAAAAGTACGCGAGGTTTCTGAAACCCCGTAGGAATGGTAAAGATCCGACAATTGGTAGGGCTGGAAGGGAAGGAGGATATCGACGCCATTCTTTTCCTAGACTATTCCACCACTGGCACAGCAGGCGTGAGGAAAGCCATATTCCAAGGATGACCAATGCCACTGAACACAGCATTTTTTTTATCTCTCTATAAATCAATCGAGAAGGCACCCGAAAAACTTAATGTTGAATAAAATACTGTCAACAATGTTTTAAACTTTATATTTCATTTTATAACTACGTTTTAATCACTATTGTATATAGCACATGCTCCCACATTGTACAACATAGTAGCTGTACTTTAAGCTTAATATTTTTTATTTTAAACGTTTTATTTTGAAATTTGATATTTGGACCTGAACTTCGTCTTATTTGCTGGTTAGAAATCAAAACAAATACCGCATATTTCCAAAGTGTCTTGGTGTCAGAAAATTTTTTTTCGCAAAACTTCCAATTTCAGAATGGCTGCAATGCTTAGTTTCCTGTGCGAAATATTTTTCACTGAATATGAATGCATTCGTTAATACTGTCGCAAATAGGAATAATTTTTGACACAGGGAAAAAGTGCGCTTCCCGTCTGCTAAGCTTTTTTAGCGTATCTGCACATAGCCTATGCTACTTATTCACTTAGCAGACGATAAGCAACAATCGTTGAAAAATAGTTTTTATATCAGCGTCATACTGAAAATAACAAACGTCGTAAACAGATAATGTCGACATGCATTTCAACTCGACATGGCAATAATAGTTAAGTCGGTCCTATCAACCGTTTGAAAGTTCCTTCCTGTGGAAGTAGATCTACGGTTTGAAAGTTCCTTTCTGTAGAAGTAGATCAACTGTTTGAAAGTTCCTTCCTGTGGAAGTAGATCAACGGTTTGAAAGTTCCTTCCTGTAGAAGTAGGCCTATAGATCTATCAGCCCAGAGTTGTTATGTTGCAAACATAAATGAAGGCCATACGATTGCATGAAACAGGCTATCATTTGTGGACCATCAGACGGGTTACTGAACGTGGCATGTCCCTATTTAGCACCCGTACAACTCCGATGATTCCAGGGTTAATAAACTCTAACGTCAACACGTACATGTAGCCTGACGTTCAAAAGATAACGGTCAATGTCAGCCGTAAAGCAGCTCTTTTTAGCCCAGATAGTGAGCTATGGTATGGAGTGGGGTGCCATATGGTTCAGAAACCTGGACCATTTGGAAAGAGGATTTTAAAAAATACTGGAGGCTTTTGAAATGTCGACGTGGAGAAGAATGGAAAAGAAGAATGGAAAAGAATAACTGGACAGAACATAAAACAAACGAAGAAGTGCTGAGAAGAATTGGAGAAGAAAGAACACTGATACGATGATAAAAGAAAGGCAAAGAAATTGGATTGAACACACACTAGGAGAAGATTCTTTGCTAAGAATAGTGGTCGGGGGAAAATGGATGGGAAAAGAACAAGAGGAAGACCGACCAAGACAGATGATGCTGGACTGGATGATGGAGGACGGTTACCAAAACTCAAGGAGAAGGCAAAACCAATGATAAAGTGGCGGCATTCAGCGCTCGAGGGGCAGAGAACCTGAAAAAGAAGAAGCTGGCAAAAGAGATGGGTGGAATTGGCAAGCAACAGAAACAAGTCTTCTATTAGCTCGTCACATCTAAATAATAGACGAAAGTTCAACGTGTGTTTTGTTCACACCCAACTGCGCCATTTACGTGCGCTCTAAGGAGCTGTCCATTATATATATATATATATATGTATATATATATAGCATATTCATTATATATAATGAATATGCTATATATATAGCCTATTACGAACGCAGGAAGGGGAGGATCACCGGATTAGGCGATCTGCGTACAGCGCAGACGGCGAGTTTCTCGAAAGTTCATTGTCTCTATAATTTAGTCAAAAGGTTAATGGCAGTTATAGCCAATTATGATTGCTTAAACAGATATGTCTTGAGTTTTTTTATTGAAATGCCTCCAGAGATGGTGCGTTCTCTTCACAAACGGTTCTATGCAGTATGCAGTGGGTCCTTGCACAGTGATGGAACATTCGTCAAACCTCGTCGAAGACCGTGGGATTTGTAGCACATTCCTTGTAAGTAAGTATGTAAATATACATATCGTACTCACTGAGAATTAGTATGTTAATGCACAACTATGTGAACCACACGAAGACATTTAAAAAAATAGCTAAGTAAGATGATGGGTAGATTAGGCTGACAGAAATACCCTTCCACTATGGCTGCCCCGTTATCGGAACCTGAGGTTCTTAAAGGTATCATAGGCCTACTTTGTCACTGAAATTGTGTATTTGTCTTTACATTTCAATTGAATTGAATGGATGTGCAATACACTTGATTGATTGATCGACTGACTGATTGGTTGATTGATTGATCGATTGAGTGCTTGATTGAATGATCGATTGACTGATTTAAAGTCTAAGGGTAAGCTAGACTAGGATACATTTTATGCTGGTGATTGTACGAAAAGTTCCCATGAGTGGCCTGTACCCAAAGGAATTTAATGTTTGAAAAGAGCACGGTGAAGATGTACTGGTAGAGGCAGACGCAGAGTGACAACATGTAACGAAACAATGTATTGCATTCTGGAATTGAAAGACACGAAGAACAATGGTAACAAAAACAATGGACTGCATTATGCCTTCACTAATTTAATTTGGCTAATGATCAGACCGTAGTAAAAAAAAGCAGATAAAGAGGTGTCAGACACACATATTCACATAACCATTAATATTGGTCACAGTAGACAACAGTTTAATTTTCTGTCTTCTTCACCGAACGTCTCTCCAATTGAGACTATGGGGATTTCCTAAACGAAATTGTGGCTAGACTTCATGGTTAGGGTAGAGCTGATAGAGGAGCTTATGAAATGTGCTTCTTTGCTGATCGTGCTGTATGACGGTAAACAAAATAATGGCTGCCGTCATACAGAGGCCGGAACAGACTCAAGTTAGACACAGTGATGTTTAAAGACGTTACTCCAAAGACCTCGATCATTTCCGATTCATGCAAACATGTAAGTAGCCTCTAGTTGCAAATGCGACAGGCACGCATGCAACACATTGCATAAAACGGCTTTGTGTATGCTGAGTGTGCACGTGTGCTCGTGTGCTATGCGTGTAAGCATGTGTGTTTGTGTGTGTGTGCGTCTTAGTGTGTGAAATACACTAGACCTACATGCACTAAATGAGCCTACATGTATATAGTAACTTCGTTTACTGACAATTCTAGTCATTTCTTGCAATCATTCGAATCTTGAAAGGCGATGGGGCTTCCGTGATGCTATAGATTGTTTTGACTGTAATCAACTTCACTTCCTCTGGTGGTCGTACGTGAAAGTTTTGCATTAGTCCGCTTATGAAGAGGAACAATTGTTGACGAGCCAATGCTTCGCCTGGACATGATCGTCGACCTAAAACAAAAATATTGGAAAACCTCTTGTCACTTAATTGTCAGCTGTCGCACCAATATCGTACGACCTAGACTGCATCAAAGAGATAAAGATTTTGCACTTAGAAAGAAGTTCATCAACAGTCTGTTGGTATGAAAAGTGTGCTCCAAAGCTAATGAAATCATTTAAGAATGAACTACAGGCAGAAACATATCATCGTCAATGTGCTTTAATCCTTACATGTCATCGTTAATTTTATTTAATCTTTGAATTTGAGTTGTTTCTCGTAGGGCCTAACTATCGAGGAGAAAGAGAAGGTTAACTTAATTGTTGGAGCCCTGACTGATAGTGTATTCCACGAAGGGTCGCCTGTTCAAGAATTTCTGGAATTGGTTGTCTTTAACTTAAACTTGTAAAGTGGCCGCCACAATTATTATGTCACCAACATAAATTACATTTCAAAGCGATTAACAATAACAATGTACAAAATTGTACCTAGGGTATCAACAATAATAAAACTGCTTTCACTGGGGTCTAGCTAAAGCTTTTATAGCGTCAATAAATAAATTATATGTTGGAATATATGCAAGTAGGCTATCTACCAAAGGGTCCAAATGTATGCTTTGCAGACAACAGCTTTAGCTATAAGCAGCATATATCGGGACGACGGTTCTAGGGCAATTACCCCCTAGACAATTACCCCCGGATAATTACCCCCGACAATTACCCCCTGGACAATTACCCCCCAGGACAATTACCCCCCGGACAACTACCCCCCGTACCAATTACCCTCCGGACAACTACCCCCCGTGGCACAGCGTGAGCTTGTTCCCCCACGTGTACCTTCATATAGGGAACGAACATTCTCATGGTCATGGTCTTACGTATTTTTCAGACCTTCAGCGCTGCCAAAGCCTATCCTAAAGTAACTTTACTGTGTAGACATCTTTCTTCATTGGCTCACTCAACAATACTTACTGTACACACTTATTCACACTCCTTGCTAATAGTTGCTATACTACCATTATTTCTCATCTATCTGCGTACATACCTCCTTCGATCACTCCATGCCTCTCTGTTCCTCTCTCTGTCTTTCTCTATGTATCTGTTTATCTCGCTCTCAGGTATACAATACCTGTACGCTCTAGCATACAATTTAGCTGACCATTCAATGCAATACTCACAGTCTGCTTAATTTATCCATATCTAGTCATGATAGAATTTTATAAATCCGAGAGAGGGAAAGATAAACTTAGTTTCGAATGTTTTATTTATGTGAAACAGAAGAATTTAGCAAATGGTGTCGTTTCGTTGAGTGCGAAAATAGATGAACACGACATAGACTTCTTTATTGGCGCGGGGGTAAAAGTCCGGGGGTAATTGGTACGGGGGGTAATTGTCCGGGGGTAATTGGCACGGGGGGTAATTGTCCAGGGGGTAATTGTCCTGTCACCCGGGACGACACCTTTCAAGCACAGTATCAATAATATTATCTTTACAAACTGTCATAAACGCATTCCCAAGACGACACATTTTCAAATGCATATGGCGCATGTCTCACTCGAGCATCATCAATCGATTAAAAAAAATTAATACATTGCTGCTCTGCTCTGCAAGTTCTGTTCTGCGCATGTACTTGCCTAGAGAAAATGCGATGACACTGTTCCTGTTGATTAATTTCTTGTTCTCGTCCAGGAATCTTTCCGGTCTGAAGACATCCGAATCCGGCCAGTCCGTTCTGTTCATGTGTGCACCTTTGATGTTGGCCAGAACCTTCAACCAATAAAATAAAATAAAACTATGTGTATAATACAGGTCAATTCTTAAATGGATTCATGTGCCATGTCTAACGCTGCGGTGACAAAACTGTTATTATACCGGCACCCGACTAGGTCTATAAATGAATTTTATGAATTTCATCACCTGTAAAAAGAGAACCAACCGCAAAGCTACTGTCTTTTGTATTCCTACAATGTAAATAAATGCCATTGAACCTGAAAACATAATTCCATTAGGAACCGTCTGTAAAAGACTTATTCAAGCTTGTCTAAAAGACTGACTAGTAGGCTAACATCCGCTTGACCGATATCCAATGTGGTAAATTGGCATTCTTGGCTTATTTTGTTAATGATTCTAATAATCATGCTACAAATGGTGCAGTGGCGAGAGATGAAGTAGTCTATATTATGTTGCTTGTTTTCACTAATTACGACATCTTATTGGGAATCAAGATATCAATATAGTAGCCTTGGTTATACCCCGGTTTACGTTGAAGCAACTATAAACTACATGCATAAATAATTGTAAATAGGAAGAGACACAGTGTCATGAATGCCTCTTACCACAGTATCTGCTGGTATAAAGTATTCAAGCACTTCTGTGTCATGCAGAGTCAAGTGCGGAAATGCCATCGGTAATGCAGCTTTGTGACGCAGCAGTTCCAGAATGGTTGCCTCAACGTAAGGCAACCTTAGCTGATCATCAATCGTAGGGAGTCTATCTCTGGGAACCACGGAATCTATCTCCTTCTGAATACGATCCTCAATCTGAGGATTGTTGGCGATGTAAATGAAAAACCAGAGAATCGAAGTTGACGTTGTGTCGACACTTCCACCGTAGAAATCTCTTAGCATATACTTCAATTGTTCGCGGTCGTAATTCGGACCTTCCTTTTCGATATATCTGCGCACGAAGCAATCCCTTTCCTCATCATCCAAAACCAAATCTATATCTTTGTCTATGGCTTTCAATACTTTTTCATTGCTATCTAGACCATCGTTGAATCTTTGGCTGAATGGTGGAAGGAATCTGAGTGTTGGGAAAAAGGATACTGCGAAATCCACGGAAGCAACAAATCTCTTCACCTGGTAAACCGCTTCCGTCAATCCATATTTGTAATCACGTCTTCTACCAACAAGTATATTTATCGGTACATTAGAAGTACTGATGGTGATGATTTCTTGTGGATTGAAAGCTTCACCATTTGCATTGCGGATGTGTTTTATTAATTCATCGATTTCTATCAATGTCCGCGTCTCCAACTGACTTCGTGATCCAAATCCGAAATCCTTCAGGATCGATAAAGTCAACTTGTGGTATCTCTTGAATTCTTCGTCGTAGTTTCTGAACCCCATTCCTAAATTTATACAGAATCTATCACAATTGAAGCATTAGTAACCTCATTCCAATCCACTATTATAATTATGGATTGGTAAGTAGGGCCTAGATCACCGATGCTACTGTCTCCAAAAAGTATATATTTATAGCCTAATAATAATAATAATAATAATAATAATAATAATAATAATAATAATAATAATAATAATAATAATAATAATAATAATAATAATAATAATAATATCTTTTCTTTAATTAAACGCCTGCAAGACGCTCTGCGCTTTAGCCTACATTTACAAGTTATGCAGTAATCTTAACTAAACTTAACTACTGACTGAACTGACAGCTTTGTAATTACACGGCGCTAATAGCAGCCTACAAAGCAAATCCGCCCAACGGGGGCTCGAACTCACTACCTCTCGCACTCTTGGCCAGCGTGTTAACCATTACTCTACCCCCCCCATAGAGCCAATTAACTTAATAAGGATCCGATGTTAGCTTTGGATACAGAGGAAGTGCTTTCATAATTTTATTTGTCAGTTGACAGGGAAACGATTTCTGATGGACTGTCGTTTGCTCAAATGACCCTCCTTATCCAAACGCTGCAGAAGGATTTCCAGCCCCCTATGAATCCACCATTCGTCGCACCTCTGTAGCCTACATTTGATGGGGGACCGGTTGATCAGTCTAATTTTAGATCAATCTCTAACGTAGGCTATATACATGGAGGTGACAAGAATATGTTGATCTCTGTTTCCTGGTTCATCTATATCTCATGTATCGTTATTAGTCATCATGAAAGTCGGTGTCACAACGTATATCTCCCCAACCAGTCTCCTTGGAGTGGCGAAATATCACTCCCCTGAAGACTTCTTAGAACTATATCCTACCTAATAAGAACGACCTTCCTTAATTTCTCTATGATACAATGTTGATCGTCCATAAATTGTTCCAATGCTAATTGTCAGAAAATTTTATTGGACAATGTGAACCGTAGTAGCTTATTCATATCTTTGTTGAAATAAATCATCATGTGAATGCGTCAGAGATAAGATATTAGGGATAAGATTTTTTGTTTAAATTGCTTTAATGTGTACCTTTCCGATTGCGATTTAAACCATATTTTTCGGTGTAGAAGAATTCTCTGCCTGAGAAACTGGACGAATGTCGAACTAGAGCGTCTTCTATAGATTCTCGGCTGTTTAGAACGACGACATATCTAACAGAAGCAAGAAATGGCCACATTTTAATAGTTAATCAGAAGAATGTGCATAGAAGAAAACTCTTATGTCTTTCCTGAAATTCTACAGGAGAGCGGTAACAACTTCCGCGACAATGATTAGGCCCCTATTTTCATGATTTGGATATTCGCATCGGGCAAATTTTGTGGAATATGTGCAATATAAGTTTGCCAAAATAGGTGCGCAAATTGTATATCTATTCAACGTTGCATCAGTTACAGTACACGTCTAAGAGACTGAAATTCACATAAAGTAACTTAGCGAAACTCAGACGATGAAAGAAGGTTGGAAATATCCATGCTGTCAGCGAAAAGGTCGATAGGGTTCTGGGTCTAAGACTATAGGATCTGTTGCACGATTGGCACAAAGCTTTTCTCCGGAACACCAAAATATTGAATCTGAACAAGGACCACGCGCCAAATTGTAGTAGCTTTCTTGAAGAGGCGCTTTATAAATAGCCTACTTGAATGAATGAATGTATTAATTGAAGTGTGATAATTCACAGATTAGATTAAATTGTTCCTAGTTTAAGAAGAAATGCAGTATAGCATGCATACACGGTACACCGTGTGTATGATGGAGACAAAATAGTGCATTTAACACTGAGATGGAAGGAGTCGAGATTCTACATAGTTTGCGAATTTCCCCCTTACTGAGTCTCTTGCATACCTGCTGCCAAATCTCAGAGTAAAAACCGGTCCAAGTTTGTGCGCGATTTTCGTAAGATACTCTGGTAGCGCATCGAACTCTTTCATGAAAGGTAAGGATCCGACAACAGGTAACGATGGAAGGGAAGGTGGAAGTCGACGTTCACATCCAGATTTCCTCTTTCCATTCCAAAATCCAACGATCCAGAACGTCACACAGAATGTTCCAATGAAAACCGCAAGTGACATCAGTGTCAGCATGACTTTCTGTAAAACACAAAAAATTGTTGTCTTGAAGTATGACTACTTTTTAATTACACGCATTATGATGTTGAAGAGAGTATGGTTTTAAGACAATTGCCCCTTGACAATTACCCCCGGACAATAACCCCTCGGACAATTACCCCGGACAATTACCCCAGCCAATTACCCCTTTCCAAATACCCGGCCAATTACCCCCGGACAATTAACGCCCTAGAACAATTACCCCTCTGGACAATAACCCCCCGGGCAATTACCCCCGTGCATGCATACGTACATACATACATATATAAATATATATACACATACATACATACATACACACATACATTCATACATGCATACATACACACATACATACATACATACATACATGCATGCATACATACATACATACATACTTACATACATACATACATACATACATACATACATACATACATACAAACATACAATGTACATACATACATACATACATACATACATACAATGTACAATTGTACATATACATACCTGCACGAAAATACGAAAATACGCATGCTAGACAATAATATTGTTTGTCCATTATGCATGTATGTATGTATGCATGCATGCATGTATGTGTGTATATATGCATGTATGTATGTTTGTATACGCATGCATATTATGTATGTGTGCATGTGTATATATAAACATGTGTGGCTGCATGTATTATACATATTAGTGTGGTCCACAAAGCTATGGGGAAAAAAAGTTTGAAAAATTCGTGACGGTACCCTTTTATTTTGTTATGCATCATGTGTCAATGATTCCTACCAAATTTTATTGAAATTGCTCAAAGTTTAGAGGTCGCGCGACAAGGTGAGATATATTACAGCACCCCAACTGTACATTATGTCAACATTCGCCTGTGATTTAGTGATAAGGGTTGTCATACACGCATTGCTTACTTTGATCATTAGAGAGAAGCTGATGCTATTATTTTTTTAATCAAATACCTTTCTAAAACAAGGGTATACAACTATACATGGCCTTTGGGTCATTTTTTAAATAATAAGAGGGAGGGGATAAATTTACGGATGTACCTATTGCTAAGTTGATAGCAATGCTTTCGATCGATGGGAACATCCCTCCTGGTAATACTGCAAAGCCGCCATTTGATAGATTGCCAGTATGCTACTGGCATGGGCGGAGACTTATGGGGACGGTTCATCAATGTTTGCGGTGGGGGACCGTTCCCCCCTCACCGCAAACACATGCTCATATCTCTCAACAGTTCAGAAATATGCCAAAACTAGCATCGGAAATTTCGAGAGTGTTAGGATAATATCGGTAAATCTGTTAAAATATAAGTAGGTTAGAAAAAAGGTCGTCAGCCATTTTGGTTGGGAAAATAGTATATTTTCATTAGATTTCGACAAAACGACTAAAAGTGGCGTCAAAAATAATTATGGTCGATGGAAATGTCGTCGATGACTCAGCCGTCTCTCGGCAATCGTCCTTCGGCCGCTCATTCGTCCCACACCTCAACTTCTGGACCAAGTCTACGCCTATGGCTACTGGTATCAAAGATGCATGTATGAAGTGAATTAATTACTCGGAGTGCAAAGGTTAGGTCATGGCACAGGTGAAAAACAAGACAAACTGTTGTGATTCTGTTGAAGGATTGTGGCTATAGAGTATTTTCTCTTCATGTTGTCTGCCCCAAGGCAGGTTCGAACTTCCGATGGATGGCAAAGATATTGCATTCCATCAGAGTCTTGATGTTCAAAGAACAATTCCAGATTAAATGTCAGTTAGAGACATCGACCTGTTTCCTAGTCTGGTATGCACAGAAGCATGATGTCGTGTCCAAACCCGATAACAACACCATCCATGCAGCGACCTTCGAATTCTGAAGTCTATCTTCAGGTACAAAGCGTTCAAAAACAAATTGTCATTTCTGCAGCAATCACCAAAGATCTTTCTAAGGATTTGTAATAATCATGTGTGTGAGGAGTCGGTAGCCTTGGCCCTTTTAGACACAGCCATCAACCATATGCAACATGTCCAGCAAAAGATGGTCAAGGCATCTCAAATTCAAGAACGAAACGAGCGCTTAAACACACATTCAAGTTGCAGGTGAGCCATGTATTTACAGGTGGGAAGATCTTGGGACAGTGAAACCTTTGAACTTTCTACAGGTAGTAGAACCGCCAGGTGAGTTCCTAAATGAGATTGATAGGCTACTGAACAATGAAAACAAAATCAGGATTGTCAAAGGCAAAACAGTGCACAAAGAGTGTCAGGGTTGTAAACGTCAATGCCGAGAGGGGTTGTTAAACTCATTCAAGAAAACAAATCATCCATCACAAAAAAGAAGGGGAGAAATGTATAATGCAGGTTGTATCTGGGCACAGAGCTCAGTTCCTTGACGCAATGAAGTATGCGTTAGGCATTCTGCTGAGACTCCAACAATCGAAAACCCTATGTTCAGCATATGGCCATTGCTATAATTAAAAAAACTATTTTATAACTAAATTATTAACTTTATATCAGCATTCAGTACATCTATATGCCACTCAATCACTTAAGCAGTCTACAATGATCAGTTTATTTTTCAAAATCTAAATTCTAAATGAGTCCTTGTCCAGCCTATACTTTAAATGCTGTTATTTGCTTATTTATTAGCATTGTCACGAATGGTGAAAAGTCAGGAGCATTGCGCGACCACTAAATATTAATCAATCAGGCTGAAATTTTACACTTATTCACTAATAAGGCAAGGTAACAGAATTAGAGGGTACCGTCAAGGAAATTTGAAAAATAATTTTTGTGGACCACACTAATACATATGTTATATTCATGTGTACATGTACATATGCATGTACGTACATACTATGTGTTTATGTGTATTTATGCATGTATATATGTTCGAACGTCCATACAGACATTCATGCATGAATCCATGCATGGCATATTATTACATGCATATTTACACACATACGTGTATACATATATACAAACATCTATGCAGCATGCGGCATTGAGTATATACTATATACTCATACATATACTGTACATACATACATACATACATGCATGCATACATACATGCATGCAAAGAAACTTACATACACACATACATATGTGCATACATACATGAATACACGCATGCACATATACATGGATAGTTAGATACATACATATTTCTGTATACTGTATTCATATATACATTCAGCATGGGAGCAGGACAATACCCCTCCCCCCCCGGACAAAACCCCCCGGACAAAACCCCCCGGACAAAAACCCCCGGGCAAAACCCCCCGGTATAAAACCTCCCCACCCAGACAAAACCCCCGGTATAAAACTCCCCACCCCCGGTATGTTTTATTGTAAAAGAAATAGGTTTCGTCTTTACCATAGGCCTAATCACAAAGGTTTTATACCGGTATAACCCCCCACCAGCTCCGTAATCAGGTGACAAATTGAAGAGGTGTTAAATAATCTAGCAAGTAACTGAAAAGGTGTTAAAGGGTAGGTAGAGCCTAGAGATTCTGATCAACAGGTGTTAATTAATGTAACAAGAGCAGAGCCTAGACAGTTGAAGACCGTCTGAGTATAAGGGGCAGTGAACATTTCATAGACAGTACAGTATTTGCAAAACTTTAGACATAAAGCAGGCATGGAGTTTGTAGTATCAGACAAGCGCAGACAAAATAAAGAGAAACAGGGCAAATGCAAGGCGAAGCTGAAACTGGAAGGTGACAATCTTGTTGATGTCCTTAACGAACATGGACCACAAGCCGAGCGAAATATGTTAGCTGAAAAAATGTCCAAACAATACACATGTCATTGCATCATTACTTGCAGTATGAAGTAACCGCTTGCTTGAAATCTATTTATACTATCTAGTCAATATTTTATTGTCAACAGTTGTGAGTGGGGGGTTTTGTCCGGGGGGGTTTTATACCGGGGGTTTTGTCCGGGGGGTTTTGTCCGGGGGGTTTTGTCCGGGGGGTATTGTCCTAGACTCATTCAACATGGTTGGTAATTGTCCGGGGGTAAATGTCCTAGGGTTGAATTGTCCGGGGTAATTTTACGGCGTTAAGTGTCCTAGGGGAAAATTTTCGGAAGGGAGTAATTGGTGGGGTAATTGTCCGGGGTTAATTGTCCTGTCGCCGAGAGTATACCCAAGAACACAAAAAAATTATCAAACAGAGACATGGTACTGTGAAGGGTGGCTCAAAAAAATGTACCCCCGGATAAAATACGATATCTTCGCAACCGAATGAACTTTTTCTGCGAAAATTTCCCAATTTGCAGGGGAATGAAATTCCAACAATCCCTGAAAGCTTCACTTGATACTTTTCATATTTGCAAAAGTTACAGCTGTCTAAACTTTCAAATCCGTTTTTCCGAATTTTCGCGGAAAAATTGACGTCACTTGTTGATTTCCATGTCAAATGATATCACTTTTCACTACGACCTCAGAATTCCATTTTGTAGTTTATTGTAAAATATGATGGGAGTGTCCACTCCCTGCTTTATCACGAACTAGAATTATTTTTGTGAAGCTCAGTATGGCCTTGTTGATCGGGTCCTGCGGAAACTGATCCCACATTAGCAGCAAGTGATAAAGCAGGGAGTGGACACTTGCTTCAGCTGGCCAAAATTCTCCAACTTTAAATGAAAATGTCTTGCAGCTTCCCAGCATAGTTCACAAGGCGTGAGAATTAAGTGGGTCAAGGTCTGGCAAATTTGTAGGTCATTAATCTTTGTCAAATAAATTTAGTGCAGTTGATCACAATAAAGTAGCCTCATCATAATCAACCTTGCCCTGCGAGCAAGCAGGCGCACAGTCCTGTTGGAAAATAAAACCAGATTTTAAAACATACCTGCAGTCTTCAATGAGTCCGGGTAAGAAAGTTCAACGATAAGTTTGATATTTTAGCCTGCTGAATAGTATGAAGTTCAGTCTTTTCTTGCAGCCGTGACACATGCCAACTGATCTGATGATGAAACCATAATGTGCTTTGCAAACTTGACCCTTTCGATTATCAAGCTAATTTCGTGAAAACCGCGCTTTTTTTACCTTAGTCAGACCACACGACCACTTCTTGCCTCTCTTCCGACATCTGATCTCCGTTACATAAACACGTTTACAGATAGCCTTCAAGAATCAATATGCGCAGGCTCCACTTTTCACGGGGTATTTTGCTATGATTACGCGACGTCCCAGTCTCTGTTCACGCAACGTCCGATTTCCCATTTTAGCTGCCACAGAAATTTTGCCTATGATGCTCAGTAATGGATTCACGAATTGAGACCTTAATTTATAAAATATCACCAAATACTAACAGCTTTCTTCATAAACAGCCTCTTTACAGCTCTTAGTGAGGTCGTATGACATTATCATCAATTTGTGTGTTGCAATTTGCAAGAAATCTTAATGAAATCACATGTAGGGCCTATTGGAGCATGATTCTCCGGATATTTGAAAAAACGGAATTGAAAGTTTAAACACTGTAACTTTTGCAAACATGAACATTTGCCAGTGACATTTTCAGCGATTGTTGGAAATTCATTCCCCTGCAAATTGGAAAATTTTCACAGAAAAATGTCAGTCGGTTGCGAAGTTATAGCATTTTATCTGGTGGTACATGTTTTATTGAGCCACCCGGTAGTACCAAAATACATCTTTAGTTAACAGTTGATCAGAAGACTGTGCATAAAACAAGTGAAGGACTTGCCTAAGGTCCCTACGCGGCGACTTGAGGTGGATTCGAACCTCGAACCTTCCAGCTTCAAGGCAAGGGCGCCACCACTACACCACCGTGCCCCTCAAACTCATTAGGTTTAACCTACAGGACAGCGTTAACAACTTCCGCAGCAATGATTAGCCTAGGCCTATGTTCATGATTTGGATATTCCCACCGGGCTAATTTATAGATCCACAGCAAAAGTGTCGTTAGTACGGAACATGTAGGTATTGTAGGGTTTTACTTGACTGAACTCTCGAAATTAAATAACTTCAGCAATTATTTTAAAATCTAAAATGACTTGATACCTTAATCGTTCGAAACTCAGCAAATACAAACTCCAAAAGCAACACGTTCTCGACTGATCTCAATAACGAAGAAACTCTAGACGTTATATGTCAATAATTGAGTTCTTTGGACTTAAACCCATAGGTGCAGTTAACATTAACAGGCTGATCATTGGCTGCAGCAGTAGACCATGACATGTTGGCTGTTGCGGAGTCATGGTTGTAAATAATATGGTTCAAAGCAGTTTTCTTCGGCAATGGCGGAGTCGATGGGGCCCTGGATATACATCCCCAATTTTGACCAACGAATGTATTGTTTGGACATATCTCATGCACTAGACCCTCTCACTTCAATCTTAAACAGTCAGCGGTAATGGAAGGTAGACCTAATGAAGTCGTGGCTTTAAAAATACAAATAACTCATCCATTCAAGAATTTCTGCAGTGCCTCTTAAAGGGAGCTACTCAGAAGCGCTCCAGACTCTAGCAGGCAAAAACAGTTTTGAGTTGGTTAAAATGCTTCAGTAAGAACCCCAGGAAGCGGACGTAGCCTACTTCCTATGTGAGCCTACATGTATTCCAGACCACTGAGCCAACCGAGGAAAAGGTTCGACCCTGCATAGTTGCAGTTCATGCGAAGGGAACCAAAGGCACCCCATCTGTGCAGAGCGGTGACCTTGTATACCCGTGGAGCATGCTGGCTCCATTCACACCAAGGTGAGTCGTGAAAATCCTATTTGGCAATAATAATAATTCTGTCACTGGTTGCATTGTTAAGTTTACATTACACGCTTACTTATTAGCCTACTTCTTAATTATTACTAATTAAGTAAGTAAATATTTTCTTTATTGCTCCACTTGCAAACGCACAATGGGACACAGAACATCATTATAATAAATACATCGAAGCAATAAAATAATAATAGGTAATAAAAACGTGCAAATTGAAGTCACAAGTTAAATATATTCTAATATATATATAACTAGCTGGGGTACCCGGCGTTGCCCGGAAAATTTAGGATTCGACCCGCTCCCGGCCGCAACCCCACCACACCACACCCCACCCCCAACCCCACCCCACAGCCACACTCCGACCTCTAATAGTACCGCCACCCGTTAAATTAGGGTTTTCAGGAAAAATTTCCCCTAAGCCCACCCCTCACCCCTCCCCACCCCTTCCCCCATCCACCCTCCCCACCCCCACCCCAATCCACCACACCGACCTGCACCAGTATGCCACCCGTGAAATTATAATTTTCGTGAAAATTCCACCTCACCCCCCGCTCACCCCACCCCACCAACCCCAGCACCATCCCTCACCCCTCACCCCACCATCTCCCCACCACACAACGACCTCCACCAGTACGCCACCCGTGAAATTAGGGTTTTGTGTAAAATTTCATCCCCCCGGCCCACCCCCACTCCTGCCCCACCCGGCCTCTGCGGACCGAGGTGTGTGCTGCTTGGAGGTGAGGTGGCCCGTATAAAAATCTGTGTAACTGCGAAACTATGGCAAGCGAATGAAAATTTATAGCGAAAATTAGTGTTTTCACTCCCCCATCCTGCCCCACTTGGTGGTAGAGATTCGCCAACCACTGATCCGAGTGGTTCTGATGGCCCTCTATATAGGTAAAAAAAATCATATCAATAGCTGCGTTTAATTGAAAATTTCTTGGGGGTTTCGCTCCCCGACCTGGCCCTCATGGTGGTAGAGAATCGCCAACCCCTCGACTTTGTGTCTCATGCCGAGACCTACACAGTAGTGAAGGTTTGGAGTGAAAATCTCAAAATCTGTGGAAATGTATCCCGAACAAACAGACAGACAGACACACAGAATCTTTTCTTTATTTATATAGATTACTAGACTATAATCGTCAAACAAGTTAACTATAATTATAGCATTCTGGCAACTGCAAGTCAGAGGAATTAAAGGGACATGATCAATTCATAAATGCAATTTCCTAGTTACTCTTAGATTTTTTAAATAACGTGTGGTATGACGCTGTTATTCTGATCATAACATAAAGAGAGCTTCATCAGGAGGTAATTGTTCGGATTTTGAAGCACATAATATTATGCAAAGAAGCACTTCTTGCATTCGCTGTTGATGGGTCGCAGGTTCATCTAAAGCCAAATATTTTACCTTGAAATAACTAACTTGTATCTGCGAAGAATCAGTGGCGGCGCTGGGGGGGGCTAAGCCCCCCTAAAAAATGCCATCCATTTTTTTCCCATGTAAAAATACAAATTTTGGGCGATTTACCCCCTTTAGCCCCCCCAAAAAACTGAAATCCTGGCGCCGCCACTGCGAAGAATGCACAAGTTTGTTCGCCGAATATTACTGCTTCAGAGGCGCGTGCAGATGACTCAATTGTTATTGTTGATAAGTGCTTCTTCTCCTTCAAAAGTCCTGACCTCATTTTAAAGCCAGACGTGTCCTATACGTTTTCAGCTTACTCACAGGCGAGGGCAGCGACAAGAGATATCTTATGGCCGAATCTATTTTCGACCATAGGTGTTATTAGAATTGATTTTCAATAGTTAGACAACAGTAATAAAAGTCTGCTTCGGCAGAATCCATGAACTTTGATAAACGCTAGCTTTAAAAAATGTCATTTAACGTAGTAGGCCTAAGTGGCTAAACTGTTTAGAGAGTATGATACTGCTTAATACTGTATTACACGCGCGCGCGCACACACACACACATCTCACACACACGCACACGCGCACACACACGGCAGATATTTATTCACTACTAAAAATCATACATAGAAAAAACGAACACGCGCAATGCCACTGTCTGGTTCCATTGAACTCTGTCCATATATTCCACACACAGTCCACAGAAGATAAATGAAATCAGACAAGGATTCGGTTCAGTACACGCCCAGACAACGAGACTCGTGAGAAGGACGTTGTTGTGCAACTTCTAAATATCGCTTTAACCATAACCATAACCATCAATTTTATTGCACCAATATAACAAAAACATTTTTACGAAGTATATATACATAACAGTTGGTTACAACCGGAAACCCAGAAGGGATTAGAAGTCACACTGGTAGGGCTACCTATATGCACGCTTACAGATTCAAGATGGTAGAGAGGCAAGTATCATGTAAGTATTTACAATTTGGATATACGCATGATGCAGTCTTGACTAAAAACATAAACATTCGCAGTCAAGACAACATGATGTTGTTAAGCTATCAAACCTTAACTAAGAAAAGGAATAAAACGAAATAAACCTTAACTAGAAAGAAAACGAAATGATTAGAATAGAAGTGCTTTCACAAGCTCAACACAGTAACGGATAGGCTAGTAAATCAGACGATTTTAATTTAAACCAGCAATTCCAACTTTGGATGTGTTTAGTCGAGACATCGTCGTTCACATGGGCGGAGTTTGTTTTCAGTTCAAGACAGTTGGTAAAGGTTCGTCACTTTACCAACTATCTTGAAGTTCGGATTCTTCCGTGAAATGGCAACCAAGTGCCTTCGTAGATGATGTGGAAAGATAGACACCAATGAAAATTCTTGATCCCGGGAGAATCAAGTTTTCCACGATGAATATTTAATTCGCCAACACCAGCCTTCTTATTCGAAGAGATGTGATGTGTCGCGATGCATGCGAGCACATCAGAAGTCAAATCAACCAAGTGATTACGACCCAACGACTTTCTCCAATCTTCACCAAATTCGAATCCACGTACAAACACTCCACGCTCGACGAAAGTTCTCCACAGGCCATCAGAATTCGCTTCAAATCCCTATTCTGTCCCGTAAATTATCGTATCGTTGCTACACTTCGTTTCAGTATCGCAAGTGTCCAACCCAGTTCATCCCGCTGGAGACATTAACTTAGAATCCACTTGTCGAAACAAAGTGACTCTCTTCATTAGCATCTTTTGCAGGAATCGAATCCTGTCCAGTTACTGACTCTGACGTTTACTTTTCCGTCAGTCAAATTTACGTGTTTTCAACGGCTCGCGCAACGCAGCGACGTTTTGTTGACGTAGTTGCTATGGCGATTAATGTTTACTTCGTCAATACTGCATTCCTTTAACACTCGTGTGATTTGATTACTGATCGTCTGATTATATATTTATATTTCTAAAAACGCTAACTGATTATTTAGTTAAATCAACGCCAGTACTACATTGTCTCACTTGACTCCTACCTATAACTAACAATTATCAACTATACAAATTAGATTGAGGGATAATAGCAAGTTAATACGCTACAAATACCCCCTCATTAAAAGTCTGTAATCAGGCTTTATAAACTCACATAACTAGGGTGGGTGATAGGTAAGTGGGACAGGCCACTATTGTGAGACAGCTAAGCTAGTGAGGCTTACATACTTATTATGTCCAATACATCCAAAATCTAAAAATACATAGTCTATGGCAATATACCCGACGTCATTAATATGTGGTTTCACACGTTTTACTGGAAGTGTTTAAATGCCTTTGGTTGTGTGTGTAACATTCGATTTTCGAAAGTTAGTTAATTTGCGGTATTCATAATTTTGATAACATTAACTTGCTAAGGCCCTTGTCGACACTAACGCTAGATAATTCTATTGAATGCAATTTGTGTTGGAATATACTGACGAAATGAACTACCATCAACGGTTTTAATCACCAGATGTCAACATGCATTTACAAAGCCTGCTGGTGTATAGATGTCCCACTTTAGCGACGGCTGTGTTGTCAAAGTGGGACAGCGATCTGCTGCTAAAGTGGGACAGCCTATTGCAGCTGAACTAAGCGTACGTGTTGATAGGCCTGTTGAATATAAGCCTATCTAAATCCTAGATTACGATTACGTTGATTGTTTTAGATGGGAAGAGTACTTGATAAAATGTCAACATGCATTTACAAAGCCTGCTGGTGTATAGGTGTCCCACTTTAGCGACAGCTGTTGTCAAAGTGGGACAGCGATCGGCTGATAAATGGAATTTTAGAACTAGAATAATCTACTTAAGCATCACCCACAATGAAGATAAGAATTTTTTACCAACATGTCCCAAAATCCCGTTATGCCCCACCACCTGGGGTAAAATGGGATTCCTATCCCATTATGCCCCATAACATGCAATATTCTATGATTTCCAAAAAGTGACATATTTTTTTATTATTGCACGTTTTGTAATCTAAACAATGATTGAGACGTGAGGGGATAATTAGAACCCATGAAATATTACAATATAAGAGCTATGGAGAAGAATTGCTTTAACACCACAGCAAGGGGCAAAATGGGATATCTGTATCCCATTATGCCCCAAATTGCCACAAAATTGTAAATCCGCCATTTTGAAACAAAATACTGAACTTGTACAAAATTTCATATGGGAATATGTGACTATATATATAACCCTACACATGGATAGTAAAACTCAAATTTAATGTAGCTCCGGTGCAGTGTTATTTCTATTAACTGAAACTGTAACTGAAATAGCAGAATAACTGAAAAATCTTTGCCAGTTAACTGTAACTGAAACTGAAACTGAAAAATGTTGAATAACTGAAACTGTAAAAGAAACTGAAAAACAATAACTGTATAACTGAAGAATCAAAAGGAGTTAACTTGAAAATAAAACAAGTGCTTTTTCTATACATTTCTCAAAACATAACTATTCAGAGGCGTTCTCTGCACGGAAACTTCGGGGGAGAAGAAATGCCTTTAAAGAACATGAGACCAATGAAGAGAAACTAGTCATTAGTTGAGCCCTTACTGCCCCTTAGTGTATAGTACAGTTGTTTGTTTGTATGTGCACTTGTTATAGCGCCCCTTCAAGCTCTCGCTACTCAGAGGCGCTCCCGAATGCAGAGCGGACACTGCATCGGAGTTTCACGCCGAAGCGCTGAGCAATTGTGAGTGAAGGACTTGCCCAAGGTCCTTACGCGGTGAGGTGGATTCGAACCTCGAACCTTCCGGCTTCAAGGCAACGACGCCACCACTACACCACCGCGCCCCACAGTTGGTTTGTGAACATATGTGAATTCCATTGTTCTTATTGTTAGTTATAATATGTTGACAGTGACACTGTTGGCATGTCACAAGCATACGTTGAGCGCGTCTTCTCAGTTTGTGGGGACTTGTGTGCAAGAAAGCGAAACAGATTATGTGTAAACCTGGAACGTCGTGTGTTCCTTAAAGTCAACCGACAATATGTAAAATCAGATTGATCTTCTATTCAACTTTCTGGGAACTTTGCGCAATATGTGTGACTGTGATCAGTGTCTTAGTAGTTGTGACGTTTGAATATACACGTAATAACTGTAACTGAAACTGTAACTGAAAAATAAGAAATAACTGTAACTGAAACTGAAAAATCTCATTGCCGTTAACTGTAACTGAAACTGTAACTGAAAAATAAAAAAATAGATAACTGTAACTGAAACTGTAACTGAAAAACCATAACTGAAATAACACTGCTCCGGTGTTTCTAGACAATTTTTTGGATAATGGACGTACCTTACTTGGGAGAGCGTGAAAATCAACTTTTAATCATAAATATTGCAAGACGCATCGAAATCGTAAATGCTTTTTGTCCTTCACCTTCAAAATATGCACTACTTCAGATTGAAATTTTTTCCGAATTTTTAAAGTAAGTAAGATGGACAATAATGAAGTTTCCCGTTACACCCCGATATCCCATTACGCCCCGCTCTCGGATCTCTCCCCTAGGCCTATAATTAAAGACTTGGCACGGTAGTCTATACAGGAGTTGGATGACGATCTAAGTCATGCTTACAAAATTTCGCAGAAGAGAATATTTTTTGCCAGTACTGAGTATTAAAATTTAAAATATTAGGCTACTAACACTACTACACTAGCATACGCAGACGTATTAATAAGTTTCTGAAAACGGTTGTCCGCCGTTTAGCCATTTCTTGCAATCATTCGAATCTTGAAAGGCGAAGGGATTTCCGAGATATTATAGATTGTTTTTACTGTAATCGACTTGACGTCTTTTGGTGGTCGTATGTGAAAGTTTTGCATTAGTCCGCTTATGAAGAGGAACAATTGTTGACGAGCCAATGCTTCGCCTGGACAAGATCGTCGACCTAAAACAAAGATATTGGAAAAACCACTTGTCACTTAATTGTCAGCAGTTGCAACAATATCGTACGACCTACAGGGTGGCTCCAAAAAAATGTACCACCTGGGAAAATGCGATATCTTCGCAGCCGATCGAACTTTTTCTGCGAAAATTTCCCAATTTGTATGGGAATGAATTTCCAACAATCCCTGAAAGTTTCATTTGAAACGTTTCATGTCTGCAAAAGTTACAGCTGTTCAAACTTAAAATTTCGTTTTTTCAAATATCCGCGGAAAATTGACGTCACTTGTAGATTTCCAAGTCAAATGATTTCACTTTTCACTACGACCTCAGCATTCCGTTTTGCAGTTTATTGTAAGGTACATAGGCGGAGACCTGGTCCGAACTTTGGGGGGGGACGGACGAGCGGCCGATTGACGATCGCCGAGGCACGAAGCGCCTAGCAGGGGAGGGTTTGGGCAGGGAGATATGCCCCCAAACTTCGAGACAATTCGATTTTCAGCACTACAATGGTAGCATTTCAGGCAGTCATATTTGCAAATTTCCTCGTCATTTTAGTGCTTATAGTTTTTGTTTAAGACTTCAAAAGTGCCCCCCTCCAATGTCGATATGCTTTGAATTGATAATTGTTTAGTAAAGTTAAAATAGGTGTATAAAAGACATCTCCAATAGGAATTATCTCTTTAAAAAATAATAGTTAACTTGTTTGATGATAATAGTCTAGTAAGTTAAAAGAGGTGTGTAAGAGACATCCAATTGGACTTCTCTGTTAAAAAAATAATAGTTAATTTGTTTGATGATAATAGTTTAGTAAAGTTAAAAGAGGTGTGTAAGAAACAACTCCAATTGGAATTCTCTGTTTAAAAATAATAGTTAACTTGTCTGATGATATAAGTTTAGTAAAATTAAAAGATGTTTGTAAGAGACATCTCCAATTGGAATTCTCAGTTTAAAACAGTAATGATAGTTAACTTGTTTGATGATAATAGTTTAGTAAAGTTAAAAGAGGTGTGTAAGACAGTAAGAGACATCTCCAATAGGATTTATCTCTTTAAAAAATAATAGTTAACTTGTTTGATGATAATAGTCTAGTAAAGTTAAAAGAGGTGTGTAAGAGACATCCAATTGGAATTCTCTGTTAAAAAAACAATAGTTAATTTGTTTGATGATGATAGTTTAGTAAAGTTAAAAGAGGTGTGTAAGTGACATCCAATTGGAATTCTCCGTTAAAAAATAATAGTTAATTTGTTTGATGATAATAGTTTAGTAAAGTTAAAAGAGGTGTGTAAGAGACATCTCCAATTGGAATTCTGTGTTTAAAAAGATAATAGTTAACTTGTTTGATGATAATAGTTTAGTAATTATATTTTATTTTCCTTGGGATTTTAAATTGTACGTTTTTATTACCTATTGTTAATCCGATGTATAATAACGATGTTCTATGTCCCATTGTTCGTTTTCCTGAGGAGAAATAAACAAAATACTTACATACTAACTTACTTACTTTCCATATTATTCCCAATGTCCAACTGGAGGTTGATTCGAGCCTGAAGGAAACCTGTAGGGAATGTAGCAGAAGCCCGATTATGACGTTGTGGCGTTATTTATTATTATTAATCAGAAGTTTAACGACATCTTATAGCTACAAAGGCTGTTGACGTCTTTAAAGATTTTTAACAGTGCATTCTACTTTTTTTCTCCTCGCATTTTTTAAGTAGTAAAATTGATATATCATTCTTTATACACGCAAGCAGCACATGCTCAGTTGTTTCAGGCAATTGGCATTTAGAACACTGGTATGTTGTGCTTTTACCTAACACTTTCAGTTTCAGCCAAGTGTTATTAAGGACATGACACATCCTAAGTCGGGTAATTAGAACTGCTCTTTTCCTGATGGAGTCCATAAATTTTATATCAGTTGTGACGTTGGGTGTTGGCAAGGCTTTTATAATAACCGGTGATACTTTAAAAGAGGTATCTTATCCACAGAGTATAATGTTCGCAAACTATTCAACGTGGGACTAAATAACTATTGGTTAGAGCCTGGATTGCCCGGGAATTCATATCATTAGAAATATGAACTTCATCTGCTAAAGTTTTCTTTCTCTAGAACTCTACTGACGTGTTTGTGTACATGTCCTAACGCTTAAACATTGGGGGGGACAAATGCATGGGCCGTCCCCCCCAACGCCTTCATTGGGGGGGACCGTCCCCCCTGTCCCCCCCTAGGTCTCCGCCACTGTAAGGTATAATGAGAGTGTCCACTCCCTGCCTTAACACAAGCTCAAATTCTTTTTGTGAAGCTCCGTATGGCCTTGTTGGTCGGGACCTGCGGCAACTGACCCCACATTAGCAGCAAGACTTGCTTCAGCTGGCCAATGTTCTTCAACTTGGGATTAAATGTCTTGCAGCGTTCCAGCCTACCTCAGTGAAAATTGGAGCCTGAGCACATTGAAGGCTATCTGCAAACATGTTTATGTAACGAAGATCAGATGTCGGAAGAGAGGCAGGAAGTGGTCGCTTGGCCTGATGAAAAAAACACGATTTTCAAGAAATTCGCTTGGAAATCGAAAGGTCAAGTTTGCAAAGCACATCGTGGTTTTGGCATCAGATAGGCCTATGCTGGCGTGTGTTACGGCTGCAAGAAAAGACTGCATTTAATCCCATTCAGTAGGTTAGATGTCAAACTCATCTTTGAACTCTCTAACCCGGACTCATTGAAGACCAGGTATGCTCTAACATCTGGTTTTATTTTCCAGCAGGACAGTGCGCCTGCTTGCTCGCACGGCAAGGTTGATTATGATGGCACTACCTTATTGCCATCAACTGAAGTAAATGCATTGGCAAAAATGACTTACAAACTCGCCAGACCTTAGCCCTCTTGCTTATCACGTCTGGTGAGGTATTTTGCTATGATCACGCGATGTCCCAGTCTCTGTTCATGCAAAGTCCGAGTTCCCATTTTATCTTTCGCAGAAACTTTGCCCGTGACGTTCAGTAATGGGTTCACGAATTGAGACCTTAATCTATAAAATATCACCAAATACCGGCAGATTGCTTCATAAACAGCTTCTTTACAGCTCATAGTGAGGTCGTATGACATCATCATCAATTTGTGTGTTGTAATTTGCCAAAAAATATTAATGAAATCACATGTATTGGAGCATGATTCTCCGGATAATTGAAAAAACGAAATTTTAAGTTTGAACAGCTGTAACTTTTGCAAACATGAAAAGTTTCAAATGAAACTTTCAGGGATTGTTGGATATTCATTCCCCTTCAAATTGTGAAATTTTCGCAGAAAAAGCTCAATCGGCTGCGAAGATATCGCATTTTCCCCGGTGGTACATTTTTTTGAGCCACCCTGTAGACTGCATCAAAGAGATAAAGATTTTGCACTTCGAAAGAAGTTCATCGACAATTGGAATGAAAAGTGTGGTTCCAAAGCGAATGACATTTAAGAATGAAGTGCAGGCAGAAACATATCATCATTAATTTTCTGTTATCCTTGAATTTGAATTGTTGCTCATAGCACCCACCTGTCGAAAAGGAATGGCAGGCTAATTAATTTTTGGAGCCTTAATAGTGTTGTAGAGTATTCCAGAAAGGGTCGCCTGTTCAAGAATTTCCGGATTATTATGTCACGAACATAAATTACATTTCAAAGCGATTAATAATAATAATAATAATAATAATAATAATAATAATAATAATAATAATAATAATAATAATAATATTGTATCAACAATAATAAAACTGCTTTTACTGGTGGTCTTGCGAAAGCTTTATATAACGTCAAAAAATAAATTACATGTAAGAATCTATGCAAGTATCTACAAAAGGATCTAAATGTAGGGGAGAACAGGCACCCTTGATCCTCTTTTTAGATTTTTCTGAATTTCAGTGAATATATAAGCTTCAATAAATATTTAAAGGTATCCTTTTATAGAGAATTATGTTGCGCATCATCCAAGATATTTAATCCTCTGAACAAATTTCATTTACAAAAAATATCACAGATTTAGTCGAGGGCCCCAAAAGAGATCAAGGGTGCCCACAGGTTGGCACCCTTGATCCTGTTAGAATAATGATGTTATACACATTCTAGATGGCGCTAGCATAGATGACTGTAGATGACTCTATATAATTTAGTCTATGTTATACGTCACTTCCTTCTTCTTCTCCGTTCCGTGTTTTGTGCTAGTAGTTAAGATTACATGTGACAATCTTTATCTCCTTTAATCGTGAATAAAGCTCTGCATTCCAACAGGTTATGTGCCCAGATGAACGCAGGACGAACCCAGGACGAACGCAGGACGACTGGTTAATTCCCAGGACGACTGGTCGACTAATATTTTTCGAGTTTTCTCGTTAATTATCCGAGTCGATAGAAGCTGAAATTTCTTCTTTGTTACGCGTCAAAATGGCGGCATTGGAAGAACTGCAGCAGCAAGTTTTGAGAATTCAGGAGAAAATTAGCACAGGAACAGGTAAAGTAGCGACAACAGTTACTACAAATTCCGTCGGAGGTTTACCGGAAGCGAAGCATCTTGATGGCAAAAATTATGGTGATTGGAAATTCTGGATGCAAAATTTCTTAATTGACGCAGGTTTATGGCGCTGTGTTTCGCCAAAAGAGGGCCAGACTGTTGATCCGGATTTGGACTTACGTGCGTTAGCCAAAATCAATCTCAGCCTAAAACCCTGTTCAGCCAGAGTCACGAAGAAATGCCAGACTGCGAAAGCTGCTTGGGACGCATTGAGAGGTGAATATGAAAGCACTGCTCTTGTTCGTCTGATTGGACTGTATTCTAGTTTGTTTAAGACAAATTTTGAGAACTTTCCTTCGATGCAGCAGTATGTAGATCACATTTTGTCAATTGCAGAACAATTGGAATCAATTGGTCAACCTTTTCAGGACAATGTTGTTGGAGGCATAATTCTTGGAGGTCTTCCAGATCAGTATAGGCCTTTAATATTGGGCATCCAAGGATCAAAGCAAGACACAACAGTTGAGTTTGTAAAAAGTCTTTTGCTTCAGGACAGTGTTAAGGAGCTAGGAGCAAGTACGACTTCGGTTGCAACTCATTCAGCATTTTCAATGGGCAGGTCTCAAATGAGCAGGTCCCACAAGGGCATGTCCCAGAGGAAAAGTAAGCCAAAAGGACCACGTTGTTTTGAATGTAATCGTTTTGGTCATATTCGTTCGCAATGTGAGAAGGTCAAGGTTAAACCACATAAGAATTCAGCCAACGCGAATTTTGGTGCTGTGTCAGCCCAAACGAATTTTTCAGTTTCATCGGTGCAGCCTACCTCGATGAATGATGATTGGTATCTTGATTCAGGTGCCACGGTACATCTAACATCTCGACTTGACTGGCTTAAGAATTTTTCTTCAGATTCTAGTCAAGAGGTTGGAATTGCAAATGGAACAAAGTTAAAAAGTACTGGAATGGGAAAATTATCGATTCCATTGTCAACAAAGAAAACAATGGAAATTTCGGATGTTGTTCATGTTCCAGATTTGGCTATAAATCTCTTAGCAGTTAACAGAATTGCTCAGGAGGGTAAAACTGTTTTGTTTGACAAGAAAGGCTGTCGCATAGTTAATCAGCAGGTGAAGGTCAATCCAAAAAGTGTCATTGGAACTGCCACAGAAGTCAATGGACTGTATCGTTTGAACTGTAAGCAATCTCGTATGTTTGCTGCGCTGTCAACGAACTCTGTAAACTTATGGCTTCGTCGCCTTGGACATCTTAATCGGCCTTCTATGCGTCTACTTCGAAGCACTATGTCTTCAGGTGTTCAGTCTGAAGGGACGGCAACTATTCCCTGTGAAGTTTGTGTGAAAGGCAAACAGCATCGCAAACCGTTCAAGAAAACAGGAGCCAAACGAGCGAAGCACGTTCTTGGTCTTGTTCATTCTGATATTTGTGGTCCAATGCATGTTTCATCAGTTGGTGGAGCACGGTATTTTCTGACATTCATTGATGATTTCACGAGACACTCGGTTGTCTATTTTCTGAAATCAAAGACTGAGGTACTGGAGAAGTTCAAGGAGTACAAATCTCTTGTTGAGAATCAGACTGGTAAACGTATCAAAACTCTTCGAACAGATAATGGTACTGAATATGTCAATGAAAATTTTCTGAGTTTCTTACGACGTTGTGGAATTCGTCACGAAACCACGATTCCGTATACTCCTCAACAGAACGGAGTTGCTGAACGTCTGAACAGAACTTTGGTAGAAAGAGCTCGAACAATGATTCTAGAATCCGGAGTAAGCACAGATTTTTGGGCAGAAGCAGTAAATACAGCCAATTATCTGAAGAATCGGTCACCTACAAAAGTCTTACCAAATATGACACCTCAAGAGGCATGGACAGGAGAAAAACCTGACCTAAGCCATCTTCGTGTTTTTGGTTGCAAAGCTTTGGTGAAAATTCCTGATAATAACCGCAAGAAATGGGACTCTAAGTCAAAAGAGTACATCTTCGTTGGTTACTGTGAAGAAAGCAAAGGTTACAGAATGCTTCATCCTGTTACAAAGAAATGCACTCGATCCAGAGATGTTGTTTTCTTTGAATCTCAGTTTCCTGTTCGACATTCGTCTTCAGATGATCCTTTTCCAGATATTGCGGATGACAACTCATCGCAAACTGTCACTTCAGACATTCATAATCAACAGCAGTTTCAGAATACCCAAACTCATGTTGAAGTGGGGGAGTCTGATGGTTCAAAGGAGTTTGGTGGATCAAAGACTAATCTTACTGATGACTCGAACACTGGCTTGGAAATAAACTCTGTGGAAGAAGATTCTGGTGGATCAAATATTTCAGTGGTCAATAAGGACATAACTGATGGAGAAGTGATACGAGACACATTTGAGAGGCCAAAAAGAACTCGTATTCCAAACAAGCAAATATTCAATGAGGATTTTGTTGTGTATCAAGCTACATTGTGTAAAAGTACTGATCCAGCAACTGTTGAAGAAGCACTTACTTCTCAATATGCAGAAGAATGGAAACGTGCAATGGAAGAAGAAATTCAGGCACATGTTGAAAACCAGACATGGACATTATCTGATGTACCTACTGGGAGAAAAGCAATTAAGTGCAAATGGGTCTTCAAAACAAAGCTGAAATCTGATGGTACAGTTGAGCGTTACAAAGCTCGTTTGGTGGCTAAAGGATGTTCACAAAAACCAGGCATTGATTATGAGGAAACGTACTCGCCGGTTGTACGTTATACTTCCATTCGTCTTCTGATGGCATTGGCTGCAAAATATGACCTTGACATTGATCAAATGGATGTCACAACAGCATTTTTGCATCCTGAGCTTGAAGAAGAAATTTACATGGAATTGCCAGGTGGTTTTCGGCTGAATGGTAAAACTTGTCGACTAAAGAAGTCAATTTATGGTCTGAAGCAAGCAAGCCGAGCCTGGAATAAGAAATTGGATAAGTTGTTGAAAGAACTTGGATTTGTGCAATCAAATTTTGACACTTGCATTTACTACAGATGTGAAAACGGAAAGATCTTAATCATTGCAGTATATGTTGATGATCTTTTAATTCTCTCGAACAACAAAGAGGAGAAACAGAATTTGAAAGCAGATCTAATGAAACGTCTCAAGATGAAGGATCTTGGTGAGGCACACTATTGTGTGGGCATTCATATCCAAAGAGATCGTGATACAGGAACGATATCACTTGATCAAGAGAAATATATTGAAGAAGTGCTCAACCACTTCAATATGACTGAGTGCAATGGGGTTTCAACTCCACTTGATCCGAATCAAGATTTGTTTGGAGAAGAATTTTTTCCTAACAGTCGACAGCATGAAGAAGAAATGAGAAACATTCCTTTTCAAGAAGCTGTGGGTAGCCTTATGTATGCAGCACAGGCTACAAGACCAGACATCGCATTTGCAGTGGGGGTCATGAGCAGATTCAATAACAACTATGGAAAAACTCATTGGGTTGCAGTGAAAAGAATCTTTAGATATCTTCGGCAGACTGCAAGTACCAAACTAGTGTACAAGAGAACCAATGAAGATTTGATTGGGTTTTGTGATTCTGACTGGGGTGGTGATAAAAAGGATCTGAAATCAACCACAGGATACACTTTTGTTTTAAGTGGTGCCGCAATAAGTTGGAACTCAAAGAAACAACCAACAGTTGCAAAGTCAACAACTGAAGCAGAGTACATGGCTTTAAGCATGGCTGCTACAGAAGCTATCTGGTTAAAGGGACTTCACAAAGAACTTGTTCCTCAAGCTTCAGATGTCGTGGAGATTTTCTGTGATAACAAAGGGGCGATTGATCTTGCTAGAAATCCCGGATATCGACCCAAGACCAAGCACATTGCTGTGCAGCATCACTTCATTCGAGACAGAATTGCAATTGGAGACATTCTGGTTAAACAGATTGAAACAACAAATATGGTTGCTGACTGTTTAACGAAAGGACTGTGTAAAGATTTGCATAACAAATGCATTTCTGGGATGGGGTTAGAAAAATAACACTAACCTAATTTTCTGAGTGTGTATAAAGTGGGGGTGTTAGAATAATGATGTTATACACATTCTAGATGGCGCTAGCATAGATGACTGTAGATGACTCTATATAATTTAGTCTATGTTATACGTCACTTCCTTCTTCTTCTCCGTTCCGTGTTTTGTGCTAGTAGTTAAGATTACATGTGACAATCTTTATCTCCTTTAATCGTGAATAAAGCTCTGCATTCCAACAGATCCCTTATATTGGCACCCTTGATCCTATGTAGGAACCCTTGATCTGCTATGTTGAAATATACTATAAAACTGGCTATTTTATTGAAAATAACAAAAGTTAGGGTAGAATTGACAATCAGAACACAAATCTTGCATTAACTTTAGCTTTTGGGTTAAACTTTGTACAATTTTTGATTTAACTAAGCAAACTTAAAATTGGCCTATACCTGAATAAAAACCTGATCTTGGCTAATTTGCTAAAATAGCAATTTTGTTCAAACTTTATGCAGTTTTGCAATGAACAGAATGGTGTTAATACATGTGGGGCCTTATAATGTAAAATATGACATGAGTCTCTATTCTTTAGCTTCATCAGGAAAAAATCACCCGTAGGCCTATAGGATGCCAAAAATGGGGTTGTTTAGAATCTTTCATGATCCTGACTCTTCATAATGTTTTATTTTAAAATTTCCTATAATTGAAGAAATATTGCTTCAATAAGTCAACAAGCTCATGGGCAGACATATTAAAATTACTGTTTGCAGTCAACTGTGAGTCTATGGTAATGCTGTAGATCAGGGTCCCCCCACATAGCTTAGGAAAGATTGATCAGAAAATATATATATATGAACACTGCCTACAGTAAATTGCAAATTGTTTATAACAAATTCATATGTGATATAATGATTTATTTTTGAGAAATGAATCTAATGGTGCGCACGGTTAATTAGGCTATCTTTGCATACATAATTCATCACGTGCGCACCATTGACCTCGGATCATGGGTGCACACGCATGCTAGGATCAAGGGTGCATCACCATAGTCTTTCCATAAAAAATATTAAAACTTTATCATCGCTTAAAATATATGGCCAAAATATATTTGTATGGCCAGAATACTATTTTCTGTCCTAATATATGTAACACAGATGACGAGATTTGAAGTAAGTTCCATTTTATGAGGTTCGTTAGATGAGCGAAAAACTACAATTTTCGGCTATGAAATCATGTGACAGCTATAGAACGTAAACAAAGAAATAATGAGAGTCCAAAACGCAGCCATATGCAAATGATCACTATTATACATAGTCTGGTGCCCTGTTACAGTCAAGTAAGTAAGTAATTCCAGAGAAAACGACAAAGGATCAAGGGTGCATCGGGATCATGGTGTAAGAAGGGATGGTGTGCGCACTTCTAATACTGGACATACATTGTTTTTGGCATTTCAGCAGGTGGCGCTGCTGTCCCCAGTTGATGGTTGGCAGCATATACAATATAGAGCAAGAAGTTTAAGAAACGTTCGAAACATGGAACATATGGACAAGGAGAGGGCAGGAACATAGCATGGAGCATCACTTGGAACATATAAGGGGCGATGAGGATCAGGTAACATTGCAGGGAACATGGAACGTCATACGGAACACCAGGGAACATAGACCTAAGCGAATATACAACAAAGAGCGTGGAACGTAAAGAACATGAAGCATCACAGAGAACATTGTTCAGAGAATATATAGGACGAGGAAGACGGAACATGCATTCATTATGGGGCACGCCACAAGGACTGCAGAACGTAAGGAACATGGAACATCAGGGGAAACATCGGAAACATTAAGGAACATGGAATATGGAAAGTGCAACAAGGAATTGGAACACAAGGAACATGAACCATCCGGTGACATATAGAACATGGAACTTCAGGGAAAATCAGAATCAGTGAAGAACAAGGAATGCGGAACACAAAGAACAGGGAACATCACGGAACATAAGGAACATGAAACATCGCATGGAACACCAGAGACATCAGACAACAAAAGACGCGGAACAAACAGCAAGGGCCGTGGAACATAAGCAATATACAGCAAGGGCCGTGGAACATAAGCAATATACAACAAGGACCATGGAACATAAGGAACCTGGAACATCACGGGAAAATGAGAAACATATAAGAACACGGAATGTGGAACACGCAACAGGGTCTGTGGAACGTAAGGAACATGGAACAAGAGGGAAGATCAGAACCATTAAGATACATGGAACACGGAATGTGGAACAAGGAATGTGGAACACAAGGAACATGGAACATCAGGGAACGTAAGGAACATGGATCATCACTGGAAAACAGAACACGGAATGTGGAACACGCAACAAGAGCCGTGGAACGCAGGGAACAAGGAACATAAGAGGGAACACAAGAAACATTAAGGAACAAGGAACCCGGAATGTTCAACAAGGAATGAGGAACACAAGGAACATCAGGGAACATAAGAAACGAGGAACACGCAACAAAGACCGTAGAGCATAAGGAACATGGAACACATGAGGGAACATCAGAAACATTAAGGAACATGGAACGCGAAACATAATTAAGGAACATGAATCATCAGGATAAACATCAGAAATATTAAGGAACATATGGAACGCGGAATATGTAGCAAGGGCTGTGGGACATAAGAAACAGGGAACACCAGGGAACACAAGGAACATGGAACATCACATTGAACGCCTGCGACATTGGAAAACAAAGGGCGCGAAACAACAACAAGGTCCATGGAACATAAGGGATATAAACAATTGAGGCCCATGGAACATAAGGAACCTGGAATATCACAGGGAACATCATCGAACAAGGAACACAGGGAACACGGAACATCAATTGACAGGGAACAGAAGGCGCATCACAGAGAACAAGAGAACACGGAACACCGATAGGAACATCAGGGTCAGAGGACATAGAGAACATTAGAACACAGGGAACACATAGCATCACATGGAACAGAGAACACGGAACACAGGAGAAAAGGAGACAAAGAGCAAATGGAACAGAACATAGCAAAGATAATTTGTGTCGCCCTCCTTCTTCGCCCAGACATGAGACTGGCATTAGGGAACGGACTGCAGTGAAGGAGTATAAGTATATGTATGCCATACAATATCATGAAATTCCATTAGGTTTATGGGCGAGGTCCATCAACTACGAACGCCATCGCCATCTAGCGACTTTAGCCATAAATTTCAGCCAAGTGCGCACACCATCCCTTCTTACACCATGATCGGGATCAAGGGTGCCTATTCTCCTCTATGCTTTGCAGACAACAGCATTAGGCATAAGCCGCATACATCGAGACAACACCTTTCAAATAATATTATCATTACAAACTGTCGAAAACGCATTCCCAAGACGACACATTTTCAAATGCCTATGGCGAATGTCTCGCATCATCAATGGATTAAACAAAATTGTTGCTCTGCTTACAAGTTCTCTTCTGCGCACTTACCTAGAGAAAAGGTGATGACACTGTTCCTGTTGATTAATTTCTTGTTCTCGTCGAGGAATCTTTCTGGTCTGAAGACATCCGAATCCGGCCAGTCCATTCTGTTCATGTGTGCACCTTTGATGTTGACCAGAACCTTCATTCAACAAAATACAAAAAACCTATGTGGATAATACAGGTCTTAATTCTTAAATGGATTCATGCGCCATGCCTAATGCTGCGGTGAAAAAACTGTTATTGTACGGGTTCCCGACACACTGTAAAAACAGAACCAACCGTAAAGCTCCTTTTTGTAGTCCTAAAATGTGAGCAAAATGCCATTGCAGGTGAAAACATTATTCCATTAGGGACCGTCTGTAATAGACTTATTCAAACTTATTTGAAAGACTGACTAGACTAAGTGTAGGCTAGCTCCGCTTGACCGATATCCAATGTGGTAAATTGGCATTCTTGGCTTATTTTGTTAATGATTCTAATAATCATGCAACAAATGGTGCAGTGGCGAGAGATGAAGCAGCCTATATAATGCTGCTTATTTTCACTAATTACGACATCTTATTGGGAATCAAGATATCAACAGTAGCATTGGTTATAACCCCGTTGACTTTGAAGCAACCATAAACTACACATATAAATAATTGTAAAATGGGAAAAGATACACAATGTCATGTATGCATCTTACCACAGTATCCGCTGGTATAAAGTATCCAAGCACTTCTGTGTCGTGCAGAGTCAAGTGCGGGAATGCCATCGGTAATGCAGCTTTCTGACGCAGCAGTTCCAGAATGGTTGCCTCGACGTAAGGCAACATTGGCTGATCATCAATCGTAGGGAGTCTATCTCTGGGAACCACGGAATCAATCTCCTTCTGAATACGATCCTCAATCTGAGGATTGTTGACGATGTAAATGAAAAACCAGAGAATCGTAGTTGACGTTGTGTCGACACTTCCACCGTAGAAATCTCTTAGCATATACTTCAATTGTTCACGGTCGTAATTCGGACCTTCCTTTTCGATATATCTGCGCACAAAGCAATCCCTTTCCACATCATCCAACACCAAATCTATATCTTTGTCTATGGCTTTCAATGTTTTTTCATTGCTATCTAGGCCATCGTTGAATCTTTGACTGAATGATGGAAGGAATCTGAGTGTTGGGAAAAAGCCTACTGCAAAATCCACGGAAGCAACAAATCTCTTCACCTGGTAAACCGATTCCGTCAATCCATATTTGTAATCACATCTTCTTCCAAAAAGTATATTTATAGGTACATTGGAAGTACTGATGGTGATGATTTCTTGTGGATTGAAAGCTTCACCATTTGCATTGCGGATGTGTTTAATTAATTCATCGGTTTCTATCAATATCCGCGTCTCCAACTGACTTCGTGATCCAAATCCGAAATCCTTCAGGATCGACAACGTCAACTTGTGGTATCTTTTGAACTCTTTGTCGTACTTTCCGAACACCATTCCTAAATATATCAACCGAATCTATCACAAATGTAGCATTAGTAACCTCTTACCAATCCACTATAATTGGCCAATTATAATTATGGATTGGTTAGTAGGTCACCGATGCTACTGTCTCCAAAAGATCATAACCTACTAGTCCAATTAACTTAGTAAGGATCCGATGTGAGCTTTGGATGCAGAGGAACTGCTTTGATTTGTCAGTTAATAGGGAAAATGATTTCTGATGGATTGTCGTTTGCTCAAATGATCGTTCTTATCCAAACGTTGCAGAATGATTTCCAGCCCCCTCCCCTATATATAAAACTAACGTTAATCGCACCTATGTAGCCTACATTTGATGGGGGACCGGTTGATCAGTGTTTAATCTAGTCCCCCTCCGCTGGGGGGGAATTGAGGTTTCTGGAGGGGAGACAATTGAGCGTCCGAAGGACGCTCGTGAGGCGCGTAGCGCACTGAGGAGGGGGGTAATGGGGAGGGGATTTGCCCCCTCCCCATTAGAAATTTTTTGAATGTCCACATTGCAATGGCAGTATTTTAAGATGTCATCTTAACAAGTTAGCTGTCCTTTTTTTCAGTGATCCATTAGAAAATTTTTGAATTTCCAAATTGCAATGGCAGTATTTTAAGGTGTCATTTTAACAAAATACCTGTACTTTTGTCAGTGACCCATTAGAAACTTTTTGAATTTCCACATTGCAATGGCAGCATTTTAAGGTGTCATCTTAACAAAATTGCTGTACTTTTTCAGTGATCCATTAGAAACTTTTAGAATTTCCACATTGCAATGGATGGCAGCATTTTAAGGTGTCATCTTAACAAAATAGCTGTACCTTTTCAGTGACCGATTAGAAATTTTTTGGAATTTCCAAATTGCAATGGCAGTATTTTAAGGTGTCATCTTAACAAAATACCTGTACTTTTGTCAGTGACCCATTAGAAACTTTTTGAATTTCCACATTGCAATGGCAGCATTTTAAGGTGTCATCTTAACAAAATTGCTGTACTTTTTCAGTGATCCATTAGAAACTTTTTGAATTTCCACATTGCAATGGATGGCAGCATTTTAAAGTGTCATCTTAACAAAATAGCTTTACCTTTTCAGTGACCGATTAGAAATTTTTTGGAATTTCCAAATTGCAATGGCAGTATTTTAAGGTGTCATCTTAACAAAATAGCCGTACTTTTTTTCAGTGACCCATTAGAAACTTTTAGAATTTCCAAATTGCAATGGCAACATTTTAATGTGTCATCTTAACAAAATACCTGTACTTTTTTCAGTGACCCATTAGAAACTTTTCGAATTTCCACATTGCAATGGCAGCATTTTAAGGTGTCATCTTAACAAAATTGCTGTACTTTTTCAGTGATCCATTAGAAACTTTTTGAATTTCCACATTGCAATGGCAGCATTTTAAGGTGTCATCTTAACAAAATAGCTGTACTTTTTCAGTGACTCATTAGAAAATTCTTGAATTTCCACATTGGTACCCTTTGAAGATGCCATTTTAACAAAACAACTCCATTATTTCAGTACTGATAAAAAGTGTTTTAGGATTTCAATATATATATATTTATATATATATTATATATAATTATAATTACAATAAAAAAATCTTTGTGTATCTTGTTCAGCAGCTTAGTTCTGCTGTTGCTGGGTTATTCTAATGAATTACTGTTTACATGAGTAAATAAGCTGACTTTTCAGCACTGTAATCAGAAACTGTCAGTTTATCCCAGTTTCTCCATATGGCCCTGAGTTGCTGACCAGTACACACTTTCCAAAATCATATTTAATGGTACAGAAATCTACCAAGAGCTAATAAACTACCGGTACCAAAATCAAGAGGCCACTAGTCTTGTAGTAATGATGTTGTTTTACTAGGTGTTCAGATAATAGGACCAAAAAATTTTGAAATTTAACAGTTTAAAATGTGAAGGATAGCACTTGATAGCCATTCAGTTGTACAAAAATAGTATTTGTACAAATATTAACAGTAAATTATACTAATTTTCCCTGGATTTTGTCATATAGTATAACAGTAAATAATTACTACAACCATGTAGCAGTAAATAATATTACGGTATATTATTATAACAGTTCATGTAATGCAAAGATGTAAACACTAAACAGCAACTAAATAGGCCTACTATTTTCATTGTGAAAAATTTCTCTGGAGGAGATGTCATCTCTGTTTTTAGTAAGAAAAAATAGTGTTTATCTAAATATATACAGTAAGTTATATTCATTGCAACATGATAGTATCGCATATTATAGTAGTAAATAATGTCATTATAATCATATAATAGTAAATAATATCACGGTATATTATAACACTTCAAGTAAAACAACGATGAAAAAGTTACTAAAAACCGATAACATTTTGTCAAATTTTTCTGGGGGGGAAATGTCAATCCTGGGGGGGAAAGTTCCCCCCCCAGAGACGTCTAGATTAAACACTGCCGGTTGATCATTATAATTTTAGATCAATCTCTAACGTAGGCTATATAGATTTGAGTGACAAGAATATGCTGGTCTCTGTTTCCTGGTTCATCTCTATCTCCTGTATCTTTTTTAGTTTTTCGAAAGTCGATGTCACAGCGTATATCTCCCCAACCAGAATCTCCTTGGAGTGACGAAATATCAATTCCCTTTAGACTTCTTAGAACTATATCCTACCTAATAACAACGACCTTCCTTCATTTCTCTATGATACAATGTTGACCTCCATAAGTTGTTCGAATGCTAAATGTTAGAAAATTGTAAGGGACCACCACTCAGTGTGATCCGTAGTAGCTTATTCATATCTGTTTTTGAAATGAATGATCATGTGAATGAGTCAGAGGTAAGATATCAGGGATAAGATTTTTGTTTAAATTGCTTTAATGTGTACCCTTCCGATTGCGATTGAAACCATATTTTTCAGTGTAGAAGAATTCTCTGCCTGAGAAACTGGACGAATGTCGGACTAGAGCGTCTTCTATAGATTCTCGGCTGTTTAAAACCACGACATATCTAACAATAGCAAGAAATGGCCACATTATAATAGTTAATCAGAAGAACGCGCATACTATAGAAGCAAACTCTATGTCTTTCCTGAAATTCTACAGGAGAGCGGTAACAACTTCCGCGACAATGATTAGGCCCCTATTTTCATGATTTGGATATTCGCATCGGGCTAATTTTGTGAAATATGTGCATATATTATGTATGTAGACCAATATCAATGTAAGTTTGCCAAAATAGGTGCGCAAATTGTATATCTATTCAACAATAAATCAATTAGAGTAGATTACTAAGAGACTGAAATTCACGTAAAGTAACTTAACGAAACTCAGACGATGAAAGAAAGCTGGAAATGACCAAGCTGTCAGCGAAAAGGTCGATAGGACCCTGGGCCTAAGTCTATAGGATCTGTTACACGATTGGCACAAAGCTTTTCTCCAAAACACCAAAATATTGAATCCGAAGAAAGATCCACTTGCCAAGTGGTAGTAGCTTCCTTGAAGAGGCGCCTCATAAATAGCCTACTTGAATGAATGAAAGAAAGTCTGATAATTCACAGATTAGATTAAATCGTTCCAAGTTTAAGAAGAAATCCAGTATTATAATAGCCTACATACACCGTGTGTATGAAGGAGGCAAAATAGTTACATGTACAATTGTACATTTACACTTAAATGGAAGGAGTCGAGATTCCACATAGTTTACGGATTTCCAGCTAACTGAGTCTCTAGCATAGGCCCTACCTGCTGCCAAATCTCAGAGTAAAAACCGGTCCAAGTTTGTGCGCGATATTCGTAAGATACTCTGGTAGTGCATCGAACTCTTTCATGAATGGTAAAGATCCGACGATAGGTAACGATGGAAGGGAAGGTGGAAGTCGACGTTCACATCCAGATTTCCTCTTTCCATTCCAAAATCCAACGAACCAGAACGTCACGAAGAATGTTCCAATGAAAACCGCAAGTGACATTAGTGTCAGCATGACTTTCTGTAAAACACAAAAAATTGTTGTCTTGAAGTATGACTACTTTTTAATTACACGTATTATGATGTTGAAGAGAGAATGGTTTTAAGACAATTACTCCTTGACAATTGCCCCCGGACAATAACCCCTCGGACAATTACCCCGGACAATTACCCCAGCCAATTACCCCTTTCCAAATACCCCGGCCAATTACCCCCGGACAATTAACGCCCTAGAACAATTACCCCTCTGGACAATAACCCCCGGGGCAATTACCCCCGTGCATGCATACGTACATACATACATATATACATACATATATATACACATACATACATACATACATACATACATACATACATTCATACATGCATACATACATACATACATACATGCATACATACATACATACATACATACATACATACATACATACATACATGCATGCATGCATACATACATACATACATACATACATACATACATACATACATACATACATACAATGTACAATTGTACATATACATACCTGCACGAAAATACGAAAATACGCATGCTAGACAATAATATTGTTTGTCCATTATGCATGTATGTATGTATGCATGCATGCATGTATGTGTGTATATATGCATGTATGTATGTTTGTATACGCATGCATATTATGTATGTGTGCATGTGCATATATAAATATGTGTGGCTGCATGTATTATACATAAATATTACATATGTTATATTCATGTGTACAACTGTACATGTACATATGCATGTACGTACATACTATGTGTTTATGTGTATTTATGCATGTATATATGTTCGAGCGTCCATACAGACATTCATGCATGAATCCATGCATGGCATATTATTACATGCATATTTACACACATACGTGCATACATATATACAAACATGTGTGCAGCATGCGGCATTGAGTATATACTATATACTCATACATATACTGTACATACATACATACATACATGCATACATACATGCATGCAAAGAAACTTACATACACACATACATATGTGCATACATACATGAATACACGCATGCACATATACATAGATAGTTAGATACATACATATTTCTGTATACTGTATTCATACATACATTCAGTATGGTGGGTAATTGTCCGGGGGTAATTGTCCTAGGTTTCAATTGTCCGGGGTAATTTTACGGGGTTAAGTGTCCTAGGGGATAATTTTCGGAAGGGAGTAATTGGTGGGGTAATTGTCCGGGGTTAATTGTCCTGTCACCGAGAGTATACCCAAGAACACAACAAAAATAATCAAACAGAGACATAGTACTGTGAAGGGTGGCTCAAAAAAATGTACCCCCGGATAAAATACGATATCCTCGCAACCGAATGAACTTTTTCTGCGAAAATTTCCCAATTTGCAGGGGAATGAAATTCCAACAATCCCTGAAAGCTTCACTTGAAACTTTTCATATTTGCAAAAGTTACAGCTGTCTAAACTTTCAATTTCGTTTTTTCGAATTTTCGCGGAAAAATTGACGTCACTAACTTGTTGATTTCCATGTCAAATGATATCACTTTTCACTACGACCTCAGAATTCCGTTTTGCAGTTTATTCTAAAATATGATGGGAGTGTCCACTCCCTGCTTTATCACGAACTAGAATTATTTTTGTGAAGCTCAGTATGGCCTTGTTGATCGGGTCCTGCGGAAACTGATCCCACATTAGCAGCAAGTGATAAAGCAGGGAGTGGACACTTGCTTCAGCTGGCCAAAATCCTCCAACTTTAAATGAAAATGTCTTGCAGCTTCCCAGCATAGTTCCCAAGGCGTGAGAATTAAGTGGGTGAAGGTCTGGCAAATTTGTAGGTCATTAATCTTTGTCAAATAAATTTAGTGCAGTTGATCACAATAAAGTAGCCTCATCATAATCAACCTTGCCCTGCGAGCAAGCAGGCGCACAGTCCTGCTGGAAAATAAAACCAGATTTTAAAACATACCTGCAGTCTTCAATGAGTCCGGGTAAGAAAGTTCAACGATAAGTTTGATATTTTAGCCTGCTGAATAGTATGAAGTTCAGTCTTTTCTTGCAGCCGTGACACATGCCAGCTGATCTGATGCTGAAACCACAATGTGCTTTGCAAACTTGACCCTTTCGATTATCAAGCTAATTTCGTGAAAACCGCGCTTTTTTCCGTCAGACCAAACGACCACTTCCTGTCTCTCTTCCGACATCTGATCTCCGTTACATAAACACGTTTACAGTTAGCCTTCAATGTGCTCAGGCTCCACTTTTCACGGGGTATTTTGCTATGATCACGCGATGTCCCAGTCTCTGTTCACGCAACGTCCGCGTTCCCATTTTAGCTGCCACAGAAATTTTGCCCATGTTGCTCAGTAATGGATTCACGAATTGAGACCTTAATTTATAAAATATCACCAAATACTAACAGCTTTCTTCATAAACAGCCTCTTTACAGCTCTTAGTGAGGTCGTATGACATTATCATCAATTTGTGTGTTGCAATTTGCACAAAATCTTAATGAAGTCACATGTTTTGGAGCATGATTCTCCGGATATTTGAAAAAACGGAATTGAAAGTTTAAACACTGTAACTTTTGCAAACATGAACATTTCAAGTGACATTTTCAGCGATTGTTGGAAATTCATTCCCCTGCAAAGTGAAAACTTTTCACAGAAAAATGTCAGTCGGTTGCGAAGTTATAGCATTTTATCTGGTGGTAGACCTACATGTTTTATTGAGCCACCCGGTAGTACCAAAATACATCTTTAGTTAACAGTTGATCAGAAGACTGTGCATAAAACAAGTGAAGGACTTGCCTAAGGTCCCTTGAACATTCAGCGGTAATGGAAGGTAGAGTTGAGGTGGATTCGAACCTCGAGCCTTCCGGCTTCAAGGCAACGGCGCCACCACTACACCACCGCGCCCCTCAAACTCATTAGGTTTACCCTACAGGACAGCGTTAACAACTTCCGCAGCAATGATTAGCCTAGGCCTATGTTCATGATTTGGATATTCGCACCGGGCTAATTTATAGATCGACAGCAAAAGTGTCGTTAGTACGGAACATGTAGGGTTTTACTTGACTGAACTCTCGAAATCAAATAACTTCAGCAAGTATTTTAAAATTTAAAATGACTTAATAACTTAATCGTTCGAAGCTAAGCAAACACAAACTCCAAAAGCAACACGTTATCAACTGATCTCACCAACGAAGACACTCTAGTCGCTTTATATATATATATATATATATATATATATATATATATATATATATATATATATATATATTCATAAGTGATTTCTTTGAAGACTTGGACCCATAGGTGGAGTTTACATTAACAGACTGATTGTTTGGCTGAAGCTGTAGACCATGACATGTTGGCGGTTGCGGAGTCATGGCTCAAAGCAGTTTTCTTCTTCTCGACGGAGCCCTGGATATACGTCCCCAATTTTGACCAACGAATGCATTGTTTGGACGTATCTCATGCACAAGACCCTCTCACTTCAATCTTGAACATTCAGCGGTAGGCTAATGGAAGGTAGACCTAATGAAGTCGTGGCTTTAAAAATACAAATAACTCATCCATTCAAGAATTTCTGTTGTGCCTCTTAAAGGGGGCTACGAAGAAGCGCTCCAGATTTTAGCACGGCAAAAAGCGCAGTTTGATTGAATAGAAACATGCTTCAGTAAGAACCCCAGGAAGCGGACGTACCTCCTAGGCGAGCCTAATCCATACCACTGATCCCACCAAGGAAAGTTGCAGTTCATGCGAAGAGAACCAAAGGCACCCCATCTTTGCAGAGCGGAGGGGACGGTGACCTTGTATACCCGTGGAGAAACGGAGCTCTCGCTTTATGCTATTATGGCGTCGTGGGTGCTGTTAGCCCTCGCACTACGCTTGGTTATATGAATATGATGGCTCCACCCACACCATGGTAAGTCGTGAAAATCCTATTTGGCAATAATAATAAATCTGTCACTGGTTGCATTGTTAAGTTTACATTACACGCTTACTTATTAGCCTACTTCTTAATTATTACTAAGTAAGTAAGTAAGAAAGTATTTTCTTTATTACTCCACTTGCCAACGCACAATGGGACACAGAACATCATTATAATAAATACATCGAAGTAATAAAATAATAATAGGTAATAAAAACGTGCAAATTAAAATCACAAGTTAAATATAGGCTATTCTAATAAAATTATATATATAATTACTAGACTATTATCGTCAATTAAGTTAACTATAATTATAGCATTCTGGTAAGTGCAAGTTAGATGAATTAAAGGGACATGACCAATTCATAAATGCAATATCCTAGTTACGGTACTCTTAAATGTTTTAAATAATGCGTGGTAGGCTATGACTCTGTAACTCGGATCGTAATATGATTGAAGAGAGCTTCATCAGGAGGTAATTGTTCGAATTTTGAAGCACATAATATTATGCAAAGAAGCACTTCTTGCATTCGCTGTTGATGGGTCGCAGGTTCATCTAAATCCAGATATATCACCTTGAAATAACCAACTTGTATCTGCAAGAATGCACAAGTTTGTTCGCAGAATATTACTGCTTCAGAGGCGCGTGCAGATGACTCAGTTGTTATTGTTGATAGGTGCTTCTTCTCCTTCAAAAGCCCTGACCTCATTTTAAAGCCAGACGTGTCCCATACGTTTTCAGCTTACTCACAGGCGAGGGCAGCCGTAAGAGAGATCTTATGGCCGAATCTATTTTCGACCATAGGTGTTATTAGAATTGATTTTCAATAGTTAGACAACAGTAATAAGAGTCTGCTTCGGTAGAATGCATGAACTTTGATAAAAAGCTATCTTTAAAAAATGTCATTTAACGTAGTAGGCCTAAGTGGCTAAACTGTTTTTAGAGTATGATACTGCTTAATACTGTATTACACGCGCGCGCGCGCACACACGCGCACGCACACACACACGGCAGATATTTATTCACTAAGCTTACTAAAAATCATACATAGAAAAAAACGAACACGCGCAATGCCACTGTCTGGTTCCATTGAACTCTGTCCATATATTCCACACACAGTCCACAGAAGATAAATGAAATCAGACAAGGATTCGGTTCAGTACACGCCCAGACAACGGGACTCGTGAGAAGGACGTTGTTGTGCAACTTCTAAATATCGCTTTAACCATAACCATAACCATCAATTTTATTGAACCAATATAACAAAAACATTTTTACGAAGTAGCCTATAATTATATACATAACAGTTGGTTACAACCGGAAACCCAGAAGGGATTAGAAGTCACACTGGTAGGGCTACCTATATGCAAGCTTACAGATTCAAGATGGTAGAGAGGCAAGTATCATGTAAGTATTTACAATTTGGATATACGCATGATGCAGTCTTGACTAAAAACATAAACATTCGCAGTCAAGACTACATGATGTTGTTAAGCTATCAAACCTTAACTAAGAAAAGGAATAAAACGAAATAAACCTTAACTAGAAAGAAAAAGAAATGATTAGAATAGAAGTGCTTTCACAAGCTCAACACAGTAACGGATAGGCTAGTAAATCAGACGATTTTAATTTAAACCAGCAATTCCAACTTTGGATGTGTTTAGTCGAGACATCGTCGTTCACATGGGCGGAGTTTGTTTTCAGTTCAAGACAGTTGGTAAAGGTTCGTCACTTTACCAACTGTCTTGAAGTTCGGATTCTTTCGTGAAATGGCAACCAAGTGCCTTCGTAGATGATGTGGAAAGATAGACACCAATGAAAATTCTTGATCCCGGGAGAATCAAGTTTTCCACGATGAATATTTAATTAGCCAACACCAGCCTTCTTATTCGAAGAGATGTGATGTGTCGCGATGCATGCGAGCACATCAGAAGTCAAATAAACCAAGTGATTACGACCCAACGACTTTCTCCAGTCTTCACCAAATTCGAATCCACGTACAAACACTTCATCCCGCCGCTAACATTAACTTAGAATCCACTTGTCGAAACAAAGTGACTCTCTTCATTAGCATCTTTTGCAGGAATCGAATCCTGTCCAGTTACTGACTCTGACGTTTACTTTTCCGTTAGTCAAATTTACGTGTTTTCAACGGCTCGCGCAACGCAGCGACGTTTTGTTGACGTAGTTGCTATGGCGATTAATGTTTACTTCGTCAATACTGCATTCCTTTAACACTCTTGTGATTTGATTACTGATCGTCTGATTATATATTTATATTTCTAAAAACGCTAACTGATTATTTAGTTAAATCAACGCCAGTACTACATTGTCTAGCTTGACTCCTACCTATAACTAACAATTATCAACTATACAAATTAGATTGAGGGATAATAGCAAGTTAATACGCTACAAATACCCCCTCATTAAAAGTCTGTAATCAGGCTTTATAAATTCACATAACTAGGGTGGGTGATAGGTATGTGGGACAGGCGACTATTGTGGAACAGCTAAGCTAGTGAGGCTTACATACTTATTATGTCCAATACATACAAAATCTAAAAATACATAGTCTATGGCAATATACCCGACGTCATTAATATGTGGTTACACACGTCTTACTGGAAGTGTTTAAATGCCTTTGGTTGTGTGTGTAACATTCGATTTTCGAAAGTTAGTTAATTTGCGGTATTCATAATTTTGATAACATTAACTTGCTAAGGCCCTTGTCGACACCAACGCTAGATAATTGTATTGAATGCAATTTGTGTTGAAATATACTGACGAAATGAACTACCAGCAACGGTTTTAATCACCAGATGTCAACATGCATTTACAAAGCCTGCTGGTGTATAGGTGTCCCACTTTAGCGACAGCCGTGTTGTCAAAGTGGGACAGCGATCTGCTGCTAAAGTGGGACAGCCTATTGCAGCTGAACTAAGCGTACGTGTTGATAGGCCTGTTGAATATAAGCCTATCTAAATCCTAGATTACGATTACGTTGATTGTTTTAGATGGGAAGAGTACTTGATAAAATGTCAACATGCATTTACAAAGCCTGCTGGTGTACAGGTGTCCCACTTTAGCGACAGCTGTTGTCAAAGTGGGACAGCGATCGGCTGATAAATGGAATTTTAGAACTAGAATAATCTACTTAAGCATCACCCACATAAGATAAGAATTTTTTACCAACATGTCCCAAAATCACGTTATGCCCCACCACCTGGGGTAAAATGGGATTCCTATCCCATTATGCCCCATAACATGCAATATTCTATGATTTACAAAAAATGACATATTTTTTTTATTATTGCACGTTTTGTAATCTAAACAATGATTGAGACGTGAGGGGGTAATTAGAACCCATGAAATATTACAATATAAGAGCTATGGAGAAGAATTGCTTTAACACCACAGCAAGGGGCAAAATGGGATATCTGTATCCCATTATGCCCCAAATTGCCACAAAATTGTAAATCCGCCATTTTGAAACAAAATACTGAACTTGTACAAATTTTCATATGGGAATATGTGACTATATAATTATATAACCCTACACGTGGATAGTAAAACTCAAATTTAATGTAGCTCCAGTGTTTCTAGACAATTTTTTGGATAATGGACGTACCTTACTTGGGAGAGCGTGAAAATCAACTTTTAATCATAAATATTGCAAGACGCATCGAAATCGTAAATGCTTTTGTCCTTCACCTTCAAAATATGCATTACTTCAGATTGAAATTTTTCCCGTATTTTTAAAGTAAGTAAGATGGACAATAATGAAGTTTCCCGTTACACCCCGATATCCCATTACGCCCCGCTCTCGGATCTCTCCCCTAGGCCTATAATTAAAGACTTGGCACGGTAGTCTATACAGGAGTTGGATGACGATCTAAGTCATGCTTACAAAATTTCGCAGCAGAGAATATTTTTTGCCAGTATTGAGTATTAAAATTTAAAATATTAGGCTACTAACACTAGCATACGCAGACGTAATAATAAGTTTCTGAAAACGGTTGTCCGCCGTTTAGCCATTTCTTGCAATCATTCGAATCTTGAAAGGCGAAGGGATTTCCGAGATATTATAGATTGTTTTTACTGTAATCGACTTGACGTCTTTTGGTGGTCGTATGTGAAAGTTTTGCATTAGTCCGCTTATGAAGAGGAACAATTGTTGACGAGCCAATGCTTCGCCTGGACAAGATCGTCGACCTAAAACAAAGATATTGGAAAAACCACTTGTCACTTAATTGTCAGCAGTTGCAACAATATCGTACGACCTAGACTGCATCAAAGAGATAAAGATTTTGCACTTCGAAAGAAGTTCATCGACAATTGGAATGAAAAGTGTGGTTCCAAAGCGAATGACATTTAAGAATGAAGTGCAGGCAGAAACATATCATCATTAATTTTCTGTTATCCTTGAATTTGAATTGTTGCTCATAGCACCCACCTGTCGAAAAGGAATGGCAGGCTAATTAATTTTTGGAGCCTTAATAGTGTTGTAGAGTATTCCAGAAAGGGTCGCCTGTTCAAGAATTTCCGGATTATTATGTCACGAACATAAATTACATTTCAAAGCGATTAATAATAATAATAATAATAATAATAATAATAATAATAATAATAATAATAATATTATTATTATTATTATATCAACAATAATAAAACTGCTTTTACTGGTGGTCTAGCGAAAGCTTTATATAACGTCAAAAAATAAATTACATGTAAGAATCTATGCAAGTATCTACAAAAGGATCTAAATGTATGCTTTGCAGACAACAGCATTAGCCATAAGCCGCATACATCGGGACAACACCTTTCAAATAATATTATCATTACAAACTGTCGAAAACGCATTCCCAAGACGACACATTTTCAAATGCCTATGGCGAATGTCTCGCATCATCAATGGATTAAACAAAATTGTGACTCTGCTTACAAGTTCTGTTCTGCGAACTTACCTAGAGAAAAGGTGATGACACTGTTCCTGTTGATTAATTTCTTGTTCTCGTCGAGGAATCTTTCTGGTCTGAAGACATCCGAATCCGGCCAGTCCGTTCTGTTCATGTGTGCACCTTTGATGTTGACCAGAATCTTCATTCAACAAAATAAAAAAAAACTATGTGGATAATACAGGTTTTAATTCTTAAATGGATTCATGCGCCATGCCTAATGCTGCGGTGAAAAAACTGTTATTATACGGGTTCCCGACACACTGTAAAAAGAGAACCAACCGCAAAGCTCCTTTTTGTAGTCCTAAAATGTGAGCAAAATGCCATTGCAGGTGAAAACATTATTCCATTAGGGACCGTCTGTAATAGACTTATTCAAACTTATTTGAAAGACTGACTAGTATAGGCTAGCTTCCGCTTGACCGATATCCAATGTGGTAAATTGGCATTCTTGGCTTATTTTGTTAATGATTCTAATAATCATGCTACAAATGGTGCAGTGGCGAGAGATGAAGTAGCCTATATAATGTGGAAACGCACCCACAATATGGCGGTAGCGTAAGTTGTTTAGGCCGGAAAGTCGACTAAATTATCATTTACAATTGTTTTAAGTTCCACATTTGGTAACTATTTTAAGTTATGGTCGAGGTCACTTTGCTGCAACAGTTCCACGGGAATTAAATCATCTTTGAAGCAAATTCCATTCGAAGATAGCGGTAGAACTGGTCAGCTGTAAATAGGTCACCGTCGCAGTTGTCGGATTAGTTTGTTTTTGGTCGTCGAAGTGGTTGTCAACTTTTTCGTATGTGTTGGTAAAATACAGTGGATTTGTAAAACCGAATGTCCTCTCGAGTGGATTACTACTAACAAACATGCCAAAAAAGAGTCAAAAATAGACCGTGATGAACTTATTGAAGCCCTGACGGAGGGGCGCGTTGTTGAAGCGCTGGTCAAAAGTCTTCTGGCTATACTAACGACTGCGATCGAGAAAGCTGTGGAGAAAGCAATTCAAACCCAGATGGAATCTATAAAGGTGGGACTTAACGAAACAGTGGCGGATCTTGTTAAGGAATACACCGTACCCAAGCTGGAAATCCTTGAGAAAGAAATCGTTACTCTTAGATCAGAAAAGGAGCTACTACAAGAGAGAGTTCATCGGCAGGAAATATACACCCGTGCTGACAACCTTATGTTTTATGGTGTACCAGAGGCTGGCAACGAGGATCCTAATCACCTGGATAACTCTGTAACCTGTGATCTAATTGTGAATATATGCAATAAACGCCTGGGGCTGCAGATCGGGAAACATGACATCTCAGTTGCACATCGGCTTCGGAGTGGTAAGAAGGATTCGTCATGTCGCCCGATTGTGGCCCGTTTCACTACAAGACGTGTCAGAGATGAAGTGTACAAAGCACGTCGTCTACTTCGCAAACCCTCTAATGATGCCCAAGGGATTTACAACACTACTATCTACATAAATGAACACTTGACGACTGAGAACTCTGAGATCTTCTTCCGCGCCCGGAAACTACTGCTGAAAAAGAGCATCGCAGGCACCTGGACTTATGGTGGAGAAGTCTTCATCAAGCTCACGGTATCTACTGATGAAAAACCCAAAAGAATCAAGAGGGTTGGAGAATTGCCTTCGAAGGACTTCTGATTAATTCGGGGGCAGTGCCCTTGGATCTACTATGGCTGGGATCATCTGGTTTTCGACGAATATCTTTTTGGAACGACTTATACTACAATTCAAGTAGCACGTGTTCTGGTTTCGATTAATATCTCGTTTGAACGACTTAACTGCAATTCAAGTAGCACATGTTATTATCACTGGGACTCACAGGTATAGTTTAATTTTTTGGGATTGAAAGTCACGAGTAATAATAAACAGTTTCCAATTCCAAAACTTAGTATTAGAAAGTATCAATGTTAAATTGTATTTCAGATCTATTTTCCACTTTATGGGAGTAAGGTTTTCAAGCATTTGTACTATAGTACCTAATATTTTTTATCCAAGGTATGAGGAGCTAATGGACTCATCAAAATAATCCACCTCCTTTGGTTGGTGTGTAACTTACAGAGCGCTTCCCGTACGATGCTTTCCTGATTTGTTCATTCTACTAGTTAAGAAACAGTACCAGTGCTACTGAGATATGATGACCTTATAATGATTATGCTTAATACCCTGAAGGTCATATTCGATCTGACTGACCTGTGGTTGTCTATTGTGTTTTTTTAGTTACTCTGCTATACCTGTATGTTTGACTTATATAAGATACTATGAGTCTACATTTTATTATCTAACCTGCCATTCACTGTTTGATCTATGGTTGCCTATTGTGTTTTCTTATTTACTTTGCTATTTTTGAATGTTTGACAATGTAAAGATTTATGTCGATGGTTTCGGCTGTTGGACTGTCTGTTTTTAGCTCGGCTAATTGGACTGTCTATTGTCTTTTGTTTTTTTCTTTTTGATTCATGTTAGTTTTTGTTTGTTTGTGTATCTTATATTGATGGACACTCGGCAAATTGCCGATTTTGGTTGCTGTTCAGTATGTATGTCCTTAATTGTTAATCAAGATAATAAGCTTAGTTGCACGCTTTGTGGGAAGACCTCACATTCCTTTTGCTTAAATGATGTCACTAATATGTCACAGACCCCGTGGTGCTGTAATGAATGCAATTCCCCTCCTCCTTCTGTGTCAACACTTGCACACTCAGTTAACACTGAACTAGACGTATTAACACAGCCTACTACGGCAGAAATAAATGATCTTCGGGCTACTACTAAATTTGAATTATTTTATACTGATGACTCTAATAGATCTCTACTAAACAACAAGAATCTTGACCCTGATGCTAATTTTTTTCCTAACTTAATGAAAGACTGTAATTATAGAAGTCTCACTGACTTAAATTCCAAGGACTATAAAAAATACTTTCTCACTATTGCATATTAATTGTAGAAGTCTATTACCTAAAATTGATGAAATAATTTGCCTATTAAACCATATACCTACATCCATCTTGGCAGTCACTGAAACCTGGCTAACTGACAATACAGTGAGTTCCAATCTCATTCCTGGATACAACTTTGTTTATGAAAATAGAAGGTCAGGGCGTGGTGGTGGTGGTGTGGGTTTTTTTATTGGAGAAGGAATTAAATACTCTAAAATTGACCACTCAAATAATTATAGCACTTTTGAAATGCAACTTATTAATATTTCTCAAACTAAAAGTCCGGACATTGTTATCTGTGTTATGTATCGACCTCCAGGCTCAAACATGGAACTCTTCAATAATGAACTGACCTTACTCCTGGATCATTTGGCTTCCAATGTATATATAAAAGGAAAAGAATCTTTATCACTGGTGATTTTAATGTTGATCTGCTGTCTATAACCTCCCACTCACTTTCCAATGATTACCTTGAACTTATGACGGCTCACTATTTCCTCCCACTGATTCTCCAACCTACGAGGATCACTCCCACCTCAAGCACCTTAATAGATAATATCTTTACAAACTCAGCTCAACATGGTATCGAATCTGCTATCTTAATGACAGAAATTTCTGATCACCTACCGGTTATGACATGGTTGCATAATCTACCGGATCACAACTTGAATCTAGGGAAAGTTGATATGATAAGGATTGTAAATGATGATAATATCTCCACCTTTCAATCTTTATTATCTAATGTGGACTGGTCGTTGGTTCTGGGATATTGTCTGGAAAATAATACTGCTGATGCATACTCTTCTTTTATAAAAATAGTGATACATAACTTTGAATTAGCATTCCCACTCAAACCTAAAAAAAGTTCTAGGAAAAACACATTTCAGCACCCCTGGATGACCCAAGGATTGTTAAGAGCAATTAAAAAAAAGGAAAAACTTTATATAAATTATATAAGGCACCCTAACGATGAAAATAAAAAGAAGTTTACTGTGTATAGAAATAAGTTTAAGATAATCCGAAATAGTGTAGAATCAACTTATTATGCGAATGAATTCGCTAAATATAGTAATGACAATAAGAAGACATGGCGGGTAATTGAATCCATAACTAGAACCGAAAAAACTACCACAGAAATAAAAGAGCTTAAAGTTAAGGATCTAACGACAAATGTCCCAAATGATATGGCTAACCAATTTAATGCTTACTTTACTGATTTAGCTCACTCGCTTGCACTTAAAATTCCATCTGTGGACCAAACTTTCAATGACTACTTGCCTCCACCTACGTTAAACTCTTTAGCTATTATTCCCACTTCACCAACGGAAATTATATCAATATGCAAATCTCTTAAAGCTACACATAGCTCTGGCTTGGATGACCTTGACCCGTGCATATTGTCCCAGGTAATGGTTATCCTTGCTATCTCACTGGCGGAAATAATTAACTGTTCTTTAATAAATGGAGTGGTTCCCTCTGAGATTAAAATGGCCAAGGTGTTACCAATTCAAAAAATAGGAAATAATAATGATATTTCTAATTTCAGGCCTATATCGATTTTACCTTATTTTTCTAAATTATTCGAAAAAATTATGTATGACAGATTACTTTCTCACATAGGTCACATTAACCTGCTCTACCCACTACAGCATGGTTTTCAATCAGGCCACTCCACATCTATGTCCTTACTTGATATACAAGATAAAATTTCTAAAGCAATGGATAATAATGAATTCTCTATAGGTATATTCCTTGACCTTGCCAAGGCATTTGATACGGTGAATCATAAAATACTCCTGGAGAAATTACAACATTACGGTATTAGAGGTATTGCTCACAAATGGTTTAAGAGTTACTTAACTGATAGAACCCAGCAGGTCCTATGTAATGGTTCATTGTCTACTCTCAAATTAATCCTACATGGGGTACCGCAGGGATCAATACTTGGACCTCTCCTCTTCTTAATTTACATAAATGACCTACCTAACTCATCATCTTTACTACGTTATATCTTATTTGCAGATGATTCTAATGCATTCTTATCTAACTCTTCCTATGAACAACTGATTAATCTAGCTAACAAGGAGCTAGCTCTTGCTAGTGACTGGTTCAAAGCTAACAAGCTCTCTCTTAACATTAGTAAAACCAACTACATCATCTTCAGATCTAATAAAAAAACCCATCCCAACTACTGCTCATGGATTATCAATTGATGGCGTTCCTATACCCCAGGTGGAATCTTCTAAGTTTCTTGGGGTCTTTGTTGACCAGCATTTAAAATGGAATGTTCATACTTATGAAATATCAAAAAAAATCATAAAGAATCTTGGAATATTAAGGAGAATATCATACTTACTTCCTACTTTAATACTGAAGAACTTATATCATGCCCTAATTCAACCTTACCTATCTTATTGTAATTTCATCTGGTCCTCAACATACCCTTCACACCTATCGACATTAAAAATTCTACAAAAAAAGCTATCCGCATTATTACTAAGTCATCTTATAACTCGCATACCAAACCACTCTTTGATGATCTTAAGATTTTTAAAATTGAACAAATTAGATTTATCCAAACATGTGAATTTATGTTCAAGTATGCCAATAACATGCTACCTGTTGCCTTCTTGTCATTTTTTACCCCAGTATCATCAGCTATTACTACTAGAAGTAACCGTGCCTTTATATGCCAATATGCCAGAACCAACACTCGTAAGTTTTCTATACAGTACCAGGGACCTCTAGTGTGGAATAATTTGCCGAAGGACATCCAAACTGCTCACAGCCTTCCGCATTTCAAAAGACTTATTCGTTCCCATATATTTAACATAGAAAGGATAATTGAAAAATAATTGACACCTTGCATTCTACTTTCAGTCCATCTATCTATCTTTTCTTACTCAGCTACTTATTTATCTACTGGGCCCCTACCAGCGGGACCCGTCCCTTTAGGTGTGCCCTTTGTGCCCTACGTACGTTATTCTTATAAATTTGCTGTGTTATTTGTTTTATTATTGTTGTCTATTGATGTACTGCTTTAGTTGAAAATGTTTTATGGGTTCAATAAATAAAATGAAATGAAATGAAAAAAATGAAATATAATGTTGCTTATTTTCACTAATTACGACATCTTATTGGGAATCAAGATATCAACAGTATCATTGGTTATAACCCCGTTGACTTTGAAGCAACCATAAACTACATATATAAATAATTGTAAAATGGGAAAAGATACACAATGTCATGTATGCATCTTACCATAGTATCTGCTGGTATAAAGTATCCAAGCACTTCTGTGTCATGCAGAGTCAAGTGCGGAAATGCCATCGGTAATGCAGCTTTGTGACGCAGCAGTTCCAGAATGGTTGCCTCAACGTAAGGCAACCTTGGCTGATCATCAATCGTAGGAAGTCTATCTCTGGGAACCACAGAATCAATCTCCTTCTGAAGATGATCTTCAAGCTGAGGATTGTTGGCGATGTAAATGAAAAACCAGAGAATCGTAGTTGACGTTGTGTCGACACTTCCACCGTAGAAATCTCTTAGCATATACTTCAATTGTTCACGGTCGTAATTCGGACCTTCCTTTTCGATATATCTGCGCACGAAGCAATCCCTTTCCACATCATCCAACACCAAATCTATATCTTTGTCTATGGCTTTCAATGTTTTTTCATTGCTATCTAGGCCATCGTTGAATCTTTGGCTGAATGATGGAAGGAATCTGAGTATTGGGAAAAAGCCTACTGCAAAATCCACGGAAGCAACAAATCTCTTCACCTGGTAAACCGCTTCCGTCAATCCATATTTGTAATCACATCTTCTACCAAAAAGTATATTTATAGGTACGTTTGAAGTACTGATGGTGATGATTTCTTGTGGATTGAAAGCTTCACCATTTGCATTGCGGATGTGTTTAATTAATTCATCGGTTTCTATCAATATCCGCGTCTCCAACTGACTTCGTGATCCAAATCCGAAATCCTTCAGGATCGACAACGTCAACTTGTGGTATCTTTTGAACTCTTTGTCGTACTTTCTGAACACCATTCCTAAATATATCAACAGAATCTATTGCAACTGTCGCATTAGTAACTCTTACCAATCCACTATAATTGGTCTATTATAATTATGGATTGGTTAGTAGGTCACCAATGCTACTGTCTCCAAAAGATCATAACCTACTAGAGCCAATTAACTTAATAAGGATCCGATATAAGCTTTGGAGATAGAGGAAGTGCTTTTATTTGTCAGTTGATAGGAAAAATGATTTCTGATGGATTGTCGTTTGCTCAAATGATCCTCCTTATCCAAACGCTGCAGAAGGATTTCCAGTCCCCTCCCCTATAAAAAAAACTAACGTTAATCGCACATATGTAGCCTACATTTGATGGGAGACCGTTTTATCATTCTAATTTCATATCAATCTCTAACGTAGGCTATATAGATTTGAGTTACAAAATATGCTGGTCTCTTTTTCCTTGTTCATCTCTATCTCCTGTCTCTTTTTTTAGTCTTTTCGAAAGTCGATGTCACAGCGTATATCTCCCCAACCAGAGTCTCCTTGGAGTCGGGAAATATCAATTCCCTTTAGACTTCTTAGAACTATATCCTACCTAATTAGAACGACGTTCCTTTATTTCTCTATGATACAATGTTGACCTCCATAAGTTGTTGGAATGCTAAATGTCAGAAAATTGTAAGGGACCACCACTCAGTGTGATCCGTAGTAGCTTATTCATATCTGTTTTTGAAATGAATGATCAAGTGAATGCGTCAGAGGTAAGATATCAGGCATAAGATTTTTTTTTTAAATTGCTTTAATGTGTACCCTTCTGATTGCGATTTAAACCATATTTTTCGGTGTAGAAGAATTCTCTGCCTGAGAAACTGTACGAATGTCGGACTAGAGCGTCCTCTATTGATTCTCGGCTGTTTAGAACGACGACATATCTAACAGAAGCAAGAAATGGCTACATTATAATAGTTAATCAGAAGAACGCGCATAGAAGCAAACTCTATGTCTTTCCTGAAATTCTACAGGAGAGCGGTAACTACTTCCGCGACAATGATTAGGCCCATATTTTCATGATTTGGATATTCGCATCGGGCAAATTTTGTGGAATATGTGCAAATAGTATGTATGTAGACCTATATCAATGTAAGTTTGCCAAAATAGGTGCGCAAATTGTATATCTATTCAACGTTGCATCAGTTACAGTCGATGACTGAGAGACTGAAATTCACGTAAAATAACTTAAGGAAAATCAGACGATGAAAGAAGGTTGGAAATAACCAAGCTGTCAGCGAAAAGGTCGATAGGACCCTGGGCCTAAGTCTATAGGATCTGTTACACGATTGGCACAAAGCTTTTCTCCGAAACACCAAAATATTGAATCTGAAGAAAGATCCACTCGCTAAGTGGTAGTAGCTTGCTTGAAGAGGCGCCTAATAAATAGCCTACTTGAATGAATGAATGAATGAAAGTCTGATAATTCACAGATTAGATTAAATCGTTCCAAGTTTAAGAAGAAATCCAGTATTATAATAGCCTACATAGGCTACACCGTGGGGCGCGGTGGTGTAGTGGTGGCGTCGTCGCCTTGAAGCCGGAAGGTTCGAGGTTCGAATCCACCTCGTCGCGTAAAGACCATGGGCAAGTCCTTCACTCACAATTGCTCAGCGCTTCGGCGTGAAACTCAGATGCAGTGTCCGCTCTGCATTCGGGAGCGCCTCTGAGTAGAGAGAGCTTGAAGGGTCGCTATAACAAGTGCACATACAAACCGTGTGTATGAAGGAGGCAAAAAAGTTACATGTACATTTACACTTAAATGGAAGGAGTCGAGATTCCACATAGTTTACGAATTTCCAGCTAAATGAATCCCTTGAATACCTGCTTCCAAATCTCAAAGAAAAAACCGGTCCAAGTTTGTGCGCGATTTTCGTAAGATACTCTGGTAGCGCATCGAACTCTTTCATGAATGGTAAAGATCCGACGATAGGTAACGATGGAAGGGAAGGTGGAAGTCGACGTTCACATCCAGATTTCCTCTTTCCATTCCAAAATCCAACGATCCAGGACGTCACACAGAATGTTCCAGTGAAAACCACAAGTGACATTGATGTCAACATGACTTTCTGTTAAACACCAAAAATTGTTGTTCTGAAATATGACTACGTATAATTAGTTACACGTATTATGATGTTAAAGAGAGTATGGTTCAAGGACAATTACCCTCGGAAAATTACTCCAGGACAACTACCCCCCCGGACAATTATCTACCTCGGACAATTACCCGGCCAATTACCCAGGACAAATACCCCTTAGGATAATTACCCGGACAATTACCCCTGACAATTACCCCGGACAATCGCCCCAGCCAATTACTTCCGGACAATAACCCCTTGGACAATTACCCCGGACAATTATCTCCGGACAATTACCCTCTGACAATTACCCCTGGACAATTACCACTTAGGACAATTACCCCAGGACAATTACCGCCGTCCGATTACCATAGGACAATTGCCCCTAGGACAATTACCCCCGGACAATTACATACATACATACGTACATACGTACATACATACAATACATACATACATTATACACATACATACCTGCACGAATACACGCATGTTAGACAATTGTTTCTTCATCAAAATAATGTATGCATTTATGCATGCATGTTGTATGTACGCATAAATGCATGCATTTATGTATGTATGCATGCATGTATGTGTGTATATGCATGCATGCATCTAATAAAATATGTATGTGTGCATGTGTTCACATAACTATTTGTGTATGTATGTATGTATGTATGTATGTGTATACATGTGTTATATGCATGTGTACATGTACGTACATACGTATGTATTTGTGTGTATTTATGCATGTATGATTGTATGTACTATGTATGTTCGAACGTCCATACAGACAGACCTACGTCCATACATGGCATATTATTACATGCATATTTACATACATACGTGCATACATACAAGCATGCATACACACATCCATACAGCATGCGGCATTGAGTATAGACTCATACATATAATATACATACATTCATACATGCATACAAAGAAACTTTCATACACACATACATATGTCCATACATACCTACATGCATACACGCATGCACATATACATGGATACATAGGCTACTTATATCTGTGTACTGTATTCATACATACATTCAGAATGGGGGGTTAACTGTCCGGGGTGATTGTCCTGGGGTAATTATCCTGGTCTTTAATTCTCCGGGGGGTAATTTTTTCGGAGGTAATTGTCCTAGGGACAATTGTCCGGGAGTAATTGGCGGGGGTAATTGTCGGGGGTCAATTGTCCTGTCGCCGAGAGCATACCCAAGAACACAACAAAAATCATCAAACAGAGATCTACTACCAAAACACATCGAAGTTAACAGTTGATCAGAAGACTGTGCATAAAAGCAAACTCTACGTCTTTCCTTAGACTCATTAGGCCTACCCTACAGGACAGCGTTAACAACTTCCGCAGCAATGATTAGGCCTATTTTCATGATTTGGATATTCGCACCGGGCTAATTTATAGATACACAGCAAAAGTGTCCTTAGTACTTAGGGTTTTACTTGACTGAACACTCGAAATTAAATAACCATCGGCTGAGTTTGGTTTCCGTCTTGGTGGGCTAAAAAGGAACTTGGGAAGAACTTGGGCTTTGTTGGGGCTGAAACTCGGTCCAAATCTCGCAGAAAAATACAAATTTTCGCGGACTTTTTTGTCATTAGGAAGTTTCGCGTTCGTGAACAGAACCATTTTCCCCAAACAAATTTACGAGTCTGCGCCTTATTGGGGTGGGGGGCTAAGCCCGGAAAAAATGTTTACACGGTAAAAAAACTGAATCGGGGTCTTCTTGGGGTGCTTAGTCCTCCTAACTTCTGATAAACTCTGCCCATGCAAATAACTTCAGCAGTTATTTTAAAATTTAAAATGACTTGATAGGCCTACCTAGATCGTTCGAAGCTCAGTAAATACAGACTCCAAAAGCAACACGTTCTCGACTGGTCTCAATAACGAAGAAACTCTACTCGTTATATATCAGTAATTGATTTCGTTGGACTTAGACCCATAGGCGCAGTTGACATTAGCAGGCTGGTCGTTGGCTGTATAGCAGCTGTGGACCTTGACATGTTGGCTGTTGCAGAGTCATGGTTAAAAGATTATGGTTCAAAACAGTTTTCTTCTGCAATGGCGGAGTCGTTGGGGCCCTGGATATACATCCCCAATTTTTACCGACCAATGCATTGTTTGGACATATCTCATTCACAAGCCCCTCTCACTTCAATCTTGAACAGTCAGCGGTAATGGAAGATAGACCTAATGAAGTCGTGGCTTTAAAAATACAAATAACTCATCCATTCAAGAATTTCTACAGTGCCTCTTAAAGGGGGCTACTCAGAAGCGCTCCAGACTCCAGCAGGCAAAAACAGTTTTGAGTTGGTTAAAATGCTTCAGTAAGAACCCCAGGAAGCGGACGTAGCCTACTTCCGATGTGAGCCTACATGTATTCCAGACCACTGAGCCAACCAAGGAAAAGGTTCGACCCTGCATAGTTGCAGATCATGCGAAGGGTACCAAAAGCACCCTATCTGTGCAGAGCGGAGGGGACGGTGACCCTGCAGTATACCCGTGGAGCAACGGAGCCCTCGCTTTATGCTATTATGGCGTCGTAGGTGCTGTTAGCCCTCGTACTACGCTTGGTTATAATAATGAATATAATGCTGACTCCACTCACACCATGGTGAGTCGTGGAAATCCTATTTGGCCTCCACGCGTCAGGCAATAATAATAACATTTTAATTCTGTCACTAGTTGGATTGTTAAGTTTACATTACACGCTTACTTATTACTTCTAAATTACTACTGCACAATAAGTTAGATGAATTAAAGGAACATTAATTTTGATCAATTATTCATAAAGGCAATTTCCTAGTTATTTTTAAATTTTGTAATAACGTGTTGTAGGCTATGACTCTGTCGCTCGGATCGTAATATGGTTGAAGAGAGCTTCATCAGGAGGTAATTGTTCGGATTTTGAAGCACATAATATTATGCAAAGAAGCACTTCTTGCATTCGCTGTTGATTGGTTCATCTAAAGCCAGATATAATAATTACCTTGAAATAACCAACTTGTATCTGCAAGAATGCACAAGTTTGTTCGCAGAATATTGCTGCTTCAGAGGCGCGTGCAGATGACTCAGTTGTTATTGTTGATAGGTGCTTCTTCTCCTTCAAAAGCCCTGACCTCATTTTAAAGCCAGACGTGTCCCATACGTTTTCTGCTTACTCACAGGCGAGGGCAGAGGTAAGAGATATCTTATGGCCGAATCTATTTTCGACCATAGGTGTTATCAGATTTGATTTTCAATAGTTAGACAACAGTAATAAAAGTCTGCTTCGGTAGAATGCATGAACTTTGATAAAAAGCTATCTTAAAAAATGTCATTTAACGTAGTAGGCCTAAGTGGCTAAACTGTTTAGAGAGTATGATACTGCTTAATACTGTATTACACGCGCGCGCGCACACACACGGCAGATATTTATTCACTACTAAAAATCCTACATAGAAAAAAACGAACACGCGCACTGCAACTGCTTGGTTCCCTTGAACTCTGCCCATAGTCCACACACAGTTCGTGGTTGTTCGTAAACTTAACAGACTTTAACCACAGAGGATAAATTAAATCAGACAAGGATTCAGTTCAGTACTCGCCCAGACGCCCAACGAGACTCGTGATAAGGACGTTGGTGTGCAACTTCTAAATATCGCTTTCACAATCTCAACACAGTAACAGGATAGGCTATGCAAACCAGACGATTTCAATTGAAACCAGCAATTCTTTGAACATTTGGATGTGTTTAGTTTACGTCGAGACTTGGTTGCTAACATGGGGGGAGTTTGGTTTCATATTTTTGAGGGACCAAAAATCAAAATCCAAAAGAGCTGCGCCGACAATATTTTCCTATACTATTTTTCCCCGGCCAACAAAGCTGATGACCTTTGTTTAAGTCCTTCGGATGGCAATCTCTGAAAAATAAAAAATAATTATACCATCTTCCAGGCCCAAAGAACTGATGACTTGTTTTAGGAAAAAAATTGAAAATATAGAATTTTGCCCGTCAAAATTGTTTCCGGGGTTTTTAGGGGCTATTCTCGTAACGCTGATAAACTCCGATCGTGGTCGTTAATTCTCTTTCTGCTGGTGACCCGTCGAAATAGCCCGGTCAAAACAGCCCCGTCAAAACAGCCCCGTCATAATCGCCCAATGACAAAATAGCCCGGAAAAAATCAGTTCCCGACTAAATAGCCCAGTCGAAATTGCCCCGTCAAAACAGCCCGTGTAAACAGTTCCGCTAAAACATCCCGCTTCCATTTCTCAAGCGTTTTATCGTTCATCCAGCTTCTATTTCATATATAAAATACCTTCATCCCGCTTCCATTTCTCAAGCCTTTTATCATTCATCCAGCTTCTATTTAATATATAAATACCTTCATCCCGCTTCCATTTCTCAAGCGTTTTATCATTCATCCAGCTTCTATTTCTCAAGCGTTTTATCAATCATTCAACTTCTATTTAATATATAAAATACCTTCATCCCGCTTTCATTTCTCAAGCGTTTTATCATTCATCCAGCTGCTATTCAATAAATAAATTAACTTGATCCCGCTTCTATTTAATATATAAGATTCCTTGATCCCGATTCGATCTCCAAAGAAAAAAACACGATAAAACGCTTAAGAAATGGAAGCGAGATGCAGGTTTTATAGATCTTAAATAGAAGCTGGATGAATGATAAAACGCTTAAGAAATGGAAGCGGGATGAAGATATTTCATACATATAATGAGTAATTTCGTCGGTCTATTTTTTCACGAAAACCGTGTGCTATACCGCGACTTGGTCGGTCTCCGACAAAATAGCCCCAAGCTGTTCTGACGGGGTTATTTTGACGGGGCTATTGTGTCGCTGAGCAATTTTGACGGGGCTGTTTTGTCTTTGGGCGATTATGACGGGGCTGTTTTGACGGGGCTATTTTTACCGGGCTATTACGACGGGGTGCCCTTTCTGCTTAAAACAATGGCGCACTCAAGATATGCGGATGCCAAATTGCCATCGCCAGTTCTCCTTAACCGAAATCGTATACATATATAATTGTAATCTCCAAATTTCTTAAGCGTCACTATACAGCTAAGCGCAGGGCACCAGCTTATTCACGAGCGCTGGCTGTAGCTGTAATGAACACTCCAGGACAACTCAGTGGCCGCTTGGTTGACTATACAGCCATTTCAACGGACGACTCCCAATCTGGCACTGACTGCCACTGATCCCATTGATAGGCGTTACAAAATAGTCGGTTTAAAGGCGGTGGCCGGGATAAAATTAATTACCTCACATTTTCTCAACACAGTCGGTGGTATACTGTTGACTGGATATGAAGGGTGTCACGCATGCGTGAGGAAGTGCTCTGTCTACTCATAAAAAATCGCCTTGTGTGAAATCTAAAGACTTCGGTCATGACGACGTACAGACAGTGTACACTCGCTTTCTATGTGGCTATGCCTTTCGGTCTATTCAGTGGCGTAGCCAGGAAGTTTTGATGGGGGGTTGGGTGTTTTATGGCCTGGCCAAATGCCCTTCCTGACACCAACCCAACCAGTGGCGCAACCAGGGGGGTGCTGGTGGGTGCTCTGGTGGGTGCTTGAGCACCCCCCAGGGCTAAAAAGGTGACCCACGCAATTTTTCCAAATCCTATGAGTTTTTTGTGGGTGGGGTGGGGGGGTAGGTGTCTTTCGGTCTTTCAGTATTTCAGATTACACAATCAAGCAACTTCCTTCAATCTTCTGTATTATAATTTTAGTCAAATTCATGGTTCATAAAGCACTTGATTCTAGTGTTTAGCTGGTCTACCTGAGTTTGTCTGAGTCTCGAGAATTTTACTATCCTGTGCCTCTACATTACAGTATCTCACCAATTTATTGATTATATGTTACGATTTTATTGATAGTACCGTGTGTGCATTTTTGTGCAAAATTTGACAACATTATAGTAGTTTTTAGTTGCTGCATGTTTATTATAATTATTGTCTTACATAAACTGCCATATTATACCATGATCTTATTTCCTACTATATAATTTTAATTTTATTTTTTATTATTATAACATAATTATGATAGCCTACTATCATATGATATAATTATTGTAATGTGCATAACTTACGGTACTGTCATTGGCGGATATTTAGGGCGATAGGGGAGACGTAATTAATTGTTAGGCAACAGCATTGAAAATGAGCAATTTTATTAAGATGACAGCTTAAAAGCCTACCATTACAGTATGAAAATTTAAAAAAATGAAACAATGGGAAGTGGCATTGAAATCTTTAAAAAATGTCTTTCAGCAATGAAATCATGATAAATTTCGCTAAAATGACACCCTAAAATGATACCACTGCAGTGTGGAAATAAAAATTCTATGTTGTGGAGGAGGAGGAGGCACATCCCCCCTGAACAAACCCATTCCCGTACTAGGCCTATGTTGAAATCTGAAATCACTCTTTTTTTATCAGCACGGAAGTAATAGAGTTGTTTTGCTAAGTTGACATCTTAGAATGGTACCATAATAGGCCTAAACGTGGAAAATCTGAATTTTTTTATTATTGTGAGTGTATTCATTGAAGCTTAGACAAACCACTCTTGTCAGCAATGAAATAGTATAGCAATTTTGCTTTAGATGACAGCTTAAAATGCTGCCATTGCAGTGTGGAAAATAGAAAATTTCTGATGTGGAAGGGCACATCCCCTCCCAAAGCCCCTGCCCTCTCGGCGCCACGTGCTTCGGAGATTTTCCGTCTGATGCTCGCCTTTCCCCAGAAACCTTGATTCCCAGAAAAGGGACTAGGAAAACACTGGTTATTGGGGGGAGTGGCTAGATAAACACTGTTCATTAATTCTGCCACTCGCGGGCAGAGAAAGACTAAGGCCCTTTGTTTTATCTAAACAAATGGGAAAGGACGTTATTTTTGTAAGTCCTAAACCGTGTTTTTCAGAAGTTTTCATGACTTTATCGCTCATAAATACAGCTGGCAAACAAGAGCCTGACACGCGCTCTAGCTGATGCCAAAAGTAAAAAAATGCGTAGGTTTATGGGGCTCCGCCCCAGACCCCGCTGGGGGAGCTTACGACGCGCCCCCAGACCCCCTAGTCGGCATTGGCTTCGTAAGTTCGGCACTCGCTGCTTCGCACCTTCGGCGCTTACAATAATAATTCTGAGCACCCCCCCAGGAAAATTTTCTGGTTGCGCCCCTGAACCCAACAGTATTACAGTAAATACAAAGGGAATAAAGTAACAAAGGGAATAAAGTAAGAAAAACAATTGTTACTACAAAGGATTACTTTGTTTTTCCTTATTTAAGTGGATAAATAACCATTAAAAACGTGTTTCCTAAGCCAATGGGGGGTTTAACCCCCCGAACCCCTACCCCTTGTCTAAGCCACTGGGTCTGTTCAATACCTTGCCGTGGACTTCTTCGGTCTGATATTTATTTCTTACCTGGTTGTCTCGCGGACCACAACTTCCGCGCTACGGTGTCGGTCTATAAAGGTTTTAAATGCTCCCCCACCGACTGCAGTGTCTGGGGCGGGAGACCCGAACGAGGTTTTAAAAATTACAACACGATAACTTGTAACGATTCAAGTAATGTCATAGGACCTACTGCAATGTAATTCAATGTGATATAAATCCTACAAATTTCTCAGCGTCCACAAAAGGCAACGTCAGGAGACCGGAGTATTTTTTACCGACGGTAAATTACTACTTTGGTGTTGCATTCATATTTCATGGGCCAATGTATTACAGACGCTGTTTCTGCGTCTCTAAAAATCATGTATGAACAACCAATATGGCTGTCTAAGGGATCTGAGTTGGACTTTCCAGTGTATGGTCAAATGTTTGTCTACCTGTATTAATGAAGTCGCCCTTATCATTTTCCGTTCAACGAAAGCCTAATTATTAAATGTGTACCTGAGAAATATTAAATCTGTAGAAACAGATCTAAGTTTTTGTTGTCGAGGTCAGAGAGCCAGAACAGAGTCCAGGGACATCAACCGCCTGCTGTTCTTGCCCACAGAATGGTCAGATTTAAGAGTCAGAACTGAGAAGGCAACGCCGAATACTGAAAAAAAAATATAGTCGTAAAGACTGAAGATGGTAGGGTATAATATATCTGGATCAAAAGTCGTGACAGTTGTTCGCTCCGCAGGGCAGCGATTTAAACAATTTGAAGATCGGTGCTTAGCCCAATGTATGGACTTTTTTAATAGAGTTTTAGCGATATTAGGCCTATACATGTACATGAGGTTGTACTCGAGGGGAGAATGGAGGGAAAGAAACTTTCAGGAAGACCCAGAAAGATGATGATGGAATGGCTGATGGACAGAGAAAAGGGACGAGGATATAATTATAAAGAAATCAAGGAAAAAGCACAGAATAGACAAACATGGTGTCGTTCGAATCTTGAACCTGCATCAGGGCAGAGCAATAAAGAAGAAGGAGAAGAAGAAGAAGAACAAGAAGAAGAAGAAGAAGAAGGAGAAGAAGAGGAAGAAGAAGAAGAAAAAGAAGAAGAAGAGCATGTTATTTTTCGAAACGAATCCAGATATCAATGTCAGTGGTCGGGACGGATAGAACCACAGCTTTAGCCAAACAAATCATGGCAGAAGAGAGGTTATGGCAACTCAAAAGTGTCAACTATGTTATTGTTGAATGCAAAACTTTTTCACCTTTAGTCATAGTGTATGTAGGCATAGTGGTTCAAACTGCAAAACATGGGTTCAAATAAGCCAGCAATGCAAAAACTAATCATAAAGCATGGTGATTAGTTGTGATGACGCTGACGTAGTCTATGCCAGTTTCAAGGACTTTCGCCCCTCTCACTCTTTCACAGTGCCTATGCCATGGATCTCCACGGGGTGCCTCGCATACCACGTAGTCATTGTGCTGAAATCCTAGACCCACCCTTGACGCGCAGTGAGCGTAGCAAACGATGAAAGTCTATTATAAAGACGATCAAACGTGGGTGAAATTGTTTGAAGTATTATGTAGGACAAACGACAAAGGATTGCGTTCACAACAGTCGAAGCAGTTTAATAGCCATAAGAATCTATTGGCCGTCATCTACTGAGGCAGCCTTCCAAAAGGTAAGCTTATCGTTGTTGTAAGAGTATTAAGCCATCAGTCGAAATCCCATGGTCTTTCAGCGAATCCAAAACTAAGTCGTGGTAGTCCATGATCCCATGGACAGCCAGTCCCCTCCTTCGGCTGTCATCTCCAACCACTAGTGCTTCTTAGGAGGGTGGGTTTGGGGTAATGGCAAGAAGAGCACACGGTTGAGCTCCCCCCCAAGAGGTCCACTCAACATTCCATTCAGCAGATGGCGTTTTATAAATTGAGTAGGCCTAACAGAACGTGAAGGTTCCTTGCATGGCTGCCGACAATTAAGCTTATAACTTGTAATCATCCGTTCATTAGGCCTACTGATTGCAATTGTGAGAGGCGGATACAGAAATTTTCGAAGGGAGTGGCCAAAATTTTCCCTGATCTTTGTCAGAAAAATCTGATGACTTTTTTAGTCGTTTGGTCGTAGAAATGTGTGGAGAAAATATACCAATTTCCCTGCCAAAAAATGCCAAAATAGGCCTAACTTATGACCTTTTTTAGTCATCAGTCATCCCAACGCAATAATAATATACTCTATGGCCTGAAACCAAATGGGGGCCACGTCCCATGTACTTTTTAAATGGGGCGGGGCATGGCCGGATTGGCCCCTCTGGATCCCCCCTGCTGATTGTAATCATACTGTGCTGTGTCAGCTTGAAATCAATCACTGCTGGCCCTAGCCCGAAATGGCGACCAACACAAAGGACACATTTGGCGCCCTCTGATCATGACTAAAATGCTGACTCCACGCAGGGGCGGATCAAGGGGGGGGCAAAATTTCTGTATCCACTCTTGACTCCACGTCACAATTCAACTAGCCAGAGCATTTACGCTTAACTGAATTATTCATTATTATGTTTACTAGTAGGGCCTGCACGCAGGCCTGTATAATATTCAACTTTTGGGAAGTGGCTAAAAACAAGTAGGCCTAAAACACTAAAGACTGCTAAACCACATTTTAAAATGGCGCCCCTAGAAATTGGCGTTCCAGGCAATTGCCTGCTTTCCATGTGCCTAAAACCGGTCCTTTTTAATCACTCATGACCTGACAACGTGAAACAAGGCTCTTGCTGTTTCACTGTCTTGAATGACAGTTCACAGGGAAATAAACGCATACATCTGCCACGGCTGTTGCGAAAAGTTGAGGAATTATCGAGGCCCACATTGACGTTGCATTACTTCAACATCACAGTATTTCTAGCAGACCTCTTGCTCTTAAAATGACCAAAGCCTAAGCATGCCTGCATCAAACAGACATCAGTGGACTGCTAAATAATTTTGTTGAGAAATAGTACCCGAACAGTAGGCCCTAGCCTACTATGGATGAAAGATAGAGACCAAGAGAGCCAGCTAATTCTATTTCAAATCTCGCATTTAGGCCTATACTAGGCCTACTTGGACCCTATGATCAACTTAACCCAGGGGCGGATACAGAAATTTTCGAAGTGGGACCAAGCTTTTCGGAATTTTTTAATCTTTCGCCCCCCAAAACCGATGACCTTCATTAGGTGCAGTTGTCCATGGTGTAATTGTCAGAGATAATTGTCCGGAGGTTATTGTCAGGGGTAGCCTAACTGTCCTAGAACCATGCTCTCTTCAACATCATAATACCTGTGGTTAATACGTAGTCATACTTCCATACGTAGTCATTGGCTACTAAGACTACTAAGTCTTCAGAACAACATTTTTTTCACAGGAAATTATGTTGACACTGATATCACTTACGGTTTTCATTGGAACATTCTTTGTGACGTTCTGGATCGTTGGATTTTGGAATGGAAAGAGGAAATCTGGATGTGGACGTCGACTTCCACCTTCACTTCCATCGTTACCTATCGTCGGATCTTTACCATTCATGAAAGAGTTCGATGCACTACCGGAGTATCTTACGAAAATCGCGCACAAACTTGGACCGGTTTTTTCTCTGAGATTTGGCAGCAGGTAGGGCCTATGCTAGAGACTCAGTTAGGTGGAAATTCGAAAACTATGTGGAATCTCGACTCCGTCCATTTCAGTGTTAATTGCACTATTTTGTCTCCATCTTACACACGGTGTACCGTATATAGGCTATACTGCATTTCTTCTTAAACTAGGAAAAATTTAATCTAATCTGTGAATAATTATCAGACTTTCATTCATTCATTCATTCATTCAAGTAAGCTATTTGTAAAGCGCCTCTTCAAGGAAACTTCTACCACTAGTCTTGGTTCCTGTTCAGATTCAACATTTTGGTGTTTCGGAGAAAAGCTTTGTGCCAATATGTAAAAGATCCTATAGACTTAGGCCCAGGGTCCAATCGACCTTTTCGCTGACAGCTTGGTCATTTCCAACCTTCTTTGATCGTCGGAGTTTCGTTAAGTTACTTTACGTGAATTTCAGTCTCTTAGTCATCTAGGCTACTGTACCTGATGTAACGTTGAATAGATATACAATTTGCGGACATATTTTGGCAAACTTAGGCCTACATTGTTATAGTTCTACATAGTATTGCATAATAATTATATGCACATATTCCACAAAATTAGCCCGATGCGAATATACGAATCATGAAAATAGGGGCCTTATGCCCTTATCATTATCGCGGAAGTTGTTACCGCTCTCCTGTAGAATTTCAAGAAAGACATAGAGTTTGCTTTTATGCACATTCTTCTGATTATTATAATGTGGTCATTTCTTTCTTCTGTTAGATATGTCGTCGTTCTGAACCGCCGAGAATCTATAGAGGACGCTCTAGTCCGACATTCGTCCAGTTTCTCAGGCAGAGAATTCTTCTACACCGAAAAATATGGTTTAAATCGCAATCGGAAAGGTACACATTAAAGCAATTTAAACAAAAAATCTTATCCCTGATATCTTACCTCTGACGCATTCACATGATGATTTATTTCAACAATAGATATGAATAAGCCACTACGGGTCACATTGAGTGGTGGTCCCTTAATATTTTCTGATAATTAGCATTGGAACAATTCATGGACGATCAACATTGTATCATAGAGAAATGAACGAAGGTCGTTGTTATTAGGTAGGCTATAATAGTTCTAAGAAGTCTAAATGGAATTGATATTTCGTCACTCCAAGGAGAATCTGGTTGGGGAGATATACGCTGTGACACCGACTTTCATGATGACTAATAACGACCCTCAGAAATGAGGATGGACATCATCATCATCATCATCAATAACGATACAGGAGATAGAGATAAAGATGAACAAGGAAACAGAGACCAGCATATTCTTGTCACTCAAATCTATAAAAATTATAGCCTACGTTAGAGATTGATCTAAAATTAGAATGATCGACCGGTCCCCCATCAAATGTAGGCTACATAGGTGCGATTAACGTTAGTTTTTTTTATAGGGGAGGGGGCTGGAAATCCTTCTGCAGCGTTTGGATAAGGAGAGTCATTTGAGCAAACGACAATCCATCAGAAATCATATTCCCTATCAACTGACAAATAAAAGCACTTCCTCTGTTAGCCTATCCAAAGCTCTCATCGTATCCTTATTAAGTTAATTGGCTCTATTAGGCTATAAATATATGATCTTTTGGAGGCAGTAGCGTCAGTGATCTACTTACCAATCCATAATTATAATAGTCGAATTAGTAGACCTAATTATAGTGGATTGGTAAGAGGTTACTAATGCTACAGTTGTGATAGATTATGTTGATATATTTAGGAATGGTGTTCAGAAACTACGACGATGAGTTCAAAAGATACCACAAGTTGACTTTATCGATCCTGAAGGATTTCGGATTTGGATCACGAAGTCAGTTGGAGACACGGACATTGATAGAAATCGATGAATTAGTCAAACACATCCGCAAATCAAATGGTGAAGCTTTCAATCCACAAGAAATAATCACCATCAGTACTTCTAATGTACCGATAAATATACTTGTTGGTAGAAGACGTGATTACAAATATGGAATGACGGAAGCAGTTTATCAGGTGAAGAGATTTGTTGCTTCCGTGGATTTTGCAGTAGGCTTTTTTCCAACACTCAGATTCCTTCCATCATTCAGCCAAAGATTCAACGATGGCCTAGATAGCAATGAAAAAGTATTGAAAGCCATAGAAAAAGATATAGATTTGGTTTTGGATGACGTGGAAAGGGATTGCTTCGTGCGCAGATATATCGAAAAGGAAGGTCCGAATTACGACCGTGAACAATTGAAGTATACCCTAAGAGATTTCTACGGTGGAAGTGTCGACACAACGTCAACTACGATTCTCTGGTTTTTCATTTACATCGCCAACAATCCTCAGATTGAAGATCGTCTTCAGAAGGAGATTGATTCCGTGGTTCCAAGAGATAGACTCCCTACGATTGAGGATCAGCCAATGTTGCCTTACGTCGAGGCAACCATTCTGGAACTGCTGCGTCACAAAGCTCCATTACCGATGGCATTTCCGCACTTGACTCTGCACGATACAGAAGTGCTTGGATACTTTATACCAGCAGATACTGTGGTAAGAGGCATACATGACTTTGTGTATCTTTTCCTATTTTGCAATTATTTATACATGTAGTTTATAGTTGCTTCAACGTCAACCGGGGTATAACCAGGGCTACTATTGATATCTTGATTCCCAATAAGATGTCGTAATTAGTGAAAACAAGCAACATAATATAGGCTACTTCATTTCTTGTCACTGCACAATTTGTTGCATGATTATTAGTACCAAGGATGGGACTAACCGTGGGAGAAGCGGCGCGGAGAGCGCAGGACATGGACGACTGGAGGCTTCGCCAGGGCCATAAGTCAGTAAGTGAAGTATTAGTATCATTAACAAAATAAGCCAAGATTGCCAATTTACCACATTGGATATCGGCCAAACGTAGGCTAGCCTAGTCAGTTTTTGAGAAAAGCTTGAATAAGTCTATTACAGGCGGTTCCTGATGGAATTACGTTTTCAGTTTCGATGGCATTTATTTACATTGTAGGACTACAAAAGACAGGAGCTTTGCGTGTGTCGCAACCGGTATAATTGCTGCTTGTCATCACATCATTAGACATGGAACATGAATCCATTTAAGACCTGTATTATCCACATAGGTTTTTTGTATTTTGTTGAATGAAGGTTCTGGTCAACATCAAAGGTGCACACATGAACAGAACGGACTGGCCGGATTCGGATGTCTTCAGACCGGAAAGATTCCTCGACGAGAACAAGAAATTAATCAACAGGAACAGTGTCATCGCATTTTCTCTAGGCAAGTACATGCGCAGAACAGAACTTGAAAAGCAGAGCCACAATGCATTAATTTTGTTTAGTCCATTGATGATGCTCGAGCGAGACATTCGCCATAATTATGCATTTGAAAATGTGTCGTCTTCTGAATACGTTTATGACAGTTTGTAATGATAATATTATTGATATTGTCCTTGAAATGCGGGTTTTGGCTAAGCTGTTGTCTGCAATTTAGACCCTTTTGTAGATAGGCCTACTTGCATAGATTGTAACATCTAATTTATTTTTTGACGTTATATAAGGTTTTCGCTAGACCACTAGTAAAAGCAGCTTTATTATTGTTGATACCCTATGTACTTAATTATTGTTGATCGGATGATCGCTTTGAAATGTAATTTAATTGTGTCGACCACTTTAGCCTACATGTGTAATAGTAGAAGAATAATATTAAATTAACTGAAAAATCATCAATCGACTCAACAAATTATTGCAAGTTAGAGACTTGGTAGAATATATTATTGTTAAGTACACTCCACTGACGAAAATTCCAAAAGTCTCATAAATCCGAGCTGTGCTCGAGTCGCCATCTTTGAAAATGGTGGCATAAATTCCGTGTTTTGACAGTAACTCCAGAACAATCGCAGCTACCAAGAAATATAACAGAGCAAAAGTGATCCACATTAAATTACTAAGAAGTTAGCCTATGTGTATAACATTTCTTTCTAGAAGTACAAATAAAAATGCTACATGGGATAAGCTACTCATAATAATTGTATTTCAATGCGATGGACTAATTTGTATGGCGAGAAAACAAATGCTGTGCTGCGAATGATAATTTAAGACCAAATTTTTATCAGTGTCTATGCAACATTGATGTAACTTAGTCAAATGACAAAATGTTCTACAAAGGCATCGTGCAATCTGCTGATGTCATTCATGAGTGCAGTCGCACATATAATGAGTGGCAGGGCCATTGAGGATTTGTAGCAAACCGTATACGGAAAAGCGACTGTGCCCCACATGAAGACAGGCCATGCCAATACCCGAGCAATACGTTCTCATGTACTAACAGCTGCAGCACTGTTCAATCTAATTAATGATGAATTGGTTTCAAATTGTTGCGAGTCACATGACGTACTATATGAAATAGCCAAACAGTATTGGGCCAATCCGGAAATTCTTGAACAGGCGACCCTTTCTGCAATAGCCTACTCTACCACACTATTAAGGCTCCTACAATTTAATCAGCCTTCCCTTCCTTCACGATAGGTGGGTGCCATGAGCAACAACTCAAATTCAAGGATAAAAGAAAATTAATGATGTCATGTTTCTGCCTGCACTTCATTCTTATAATTCATTAGCTTTGGAACCACACTTTTCATCCCAATTGTCGCTGAACTTCTTTCGAAGTGCAAAAATCTTTATCTCTTTCTTTGATGCAGTCTATGTCGTACGATATTGGTGCGATAGCCGACAATTAAGTGACAAGCGGTTTTCCCAATATTTTTGTTTCAGGTCGACGATCATGTCCAGGCGAAGCATTGGCTCGTCAACAATTGTTCCTCTTCATAAGCGGACTAATGCAAAACTTTCACGTACGACCACCAGAAGACGTGGAGTCGATTACAGTAAAAACAATCTATAGCATCACGGAAGTCCCCTCGCCTTTCAAGATTCGAATGATTGCAAGAAATGGCTAAACGGCGGACAACCGTTTTCAGAAACTTGTTATCGTCTGCTTATGCTAATGCTAGTAATATATCAAATTGTAATAATCTATAGACTACTGGCCAAAAAATTAATATGCTCTGCTGTGAAATTTTGTCAGCATGACTTCTAACGTCATCCAACTCCTGTATAGACTACCGTGCCAAGACTTTAATCATAGACCTTCCGGCATTATAAAATTAGCCTACACCAACTATAGGATGACAGTTTCGTTCATAGGCCTAGAAGCAATTAACGGTATGTAGCCTTGTTTTTATCTGACCAAGAAAATTTGTTCACTTAGTTTTTTTTATATTAACCGTTTGTTATGCCGCGGAAATACGTCACGTCATCTTGGAAATACGTTATAACGCGCGAAATACATTTAAGAAAATCTTGTTTATTGTTTTAGTATAATGAAAACAGTGAAATTTAACCGTTTAAAAACAATGAATTTACCAGAGTTATCAGCAGTCGTACACCGTATACGTCGTGTACAGGGTCGATTAGCCTAGGTGGCAAACTTAGGCTATAGTTAATATCCGGGACCGAATGACGACACTAACCCTATTACTAACCCTAACCGACACTCACGACGCCTAACCTGAGCTTAACAGACACTCATGACGCCTAACCTGCTCTTAACCGACCCTCACGACCTTTAAACATGGGCGCCCGCACATAGGGGCAAGGGGGGCACTTGCCCCCCCCTGGAAAATTGGCACCTATGTTTTAACTACTACTTTTGGGTTTTTAACAAATTTCTTTGCATTAATGCACCAATGATACGAATGATACAGACAGTGAAAGTCAGAAATCTACGTTTAGAGATCTCTATAGAAACAAACATGCTGTTATAACTTTCTGCCTTGCATGTTCAAGCTCCTTCTAAAAACTGTAACATTGACCATTGGCTTTCAACCCTCCTGCGGGCGTCCATGCAAACAGCAGGCCTGTCGATTATGGCCTAGTTGAGTGGAGTCAAGCTGTAGTGCAAATAATCACAACTGCAAAAAATAGGCCTACTAAAGCAAAAATTTAAAATTTCTTAAAGTACACTAAAATTACATCAGGAAGATCTGCTTATTCACCAGCATTGTAATTATATAAACCAAGTCTGCTATAAGCCAGGCTCCATTTTGTCCATTTTACAAGCTGCCAGTACAAAATCCAGGGAGGCCAAATTGTAGATAAACTTGGATAAGGGGCTCTGGTTATCACGCCACAGGATTTACACCCAAAACTGACAAAGAGATCTGTTCAAAAGAATTGATACCCATACTTATCAGATCCTCCACCTTCATAAACGACACCCGCATTAACAGTTACTCTGGTTACCAGACTCGGACCTCTTTCTGACTACTCTTTGGAATAGGCTTCTGACTCGATGCAGCACATGTGAAAAAGCTGGTGCCCTGCGATTGGCTTTCGAGTGGCGCTTTAGAAGCAGCTACAGGAGCACTTGCCCCTTGAAAACTGACACCTATTTTCGCTCATTTATTCATTCGTTCGTTCTATGGACTTATATAGCGCACCTTTAGAAAACTACTTTTTAACATCTACTTTTTGATTGTTAGCAAATTTCTAAGGAAACTATTCGTATTAAAGATTATACACAAAATGAAACTGAGAAATTTGCGTAAGAAACCTCTTTGAAAAATATCCGTATTCTTAATTTCCAGCTTTGCATTTTGAAGCGCTTGTTAATAACAATTTTCGAAATTTGTTGCCCCCTTGCAAAAATTTTTGCGGGCGCCCATGCCTTTAAAGCGTACCCTAACCGACCCTCAAGACCCATAAGACTGAACCTAACCGACGCGTAGATCCCGGATACTACAATTATGCCAGTTAGGTCAGGTTAGGCGTAGTGAGGGTCGGTTGGGGTTAGCCTACGTTTAGGATTCGAGTCGTCATTCAGTCGCCGATACTATAGTTCGCCAATTATTCCTCATTGCCAGACATTCAGTGGCCTTATTTTTCAGAAACATACTTTCAAAAGTCGTGTTTTGTCAAATTTCAGTTTGAATTATTAAAAAAATATATTTAGTCTATCCAGCGCGTTTTTCAGCCTATTTTTCGTCTTAACTAAATTTTGGCGGTCAGATAGAAAAAATTACCCAATAAACTTTTGATGCAGTTGGGTTTATTTTTGTGTCAGATCGGAAGATGGAACATCGGATATAGTTTTGTATCTGCAACTCAATGCATTTGGCATATCTATTGCCAGACAAAGGTGGCCACTCCAGGTTTTTGGACCGGGGTCCATGGTTTTGTCGAACGACTTGGAACAACTATGTGTTTAATTATCTAATAGACTATCAGATTAGGATACAATAAGAATAAACTGAGAGGCAACCTGCTCAACTATGTCCCGCCTCTTTTAATTATACCGCACCAGCCTGATGGGGCTTAGGGCGAGCGGAAGGTCGTCGCAGGATCAAGCTATTCCAGAGTAAACTACAGAGAATTGGATAACCATTGTTAACGACCAACGATGTCGAAGAGATGATTGGCAAGGCAGGGTGGAGGCTTTTTTGCAGGCGGTGATCAGTACCGTTATAACTAAATAATTGAATTCTATTTTCTAAGTAACCATTGAACCATTTTTGCTGGGTATTTCGAATTCTATAAACTGATAATTTTCTTAGTTGAATTCTATGATCAATAGTATCAAAGGCTTTGGCCAGGTCGAAAAATGTTCCTACAGAGTATTCATTTTATCCATTGCATCTGTTATTTTATCTTGCATGCTTAGGAGTGACATGTGCGTTGAATGGCCAGATTGAAATACATGCTGGGAGAAGTAGTCTATAGAATATTGAATTTAGTAATATAATTATTAAGTCGCACAAGCATAAAATTCAAAATTCAAAATTATGTGTTGTTCCCACAATAAACAAAATAAACAGAACAGTTTAACACAACTGGTATTTAACATAGTAAGTCATTCAACAAGAGTATGGAAATAGATTAGAGAGCAATAGGCACACCTGAAGGGACGAGTCCCGCGTAGTAGGGGCAGGGATGGGCAAATTACAGGGCAACATGTAATTGAATTACAAATTACCAATTACTGGAGAAAATGTAATTGAATTACAAATTACAAATTACTTCTGACTCAGAGCCTCAAATTACAAATTACAAATTACATAATTTCAATTACATCAATTACAAATTACTTTGGGACTGAAATCATTGGAATAAAAAACCTCAGGCAGGAAGTGCATGCCTTTTTTCCTATTTCTATTTGTATTATTATTTATAGTGTAAGAAAAATTAATGTCTATTTAAATGTCTTTAAGAAGCAGCAGCTGTTCAAACAATTAAAGCCGTCTGTTGGGCCCTATTATCATGCCTGTAAAAACTAAAGAGCCTCTCTTATATTGCAGACCAAGGCATGGTAGCATTAAATTGTATAAACAATTTGTTAGCGGTTGGCTAGCAATGAGGCACTATGCTAGTTCCATTTCTGTCATCTTCTATATGCTGCAAGATTTCTAAATCGTTTTTGTTTCTGCTGGTCGACTTTGTGGTCACTGCACGCTGCTAACTAAAACCATAAAGTTCTTCATCTTCCTCTCCTTCTTTGTGACCACTAGATTCTCAATATTTTGTTCGCTACATTTTCAGATATTGTTACTAGCAATTCGTATATATTCTTTTAGTTTTGTTATCTGCAATTTGTGCAGGCAGCCAGCATGACTTAAAATACGGATGAGTCACTGTTGCAATGATCGCTTGATTCACCAAAGAACCTAAGCATAGTCGCATCCAAAGTAATTTGATTTTGAGGAATGTAATTGAAATTACAAATTACATGGGAAAATGTAATTGAATTACAAATTACAAATTACTTTGATGCAGAACTGCAAATTACAAATTACCAATTACAATTGTAATTTAAATTACGCAATTTCAATTACTCAATTAAATTACTGCCCATCCCTGAAATTACAAGGTGGTGGTCTGGTGGAGGTGGGAATGTGTAAGGGAATAGACGTTATTAAACTATACATATATTTATACAGTAACAGTTACATTATAAGTACGAGTTAAAGTCTTAACTATAGCTTGCCTTACAAACCCAAAGCGGAGTTTATGTAATATAAATTAGTGTGCACGTGCGAGGATTTTAAAGTGACTGAGGGATGTGACCATGCGGATTTCTTTAGGCAGACTGTTCCAGTTGGCAGGGCCCTGGACTTTAAGCGAAAACTTACGGACGTTAGTCCTTGCAAACACAGATCTGAACTCATTGTTGCTTCTAGTGAAGGTAAGGTGCGGAACAAGATCAAAATAGGATGAGAATGATGATGGGAGGAGCTTATGAGTGTATTTATACATGAAAATGCAAGTTTGTAGAAATTTCGTTTAAGTAATGGTTAGGAGTTTATGCTAAAAAAATAGCGGACTAGTGTGTGAATTGGGGGGGGAAGCTTTAGTTATGAATCGAATTGACTTTTTAAAGGATCTTTATGTCTTTAAGATGAAAGTCATATGCAGAAGTCCAAGTCATGCTGCAGTAAGTAAGATATGGATATATTCAGGTATAGTAGAGATTCCGAAAGATAAGACTCTTTTTATGATGCCTAGATTCTTTTTAATTTTGTTGCTAATTTCAAAAATGTGTGTTTTCCATTTCAGGCGTTGATCGAGTCAACTCCTAGAAATTTTGGTGAGGATACATGAGGAATAGTAATGTTATTAAAGAAATTTGGCTATTGTTGGTGGGGATGGATTTTCCTGTGGAGCGGAATATGATAGGCTACAATTGGATTTTTTACGTTAAGTGATGATTTGTTGCTTGTAAACCATTCATTGGCAGACATTAGTTCATTGTTCACCAGTTGTATTAGACGGTCGTGCGAGGTATGAGATAAGAAAACACTGGAGTCATCAGCAAACATAATGAAGTGTAGGACAGTAGAAGAGTTAGGCAAGTCGTTAATAAATAACAGAAATAAGAGTGGACCAAGAATTGATCCTTGTGGTACGCCAAATTCAATGGGTAAAGGGTTTGAGAGGAGACCATTACAGATTACTCTTTGGTAACGGTTTGTAAGGTAACCAGTAAACCAATCTTCTCCTTCTTCTTATTCTTCTTCTAATTATTATTATCATTATTATTATTATTATTATTATTATTATTACTATTATTATTATCATCATTATTATCATCATTATTTTTTTACCCGAGGTATTTATGATCCCTCAGGTGCTCAAAACAATATCCGGATATATTATTATTATTATTACTGTCATTATTATTGTCATTATTATTGTCATTATTATTGTCATTATTATTGTCATTATTATTGCTATTATTGTTAATTATTGTTATTTTAAATTACCCGAGGTATCTATAATTCCTCAGGTGTCCGATATTAATAAGCAATTTTATCTCTGGAGTGGCCATCCGAGTCAAGATCAGGGAGAACAAAAGTGCAGTGGAAGGCAAAAGCATTGAAGCGCTGAATAATCATTGACAGGCGCTGGAACAAGTAACCGGTTTCTCTTGGTTCGCCAGAAACTTTGGCCATTAGACGACCCAGGTCGGTGAGAAATGCCTGTCCCCTGGCATTGATGGCATTGTTTAAAAAGCCAATGGTACGATATGGTAAGATTGTGTAAATTGTGCATAGGCCTACTTAGTGTTTTTCTGGCTTCAGCCAGTTCCGAAGGGTGATCGGACAAAATGGCAGCGGACAAAATGGTATTAGGACAAACTGGTAGCGGACAAAATGGTACAGAAGAAGTGGTATGGAAAAAAATGAAAAATGGAAGCTGGATAGTTTTTTGTAGCCGAAATAGAGCTGGGGTGAAGAAAAACGCTTGATGAATGAATGCTGGATTGCTTAAAAGAATGCCGGAGAAATGGAAGCTGAATTGATGTTTTCCATTCATGTGTTTCATTATGCATCCAGCTTTCATTTCAGCTAGAAAACCATCATCCAGCTCCGTAGGCTACGACAAAAAAACTCGATGACGCAAAGCAATCATTTGCATAAGAGCTTACACATCAACAGTTGCATTGGGCGAGACTAGATCCGTGCCGGACCGTACAACGGCCTTATAGATTCAGTGGGTCATGGCCGTACTCTGCGATCGGTGGCAAAGGAGCTAGAAGATAATAAACCGTAGGCTACAGCATGCTCACATGCAAATTACAATGTTATATAATATTTGCTAATTTTTAGCAAACGCGCTGATGCGTTGAGCGATGACGTGCTTCTTTGACCTGCATGCTTTCAAAACTAGGCAGCTCTGGACTAAGTGTAGACTGAAGAAAGAACACCACGTGATCTATGCCGTAACAGTTTAAGTGATGTGTATCTCGAAGCAATCGCGCATTCACATGCAGACATTTCGTAATAGGCTAAAAGTTGTTTGATTCTTGTCTGATTTTTGGCGGTTTAGAGCTGCAAGCGAAATTTCACTCGTTTATAAATGATGGCGGGCCTTGTCGGACTGAGAGCAGTAAGTAGATTTCTGGTGGTTTGGATCGGTGAGATATATTTTTTTATTGAGGTTCCATAGGCTGAAGAGACAAAATTTCTTTGTACGAACGAGGTTAAGTCAGGGGCGGATCCAGGAGGGGGGCAAATCCGGCCATGGCCCCATTGAGAAATGACTAGGCCTAAGGAACGTGGCCCTTTCATTAGGTTTAAACAATGCGTTTCATTGGTATATTTCCCAGACAATTCGGCTAAACGACTAAAAAATCATCAGTTTTTTGCAAAAAAAATGGTATAATTATATTTCACGGTAAGTCGGGACCAAATGACTAAAAATAGGTCATCAGTTTTTTAGGGCAAAGATGAAAAAATTTCCCAAAAGTTTGGTCCCCATTCGAAAATTTCTGTATCCGCCCCTGGGTTAAGTTGATCGTAGGGTCCAAGTAGGCCTAGTATAAAGGCGAGATGTAAAATAGAAGTAGCTGGCTCTCTTGGTCTCTATGTTTCATCCATAGTAGGCTACTGTTAGGCCACGATTTCTAAAAAATTATTTAGCAGTCCACTGATGTCTGTTTGATGCAGGCATGCTTAGTAGGGTGGAGTGAAAAAACCGAAAATCAGAATTCCGAAAAGTAATAGCAACCAAAAGTTGCCCAATGACATGGGGTCAAGAAATGTGTAAAAAGTTTTTAAAAATATTAATGTCTTCAGCCCCCATAAGTGGGCCAAAGTTCCAAAAAATTGCATTTTTTGTAGAAAATTGCCGGTTTTCTCATGAAATATTCTTAGTACAAAATAATTAACTCCCATTCAATATACCGTTGGAAAGAGCTCTTAAAACTGAATAAAACGATGTATTAATTTTCAGAATAGTCCGATATTTGTAGAAGATATTAACTTTTTAACCATACCACCTCTTCGCGACATGTCGCTAAGCCTAAAAACAGTAAAACTCTAATAACTTTTTTATCCTTTGAGATATTTCAATGCATGATATGTCATTCGCTTCAGTTTAGGACCCCCTTTCTAACGGCGTATTGTAAGGCGAGATTGTGTATTGTTTGTTTGATATTATTGGGATGGTGTCTAATATGCACCCTGACTGAAAGCACTTCCAAAGACTTTCATGGAAATCGTATTGCCATCACAGTAGGGTAAAGTTACAAAATGTCAGACATTTGTATCACACATTGGCACGCATCATTGATCATCAGCAAATAGGCTAATCATATTCATGTTCTTTTAAAATTTATCTTGTCCACTGTGTCTTATAGTGACTGTAGTCTGTTACAGTCCTATAGTTCCTTTTGATTTCAATTATCAATTTCCGTTCTAGCGATCGTAACGGCGCTCGAACAGACTCATCTTTGTTGTCTGCACCTCAGCTACGGCTGCAATAGCTTCATTCACACTTTTAAGACACCTTTCAGAAACACTCTCATCTGGACATTGACACTGTCAAACTCTCGAGCATGACCGGTAACATGAAATTTGAGCTGTTCTGCGGATTGGCTCTGTTGGAAAAGATTGGAGGAACAGCGACCCTCCAGCTATGAAAGTCAATTGATGCTACATTATCTGCTGAGTTAAAATTCCTAGACAGAACTTCAAAGCACTGCACAGACAACTTTCTTTCTGGTTTTCAGCTATTGACATTCTCCTTGAGCAGCCATAGTTCTTTCATAGGAGTAGCCTATACGCCGTATTGGGATGGAGGCTAATATGCGCCCTGACTGAATGCACTTGCAAAGGCTACAGTCATTCTAAGACACAGTGGTCAGGATAAATTTTAAAAGAACATGATTGTTTGCTGATGATCAATGATGCATGACAGAATGTGAGACAGTCCAATAGTTCATCTGACGTTTTGTGACTTTACCCTATACTGTGGCGGCAATACGATTCCCATGAAAGTCTTTAGATGTGCTTTCAATCAGGGTGCATATTAGATACCATTCAAACAGCCTATACGCCGTATACTAGGCTAATAGAGTGACTGTAGTCTTCGCATGTGCTTTCAGTCAGGGTGCCTCCATCCCAATACGACGTAGAGGCTACTCCTATGAAAGAACTAGAGCTGAGGAGAATGTCAATAGCTGAAAACCAGAAAGAAAGTTGTCTGTGCAGTGCTTTGAAGTTCTGTCTAAGAATTTTAACTCAGCAGATAATGTAGAATCAATTGACTTTCATAGCTGGAGGGTCGCTGTTCCTCCAATCTTTTCCAACAGAGCCAATCGGCAGAACAGCTCCAATTTTATGTTACCGGACATGCTCGAGAGTTTGACAGTTTCAATGTCCAGATGAGAGTGTTTCTGAAAGATGTCTTAAAAGTGTGAATGAAGCTATTGCAGCCGTAGCTGAGGTGCAGACAACAAAGATGAGTCTGTTCGAGCGCCGTTACGATCGCTAGAACGGAAATTGATAATTGAAATCAAAAGGAACTATAGGACTGTAACAGACTACAGTCACTATAAGACACAGTGGACAAGATAAATTTTAAAAGAACATGAATATGATTAGCCTATTTGCGTGCCAATGTGTGATACAAATGTCTGACATTTTGTAACTTTACCCTACTGTGATGGCAATACGATTTCCATGAAAGTCTTTGGAAGTGCTTTCAGTCAGGGTGCATATTAGACACCATCCCAATAATATCAAACAAACAATACACAATCTCGCCTTACAATACGCCGTTAGAAAGGGGGTCCTAAACTGAAGCGAATGACATATCATGCATTGAAATATCTCAAAGGATAAAAAAGTTATTAGAGTTTTACTGTTTTTAGGCTTAGCGACATGTCGCGAAGAGGGGGTATGGTTAAAAAGTTAATATCTTCTACAAATATGGGACTATTCTGAAAATTAATACATCGTTTTATTCAGTTTTAAGAGCTCTTTCCAACGGTATATTGAATGGGAGTTAATTATTTTGTACTATGAATATTTCATGAGAAAACCAGCAATTTTCTACAAAAAATGCAATTTTTTGGAACTTTGGCCCACTTATGGGGGCTGAAGACATTAATATTTTTAAAAACTTTTTACACATTTCTTGACCCCATGTCATTGGGCAACTTTTGGTTGCTATTACTTTTCGGAATTCTGATTTTCGGTTTTTTCACTCCACCCTAATGCTTAGGCTTTGGTCATTTTAAGAGCAAGAGGTCTGCTAGAAATACTGTGATTGTAGCGTACGCCCCTCCTTTGTACTGAAGGGGACGCCTTGCTGGAGGGGCTGACCGGGAGAAACTATTGGTATAATGTTCTTCGGTGAAAGGATCAACCATGTGAGAGTACTATATTGCATCACTAGATGTGAAGACAGACCTAGCCAATATTATAATTCCTGCCGTTGAGATAGCAGACGGGCACTCCTCCTTGGATGATCTCTATACTCTCGGGTTTCATACCTCTAGTCAAAGGGCCCCACCTTCTTTATCCCCCAGGCCGAGCATGGGCCGACCCATTGATCGTGGTAAGTTCTGACATAGTTATTATGTCCGTGTGGCCAGGGTTCGAATTCCCCAGCAATATTTATGCTAGGTGTGAGTGAACGGGTTTCACTATTCTCGACAACAGTGTTTAATATCCTCGCCTGCTCCTGATGGCATTTTAATATCTTATCGAGGCACATTATTTTCCAAGTCCTGGTTGATTTCAAGCTGACACAGCGCAGTATGATTACAATCAGTGATGAACGGATGATTATAGGTTATAAGCTTAACTGTCGGCAGCCATGCAAGGAACCTTCACGTTCTGCTAGGTCTACTCAATATTTACAAAACGACATCTTCTGAATGGAATGTTGAGTGGACCTCTTGGGGGGGGGGGGAAGCGCGACCGTGTGCTCTTCTTGCCATTGCCCCCAATCCCGCACCCTCCCAAGAAGCACTAGTGGTGGGAGATGACAGCCGAAGGCGGAGATTGGCTATCCATGAGATCATGGACTACCACGACTTAGTTTTGGATTCGCTGAAAGACCCTGGGATTTTGACTGAGGGCTTAATACTCTTACAATAAGTCAATAACGACACCTTTTGGAAGGACTGCCTCACTAGATGACGGCCAATGGATTACCTTTGGACCGTCAATGTCATGGATGGTTCTAATCGAACTGCAAACAGATTCTTATGGCTATTACACTTCTTCGACTGTTGTGAACGCAATCCTTTGTCCTATGCCTGCATAATATAATTATACCTACTTCAAACAATAATATTTCTCCCACGTTTGATCGTCTTTATAATAGATTTTCGTCGTTTGCTACGCTCACTGCGCGTCAAGGGTGGGTCTAGGATTTCAGCACAATGACTACGTGACCGTAGACCTCCACGGGGTGCGAGGTCATGGCATAGGCACTGTGAAAGAGTGAGAGGGGCGAAAGTCCTTGAAACTGGCATAAGCTATACGTCAGCGTCATCACAACTTTCACTATGCTTTATGATTGGTTTTTGCATTGCTGGCGTTTTTGAACCCATGTTTTGCAGCTTGACACACTATAGGCCTATGCCTGCATACACTATGACTAAAGGTGAAAAAGTTCTGATTTCAACAACAATAACATATTTGACACTTTTGAGTTGCCATAATCTCTCTTCTGCCATGATTTGTTTGGCTAAGGCTGTGGTTCTATCCGTCCCGACCACTGACATTGATTACTGGATTCGTTTCGAAATATAGGCCTAATATGTTCTTCTTCTTCTTCTTTTTCCTCTTCTTCTTCTTCATCTTCTTCTTCTTCTGCTTCTTCTTCTTCTTCTTTATTGTTCTGCCCTTATGCAGATCGTCCAAGATTCGAACGACACCATGTTTGTTTATTCTGTGCTTTTTCCTTGATTTCTTTATAATTATATCCTCGTCCCTTTTCTCTGTCCATCAGCCAATCCATCATCATCTTTCTGGGTCTTCCTGAAAGTTTCTTTCCCTCCATTCTTCTCTCGAGTACAACCTCATTTGCATGTATATCACTAAAACTCTAAAAAAAGTCAATACATTGGGCTCAGCCAGGGGCGGATCCAGGGTGGGCCAAACTGGCCATGGCCCCATTTAGAAATTTCTTTATTTTTCACCAGCTATTCTGGCCCGAAAAGTTGACTGCCCCCCCCGTGAGTAGTTCCGTATGCACCCGTGAGGAAGGTCATAAGTTTTTTGGCGGAGGCTGATGAAAAAAAATGTCGTCAGTTTTTTGGGCGACCCAGACGAAATTTTTTCCCTATTTCCTGAACCAAGACCCAAAATGTTGCCCCCCTCCCAACGAAAATTTCTGTATCCGCCCTTGGGCTCAGCACCGATCTTCAAATTGTTTAAATCGCTGCCCTGCGGAGCAAACAAATTTCAGGACTTTTGATCCAGATAATTGTACCCTACCATCTTCAGTCTTTACGACTATAGGCCTAAGGATGTTTTCAATATTCGACCTTGCCCTTTGATTTCCTGAAATCTCACCGTTCTTTGAGCAAGAACAGCAGCCGGTTGATGTCCCTGAACTCTGTTCTGGCTCTCAGACCTCGACAACAAAAACTTATTTCTCATGGGCACATTTAATCGGCTGACTGCCTCCGTGTCTTCTCCAAATTCCCCTTAGGCTTTCGATGAACGGAAAATGATAAGGGCGACTTCATTCATACAGGTAGACAAACGTTTTGGCCATACACTGGAAAATTCAACTCAGATCCCTTAGACAGCCATATTCGTTGTTCATTAGGGTGTCCCAGAAAATATTTTTTTCGAAATTTTCTATGCAGTCCTTCTAAAAAGTTTCCAAATGGTCCCGGTATAACACCTGAAAATATTTATGACATTACAAAAATATTTAGGACTCCCTCAAGGCACCCAAAGTTTTCACATGTTGGCATAATTTGCGCCTGATGTGTCCAACTTCTAAATGCCTTTAGATCCCAACCCTTGATCCTATTATAACAAATTTAATACCATTTGAAAGCTCTTAAATGGTAGAATTTACAAATATCTAACTTTACTGGATACAATGGATATTTTGGGCATAGTCTTACGCTCAAAATATGCAAAAATCGAGAAATTCAAGATTTTGGACTTTCACTGTATCAGTGTACTCACAACTAATCATTGGGGGTAGTCAGTACAAACTCTTGATAACGTAACAGGTCATGGTTTTAGCTCCTCCATACCTTCATCTGCTTCATGGTATGAAATTCTGAGGGACTCAGGGGTTCAACCCCTATTTTTTTCCTAGGACCAGTGGCCACACAATAAAGTCTTAATTGCACCCCCAGCTACACATAAATCAGCGTCTGACCCGTTATTTTTTCACTATTCTCATACTGATCTGCTAATTCTACATCACTGCACACACCTCAAAACTGTTCTTCAGTTCTACGTTCTACATTTATAGATGCCAGCAAGATTGTCATGATTGCAGTTAGAAAACATGTGCCTATGTTTTTCGACAACTTGTAGGCCTACGAGAAATTGTCTCTGATCTTCGTTCTTCCTCATTGTTGAACTGAAATTCTGTATCAGAGCTGCGTCACGTTCAGCACGGTCAGTTGCACAGACTAAGTTAAGAACCAAATCACACGTGATCCTATACGATTGGCAATCTCGCCACTCTTTCACTGAAATGTGGAGAAAACTATAATCAAACGCAGCATAGTTTGTGAAAAACTTTTAGGAAGAGATAACCCCGTTAATGCCACATGGATGAGACAATCACTGAAACAACTGAGAGAATTGCTATCCCTATATCTTCTTCATGATGATGGTGCTCTGCCCGAAGGCAGGTTCATTGGCTTTACGCCCCTGGGGATGAGATGAGTGAGGTGGTTTCCCGTTGCCTTCCCCGCAGACAATGATGGGTTAGCAACTTGCCCAAGGTCGCTCCGCAGGATCTTGCGCCTTGGTGTCCCACACGTGCTAGCCCGAGATATCTAAATATCTGAATGTCAACTCCTAACCTGGGGCTTGAACCGCAGCTCGTTGCAACCAACAGACGTATGCCGCTCTCGCTTACCGGTGTAGCTAACTAGGCCAGTTGTAGCTAACTAGGCCAGTTATCTCCAACCACACTGAAGCTGTTCAGTAACGAATTCCTATGATTTGTTAGATGCAGACTGTAGTAGCATTGGTCGAGGGTTTGGTTGACGGTGAACCAGATCGGACCATTCATATTTAAATGGCTTGAACAGCTTAATTACAGACCGTTGATGGACAAACTTTACCAAGGACGGAAAGAATGCACCAGGCAACAGGACTTAACACGTTGGCCGCTAGGGACGTATACGGTGTATACACGTCCCCAATTGAGTCATTTAACACAGCAAATCAGCGGTCAAAGACTTTACTGTGATGTCAACAAGATGTCACAACTGATGGACGATGCAAGGGTGCAAGCTCTACTTAATATGCAGTTATTCAAGGCCGTTGTGTCCTAAGTATATGCCAATAATAAAATAATGCAAAGCACTGCCACGATAATTATCAAAAGGTACAAAACTGCGCCCGTTGATTCCTGTCCTGATCCAGAAGTCAATTTTGGTGCACCAAAATTTTAGTACTTCCACCAACTAGAGAAGAAATCAGGACTGGCAATCTGCTAACTTTATGCATAACCAATCCAGTGATGATTGTAGAGATAGGCTAGCAGCCTGCAATCCCAGTGCACGACAGATTTGCATCATTGTTTTGCTCGAGAGCTTAACTGTCGTCCTTATGCTTAAAAAACCTCATTCACAAACACGATAAGGTTGCATGTTTGTGGATTTTAGTATTTCAAAGCAATATAATGGTATTAAGCAATATGTAAGCACGCTAGTGGGATCAAAGTGCGGACCTCCCGAAATTTTCTAACTCGGAGACGTCGTACGTAATTTATGACAGATTTATGCAAATTATATGAGCTTTGAGGGACCTCTAAATATTTTCAAAATTTCATAAAATATGGCAGGTGTTATCATAGGACCATAAGGAAACTTTTTGGAGGGACTGCATTTAAATTTTCAAGAATTTGTTTTCCCCTGTGCAATCGTGGGACACCCTATTGTTCATACATGATTTTAGAGACGCAGAAACAGCGTCTATAATACATTGGCCCATGAAATATGAATGCAACGCTAAAGTAATAATTTAACGTCGGTAACAAAATATAGGCTACTTCGGTCTTCTGACGTTGCTTTTGTGGACGCTGAGAAATTTGTAGGCTTTATATCACATTAAATTGCATTGCAGTTGGTCCTATGACATTATTTGAATCGTTGCAAGTTACCGTGTTGTAATTTTTAAAACCTCGTTCGGGTCTCCCGCCCAAGACACTGCAGTCGGTGGGGGAGCCTTCAAACTTTATAGGCCGACACCGTAGCGCGGAAGTTCTGGTCTGCGAGACAACCAGGTAAGAAATAAATATCAGACCGAAGAAGTCCACGGCCAGGCATTGAACAGACCCAGTGGCGTAGACAAGGGGGTTTCGGGGGTTAAACTCCCATTGGCTTAGGAAACAAGTTTTTTAAATGTTATTTATCCACTTAAATAGGGAAAAACAAAACAATCCTTTATTCCCTTTGTTACTTTATTCCCTTTGTATTTAGCCTACTGTGATACTGTTGGGTTGGTGTCAGGAAGGGCATGTGGCCAGGCCATAAAACCCCCAACCCCCCCCCATCAAAAATTCCTGGCTACGCCACTGAACAGACCGAAAGGCATAGCCACATAGAAAACGAGTGTACACTGTTTGAAGGTTGTTATCGCCGAAGTCTTTAGATCTCTCACAAGGTGATTTTTTATGGGTAGACAGAGCACTTATTCGCGCATGCATGACACCCTTCATATCCAGTCAACCGTGTAGGCTACCACCGACTGTGTTGAGAAAATGTGAGGTACCTGTAATTAATTTTTTCCCGGCCACCGCCTTTATACCGACTAGCTATTTTGTAATGCCTATCACTGTGATCGGACAGTCAGTTGCAGATTGGGAGTCCTCCGTTGAAATGGCTGTATAGTCAAACAACCAGCCACTGTGTTGTCCTGGAGCAGGGGCGGATTCAGGGGGGGGCCAATCCGGCCATGGCCCCCCCATTTAGAAATTTCTTTATTTTTTACCAGCTATTCTGTCCCGAAAAGTTGACTTGGCGCCCCCCGCGAGTAGCTCCGAATGTCCGTGCCGCGCAGTGGCGAAGAAGGTCATCAGTGTTTCGGGTGGAGGCCGGATGGGAAAAGGTATGTTTTTGGAAAATTCCAAATCGATGACTAAAAAAAAGTCATCAACTTTTTTTGGCAGATGGACAAGGTATGTTTTGGGAAAATTTCAGGCTGACGACTAAAAAAAAAATTTCGGCGGATGGAGACGGAAATTTTTTCCCGGTTTCCCAGACCAAGACCCGAAATTTTGGCCCCCCCATCCAAAATTTCTGTATCCGCCCTTGTCCTGCAGTGTTCATTACAGCTATAGCCAGCGCTCGTGAATAAGCTGGTGCCCTGCGCTTAGCTGTCAAGTGGCGCTTTAGAAATTTGGAGATTGTACAGTTGTATATGTATACGATTTCGGTTAAGGAGAACTGGGCATTGGAGGTCTCTTCAGATACGAGATTTGTTTTTTAAAACCGGTATGTGTTTATTTTCAAATTTAAAAGATGGAAGCAGTATCACGATGCTTGCCTACAATAGCTAAAAAATGAGCCTGAAAAAGACCAAGAGTGCGTCCATTATGTCTGGATTCGTGGGGTGTGGTGGACTGCTATTAATATTTGTATGAAAACACCGACTAATAGGCTAGGTGGCAAAACTCCTCGAAGATAGAAGTCGACAAGTAAGATTGGGGCGGGTTAAGAAAAGTGTATCAATACAGAGTAGCCAACCTGATCTGGTACAACCCACCCAGCATGAACAACCGGACACAAGCCTCGACCCAATTTTAAATGTGCGTAAAGCTGCGAGTCTCTTAAAATAATGGTCTATAGGCTCTAGACAGCTGAGCTTAACTCAAAACACAGTGTTTGTATAGACCTATAATAATAATATGTGCTTGAAACATATAGGATACAATATGTTGTCGGCTGAACCTCTCACTTCTGAACTTCATGTTTTTTTTTAAATTCGGCACCCTATATCCCTTCCATACATATATATGTATATCTATTATATAGAAATAGCTGGGGTACCCGGCGTTGCCCGGGAAATTTAGGATTCGACCCGCTCCCGGCCACAACCCCACCACACCACGCCCCACCCCCTCCCCAATTCCCACAGCACTCCGACCTCCACCGGTACGCCACCCGTGAAATTAGGGTTTTCGGGGAAAATTTCCCTCACCCCCAACCATCTCACCCCACCCAACCACCCCACCCTCACCCCACCACCCGACCCACCCCCTACCTTTACCTCCCCACCCCACTATCCTACACTCCACAACACCCCATCGCACTCCCCGACCTCCACCGGTACTCCACCCGTGAATTTGGGTTTTGGAACAAATTCCCCCCCATCCCCACTCCTCCCCACCCCACCACACTCCGACCTCCACCAGTACGCCACCCGTGAAATTAGGGTTTTCAGGGAAAATTCCCCCCTCCCCCTCTCCCCCACCTCACCCCACCATACCGACCTGCACCAATACGCCACCCGTGAAATTAGGATTGTCCTGAAGCTTACATAAGCTGCTCTCGTCATTTATATAGTGACCATGCAAGCGTTTAAGAAGGTGTTTAAGAAATTGCCGTCTTAGTGTTTTCGCCCCTCCCCACCCTGGCCCCCATTGTGCTAGAAATTCGCCAACCACTGAACCGGGTGGTTCTGATGGCCCTCTGTCTAGGTACAAAGTTTCAGAGGAATTGCTGAAAAAAAAGTGAAAAAATTTGGGGGTTTCGCCCCACCCTGGCCCCCATGGTGGGAGAAAATCGCCAACCCCTCGACTTTGTGTCTCATGCCGAGACCTACGCAGTAGTGAAGGTTTGGAGTGAAAAGCTCAAAAACTGTGGAAATGCATCCCGAACAAACAGACAGATAGACACAGAATCTTCTCTTTATTTATATAGATATATAATAGCCTGTATAATTATGTAGCCTGTATTATAGTACAACATATATGTTCGGAGTGGGCCACGTTCTTTGTTGCTACGACCCTGCAAGAAACAGAGTGAAAACAACCTGCATGCATGACAGTTTGACTAAGCTTACATGACCCTATGGTACTTTACAGTTACATTATGACAGGTAAATGGAACGCACAACTTGGCTGCTCCTTATTTTACCAGTAATATGAGCTGGTTTTGTGGGCTACGCGTCAGTCAAAAAATATTATAGTTCCAGTGCTTCAACGCCTTGCTATTATTAATACCATACAATGTTTGGCGTTCTTCACGTTTTTAAAGACGGAACCAATCAATTGCATTCGACCGATTTTGAGCAAATGTATTCTAGCTATGTAAGGACATGATAATTATTCAAAAACCAGGTTATGTGGAATGGACATTAGACACGTTCATAAGATTTTGTGTAAGAAACTTAATTTTGAGGCGCAGAGCCAGCAATTTACATGAAACAAGGAGTCGCGAATATATTTATCAAGGACTACACAATATATCAATATAATTAATATATCAATATAATCAATATAATATCTCATGTTCCCTGAAGACTGCACTTGGCTTCTCAAGTTCCCATAACCAGTTTGTGGTTCCGTGCTCTTACAACAAGGAAACTTAAAAACAATCATCTCCTTGGCACAATCTGCCCTCGACAACAATAGGATAATAATAATAATAATAATAATAATAATAATAATAATAATAATAATAATAATAATAATAATAATAATTATAATAATAATAATAACAATAATAATAATAATAATAATAATAATAATAATAATAATAATAATAATAATAATAGTCATAATAATATTTGCCATTACCCTAGTAATAGGCCTATTTGGATTTCATGAGGAATAATCTGTAGATAATGCGTCGTCACTTTTCAGTACGACATCAATTTGTGTTTCACAGACATTCATGTTCACTTTGATGCCATTCGTGGTCTTCACCGGAACATTCTATGTGACGTCTTGGTTCATTGAATTCTGGAATGGGAAGAAGAAGAAATCCGGACACGAACGTCGACTTCCACCTTCCCTTCCATCACTGCCTCTTGTCGGATCCTTACCATTCATAACAGATCTGGAAGCACTACCAGAGGCCTTAACGAAAATCGCATGTAAACTTGGACCGGTTTTTTCACTGAGATTGGGCACCAGGTAGGCAAGAGACTCTGCAGCATAGAAATTCTCAAACAATTTAATGATTCTTCATGTAAAAGTGACCGCAGGAGTTGAACTTAACTGTATGTTAGACATGTCAGGCGTCCATCGCGTCCTAAGACTCATTCACCGACGACATCTGGTGTATGAAAGGCTGGGTCTCCCTTTATGCGGAGGATGTTGCGAGAAGCGATTCCGCGTCCCTGCTCATTTTCTGCTCTTCGTGCCAGAATGTTGCCGTTACTCTAAGCCCCGCATATATATATATATTTTATATATAATATTATATAGTTTGAAACATTTAATTTTCTATCCGAAAGTTAACGCAATATTTAAGATTGGTCGCCGCCTTGCCGGAAGATCCAGAACCCTTTTCAAAGAATGATTAAGAATCCATAGATTTATGACGTCATCACTTCTTCACCTCACTTTAGACGGTCGATTTTATAGCGCGCGCTTTCGCAAAATTATACTAAAAACACAGATAATAATTATGAACGGTTGATCGCAAGATAATGACAATTTTTACCGGTAATTAATATTATAGGCCTACCGTGTCGCCGTATGTAGGCCATCTGGACATTTTTTAGGGCGGACGGGTTTAGGCAAAAGAACCAAGATTCACCGGCAAATGCCGAGCGAACCCGCCCCGCAGGGGCGGCTTGGAGATGGGTTGGGGTGAAAACCCTACATTTCACGGAGAACGCCAGGCACCCCAGGCTGGGTCCAGTGGCGCAACCAGGGGGGTGCTGGGGGGTGCTTGAGCACCCCCTGGGCTAAAAAGGTGACCCACGCAATTTTTCCAAATCCGATGAGTTTTTTGTGGGTGAGGGTGGGGAGGGGGGGTAGGGGTCTTTCGGTCTTTCAGATTACACAATCAAGCAAGTTCCTTCATTCTTCCGTATTATAATTTTAGTCAAATTCATGGTTCATAAAGCACTTGATTTTAGTGTTTAGCTGGCCTACCTGAGTTTGTCTGGGTCTCGAGAATTTGCCTATCCTGTGCCTTTACATTACAGTATCCCACCAATTTATTGATTATGTGTTACGACTTAATTGATTGTACCGTGTGTGCAATTTTTTTGGCAAAATTTGACAAAATGATAGTAGTTTTTAGTTGCTGCATGTTTATTATAATTATTGTCTTACATAAACTGCCATGTTATACCATGATCTTATTGCCTACTATATAATTATACTATTATTATATATTTTACTATAATATAATTATGATACTATCATATGCTATCATAATGTGCATAACTTACGGTACTGTTATTGGCGGATATTTAGGGTGATAGGGGAGACGTAAGTAATTGTTAGGCAACAATTTGAAGTCTTAAACCCCCAAAGTTCGTGGTAAGGGGACGGAGATGCTTATATCTCCCAATATGTCATAAATATTTCATAAATATTATTAACAATTTCTGCAATGTTATCCACTGTTTATCCATAATGAACAATTTGATTAAGACGACAGCCTAAAACGCTGTCATTACAGCGGGTGTAAATTAAAAAAAAACACAATTCTTAGACGATGGAAGGGGTATTTATTGGAATCCTATATATCACATCTCTGAGCACTAAAATCATGAGTTATTTTCTAAAAATTACAGCTTTAAAAGTCACGGTGCACTGTGCAAATCCCAAATTTTTTAAGTAATTGTGAGGCAACAGTTCGTAAATTTTAAATAAAAATCTATGACTATCAGCACTGAAAATGAGCAATTTTATTGAGATGACAGCTTAAAAGCCTACCATTATGCATGAAAATTAAAAATAAAACAATGGGGAGGGGCATTGAAATCTTACACCATGTCTTTCAGCAATGAAATCATGATAAATTTCGCTAAAATGACATCCTAAAATAATACCACTGCAGTGTGGAAATTAAAAAATTCTATGTTGGGGAGGAGGCACATCCCCTGCCCAAACCCATACCCTGCTAGGCCTATGTTGAAATATGAAATCACTCTTTTTATCAGCACGGAAGTAATATAGTTATTTTTGCTAAGTTGACATGAATGGCAATATAATAAACGTGGAAAATCAGAATTTTTTAAAATTGTTAGTAGGCCTATATTGATTGAAGTTTTGACCACTCTTGTCAGCAATGAAATAGTAGGCCTATAGCAATTTTGCTTTAGATGACAACTTAAAATGCTGACATTGTAGTGTGGAAATTAGAAAAGTTCTGATGTTGAGGGGCACATCTCCTCCCAAGGCCTCTGCCCTCTCGGCGCCACGTGCTTCGGAGATTGTCCGTCGGATGCTCGCCTTTCCTCAGAAACCTTGATTCCCAGAAAAGGGACTAGAAAAAAACACAGGTTATTGGGGGAGGGGCTGGATTAAATACTGGTTATTAATTCTGCCACTCGCGGGCAGAGAAGGACTAAGACCCTTTGTTTTATCTAAACAAATGGGAAAGGACATTATTTTTGTAAGTCCTAAACCGTGTTTTTCAGAAGTTTTCATGACTTTATCGCTCATAAATACAGGTGGCAAACAAGAGCCTGAAACGCGCTGTAGCTGATGCCAAAAGTAAAAAATGCGTTGGTTTCTGCCTGGGGCTTCGTCCCAGACCCCGCTGGGGAGCTTACGACGCTCCCCAGACCAGGGGCGGATCCAAGGGAAGCCAATCCGGCCATGGCTCCCATTTAAAAATTGCATGGGACGTGGCCTCCCCCATTTAGTTTCAACAAGCCATTAAATAAATGCAGCGGGAGAGAAAAGTAGGATAACATTACTTCCGACTATGATGACTGACGACTAAAAAATAGGTCATCGACTATTTTGGCGGCAAAAATTTCTCTTTTTCCTGGAAAATGGACGAATGACTAAAAAAGGTCATCAGATTTTTCGGCGACGAAGAAGACGAAATTTTTTCTCTGTTCCAACACCAAGAAAAAATTTGTGTCCCCCTTCGGAAATTTCTGTATTCGCTCTTGCCCAAGACCCCCTATAGTCGGCATTGGCTTCTTGCCTTCGGCACTCGCTGCTTTGCACCTTCGGCGCTTACAATAATATTTCTGAGCACCCCCAGGACAATTTTCTGGTTGCGCCCCAGGCTGGGTCGGGTTGTGGCCGATGGAAGAAAGCGGGGTGAGAAAGGCGGAGTGGGAGCGGGGTCAGCGTGGCTGGGGACTAAAAATCGAAATTTCCCGGGCAACGCAGGGTAATTCAGTTAGTATATATATATATATATATATATATATATATATATATATATATATATATATATATATATATATATATATATATATATATATACTTCGCGGTGAGCGGATAAATATTATGTACATACAATTATCTATATCTATAAGAAAGGACTTGGCTATGTATGTGGGTATATTTGTCCAGAATGCACGCTCACAGTTTTTGAGCTTTTCACTCCAAACCTTCACTACTGTGTAGGTCTCGGCACGAGACGCAAATGCGAGGGGTTGGCGATTCCCTGCCACTATGGGGGCCAGGGTGGGGAGCGAAACCCCCCAATTTTTTCAAAAAACCCCAGCTATTGGTTTGAAATTTTTTCCTAGATAGAGGTCCATCAGAACCCCCCAGATCAGTGGTTGGCAAATCTCTACCACCAGGGGGGCCAGGGTGCGGGGGGTCAAAAACACTGATTTTCGCCATAAATTTTCAATCGCTTGCAACGTATAAAAGGAGTCAATTTCACCGTTTTAAAGGTGTCTAACGTTAGCTCTTTTGCAAATACGGATTTCACGGGTCGCTTACCGGAAGAGGCGGGGGTGAGGGAGGGTGGGATGGTAGGGGGTCGGAGGGGTGGGGATGGAGTTGGGGTTGCGGGGTGGGCTTCGAGGGGTGGGGTAAAGGTTGAGGGGTGGGATGGGGATGAGGGGTGGGGGTGGGATGGCCTGGGGGTCGAGTGGTGGGGTTTGGGGTGTGGGGGTGGGGGGGTGGAGATTGGAGGGTTGAGATGGATGGGGAATGGAGTGGGGTGGAGATGGGAGGGTTGGGGTGGAGGGATGGGGTGGATGGGGTGGGATGAGGTGGGATGGGGGTGGAGGGGTGGGGTGAGGTGGGATGGGGTGGGAGGGGTTGGGGTGGGAGGGGTTGGGGTGGATGGGGTGGGGGTGGTGTGGGATGGGGGTGGGAGGGGTTGGGGTGGAGGGGTAGGGTGGATGTGGAAATTTTCGTCAAACACAAATTTATCGGGTCGCGTACCGGTAGAGGTCGGAGTGTGGTAGGGTGGGGCTGTGGCTATGCGGATCGAATCCTAAATCTCCCGGGCAACGCCGGCAGGGATGGGCAGTAATTTAATTGAGTAATTGAAATTACGTAATTTAAATTACAATTGTAATTGGTAATTTGTAATTTGATGCTCTGCATCAAAGTAATTTGTAATTTGTAATTCAATTACATTTATTCCTGTAATTTGTAATTTCAATTACATTCTGCAAAATCAAATTACTTTGAATGGCCTATATTAAAATTCTTTGATGAATCGTGCGATCCTTGCAACAGTGAATCATCCGTATTTTAAGTTATGTGGATACCTGCACAGTTTGCAAACCAAACTAAAAGAATACACGAGTTGCTAGCAGGGCTGTACTGGTAAATTTTGAGGTGAGTATACGCTGACCAGGAGAAAAACCGACTTTTTCGGGAAAAAATTTCTGGCGGCTGTCATCCGGCAAAAATTTCCCCATTTTCCCGTCCGAAAAATCTGATGACCTTTTTTTTGTTTGTTTTTTTAGTCGTCAGCCGAAATCTCATGAAAATTTTCCATTTTCGCCGCCAAAATTTCTGACGACCTTTTTTTTTTTTTAGTCATTCGCTCTGGGTTTTGTTCAAAAATACACCTGAATAGCCTTTGCCTTTCTCTCGCGTATACCCACACACCCTTTGTGAGGTGAGTATACGCTGTATACCCGCGTATACCCTGGTTTTTCGCGGTGAGTATACGATGCCGTTTTTTCCCGGAGGTGAGTATACGCCGTATACCCGCGTATACCCTTGATTACAGCCCTGGTTGCTAGTAACAACATCTGAATATACCACATGTGGCGAACAAAATACTGAGCATCAAGTGGTCATAAAGAAGAAGAGGAAGATGAATAATTTAATGGTTTTAATGTGCAGCGTGTTAGTGACCATAAATTAAGTCGACTCGCAGAAACAAAAACGATTTAGAAATCTTGCAACATTTGGAATATGACAAAACAGGGTACTAATAATGCCTCATAGCTCTAGAACTACTAACAAATTCTTTAAATACAATTTAATGATGCCCTGCCTTTGTTTGCACCAGTAAATAGGTATAGGCGCTTTAGTTTTACAGGCATGATTGCAAGGCATAACAAACGATCAGATAGGCCTAACTTGTTTGAACGTCTGCTACTTCTAAAAGAAAGCTACACAATAAATAATGATACACATAGAAATAAGGAAAAAGTCATGCACTTCCTGCCTGAGGTTTTTATTCCAATGATTTAAGCCCCAAAGTAATTTGTAATTGATGTAATTGAAATTACGTAATTTGTAATTTGTAATTTGAGGCTCTGAGCCAAAAGTAATTTGTAATTTGTAATTCAATTACATTTTCTCCAGTAATTGGTAATTTGTAATTCAATTACATGCTGCCCTGTAATTTGCCCATCCCTGAACGCCGGGTACCCCAGCTAGTATAAAATAAGAATGTTTATTGAGGCGTGTTAATTAATGCGTTAGCCTACGTATATGCTAGTATAATTTACGACTTACATCTTGATGATAAGGTAGGCTATGCGTCACTTAGACTTGTGGTAGGCTACGCCATCTACACTACAGGATAGCCGACATATTCTGTGTGCAACCGTTGTTGAACAACGGTTGTTCAATCTAAATATCATTCTTGATGTAGTGTTACCTTTGCGCCAGTCATGTGACACGTCTAATGGTTTCCTTTGTGTTCGCTGACTGCAACCTTGTGACCCACGTGGGTTTCGTAATTTGTCAACCATTGTGTCTGACGTCATGCTGCTTCGCGTCATTCTGCTGTAGCGCACCAAATGATGGATAGCATGCCTAAGCCTATGTATTGCTTAAATATCCGGCTATAGACTTCATACGAGAGCATAATAAATTATTATTGCAATAACGTTCTTACTATTGAATGCATCTACATACATAGGCCTACATACAATTTACAAACACACATACGTAGTCTACTCTAGGACTGTTCCTGCCCGTTGGTTGATTTGTAAGGCGCCCTACAACGTCGCCATATAAATTGTCGTAATCAGTACTATTATTATTATTTTTATTATTATTATTATTATTATTATTATTATTATTATTATTATTATTTTGTGCTAGTTATGTTCGAACAAAATAGCCGAAAATATCGTAGCCTACGAATTCCTCTTCCGAAAACTGAAAGCAATAACAGTGTCCGCCATCTTCTCTTCCAGTTGAGATCGCTTCACAGACCATATTATTATTATTATTATTATTATTATTATTATTATTATTATTATTATTATTATTTCGATGTAGTTTTCACATATCAGTTACAGTTTTCTTAGGGCAGCCGGACCATGGCCCCGGGCAATCCAGATAAGGTGCCCTGGTAGCAACTGCGTTGAAACGTTGGATCGTAATTGATATACTCTGGAAAAGATATCCTGTTTCGCGCAAATCTCCAGATATCCTCGACAGCCGGCGACCGATCTCTGACACAAAGGCGAGACCCTCGTTGTTGATGGGGCCCATTGTTTCCACGGCTTATTATTATTATTATTATCATATTATTATTATTATTATTATTATTATTATTATTATTATTATTATTATTATTATTATTATTATTATATTATTATTATTAGAATTATATTATTATTATTATTATTATTATTATTATTATTATTATTATTATTATTATTATTATTATCATCATCATCATTATTATCATTATCATTATTAGTTTTATCATTATGATATATGCATTAACTTAAACATAAAAATACCGCACACATAATATAAACGCAGGGACTAAGCTTATACACGCCGTTACAAGGTTGTAGGCCATGTGACGTGAGTGCGGCCTTTGACACCGTCGACCATGGCATTCTTTTAGAGCGCCTTGAAACGTCGTTTGGTGTCATTGGCCGCCCACTGCTGTGGTTGCAGGCTTTTCTTTCTGAGCGCAGCCAGTCTGTGGTTTTTGGTTCCACCCGGTCTGACTGGTCCAGAGTTTATTTTGGTCTTCCACAGGGTTCCATTTTAGGGCCTTTGCTTTACATTTTATATACAGCTGACCTAAATAAGATTCTGTCTTCTGTGGGGGGTTGCTGCACATCAATATGCTGATGACACCCAGGCATATGTCCAGGGTCCAGCTTTAGAGGCTATCTCACTTGTGGAAAAAATACTTATGACGTCGGAACGATTGGTGCCTGGATGTCATCCAATCGCCTCAGGTTAAATCCTGGTAAAACACAATTTATTTGAGTTGGAAGTCGTGTGCAAGTTTCTAAAATTTATATGCAAAATCTGCAACATTGCTTTCCTGGCATGACTTTTTCTACCACTGTGCGTGATTTGGGTGTGACCTTGGACCAGGAATTGACCCTTTCTGATCACGTGAGGAATGTTTGTCGCACTTGCTTCTACCATCTTCGTCAAATTCGCTCGGTACGTCGCTCACTTACAACCAAAGCTGCCACTACTCTGATGCATGCATTTATATGCACGAGAGTTGACTATGGTAGTGCCATCTATGCGGGCTTAACACTTTCACGCATTAATAAGTTGCAATCTGTCCTTAATGCTGCGGCCCGGCTGATTGGCGGCATACCAAAGTTTGGGCATATATCAAGTTTTATACGGGAAGAACTGCACTGGTTGCCAATGCAAAAACGTATTGAGTTTAAGATTTTAATGTTCATGCGCAATTGCCTAGTAGGCCAAGCTCCGATTTATCTTATGGAACTCTGTGTACCTGTGCTGTCCATCCCAGGCCGTAGATTCCTTCGCTCTGCTACGCATGGTGACCTGGTTGTCCCAAGGGCTCGATCTTCCACAGTGCTACATGGAAGCTTTGCTATGGTTGGTCCGTCTTTCTGGAATAAGTTACCTATTAGTCTCCGCAATGAACTTCTTTGTATTTCTTTGCCCCTTTTCCGCAAGCGTTTGAAAACCATTCTCTTTGATTGTGGTTAGGTGTCAGGTCGGGAGCGCCTCTGAGGAGTTCTCTTGAAGTGGCGCTATATAAATGTACAATTACAATTACATGTGAGGCCAATCATCTCGAGGCACCTTCAAAGCTGCGTTCATTACATCTGACCAATCAAACCTTGTTTCATAAATATATTAAGGCTTCTTCCTTTTGCCGTGGCTCGACTGGGAGCGCTTGTGAGTATGTTTCCTGAACAGTGTTATCTATACCGATAGAATGAATGAATAGACGAATACAGACTTACGTGCATTCATACATTACACATTCAAGCATACATGTGCATATAATATATGCACATGTACGTGATATTGTACGTGATATTGTATATGCCGTATAATATATTATATTATACGGCATATACAATATCACGTACAAACGTGTATGTTTTCAAGTATGAATCACATTCAGATTCTATATTAAATTATTAATGTAAATATTTGAATTGTTTAGAACCGTCGTCGTGCTAAACAACCGTGAATCCATTGAAGATGCTCTGGTCAGACATTCGTCCAGTTTCTCAGGAAGAGCCCCGTTCTACATGGAACAATACGGCTTCAATCGCGATCAGAGAGGTAAACAATAAAACAATGTAGGCCTACGACAAAGGAATTCACGCTGTTTCTGTTGTCTAACCTCTCTACAAGCTACATCATAATCATGTGCATAATTCGCATAATTCGCAATATGCATATAAGCAGGTCGACCCCCTTTTTAATATGAGGTATTTCAATGGAAGACATTCCGGGCGTGTGCACATTGAAAGTGTGCATGATGTAGGTATGACCTTCTTTGTATGGAAGCCTAAAAGATTTCCTTTGCATAAAAGCCCTGAACAAATCTCTTGGTCACACCGGAGAGTAGCCGAATAAGTAAAAAGTAAAGTCCACCATGGGCCGAAGGCCCGTAGGAGAAGGCGCTCATCTCCTTTTCTTGGCCCTGAGCCGGCAATGGACGAATCCCAAGGTCCTGGACACGGGGCTAGTGTTTTCCAGGACTTGCCGTTTACTTCCCAGCTTACGCTGGTACAAAATTATACTGCTTGGTGACAGAGGCACGTGTGCGTAAACAACTTGCCCAAGGTCGTTACCCGGATTCGAACCGCAACCGCCCGCTCCGTGAGCATACGCGTTACCAATCAGCCACCGGGTCGCACTTAGTAGCCGAATAGTGATCTTTTAATGCCTATAGCTTCCTTTAGTGTTTGTGTTCAATAAAAACGTTGCACGAATGATTCAGCTAATAATGAGTTCAGTGGCCTTTTGTTTACAGGAATTGCGTTTAGAAATTACGATGCAGAGTTCAAGAGATACCACAAGCTGGTGTTGTCGATCCTGAAAGATTTCGGATTTGGATCACGAAGTCAACTGGAATCGCAGATATCGTTAGAAGTCGCAGAATTGATCAAATACTTTCGCAATACAAACGGAAAAGCTTTTGATCCAAAGGAATTGATTATCCTCAGCACTTCAAACGTCCCAATGAATATGTTGTTTGGTCGCAGAAGCGATTATAAGGACGGAATGATGGAGATGATTTGTCACATGAAGAGATATGTCGATGCTATTGATCCGCCAGTCGATCTGTTCCCATTGCTACGTTTCTTTCCTCCACACAACAAAAAATTCAACCAACTGATAGACAACATTAAAAAGTTGCTATGTTCAATGAAAAAAGAGATAGACTCGATAATGAATGATAAAGACAGCGATTGTCTTGTGCGCAGATATATTGATAGGGAAGGTTCAGATTACAGCCGTGACCAGTTGCACTATACGCTGAGAGATTTTATTGGTGGAAGTACCGACACAACGACAACTACGCTTCTCTGGTTTCTAATCTACATCGCCAACAATCCTCAAGTGGGAGATCGTCTTCAGAAGGAGATTGATTCCGTGGTTCCCAGAGATAGACTCCCTACGATTGATGATCAGCCAAGGTTGCCTTACGTTGAGGCAACGATTCTGGAACTGCTGCGTCACAAAGCTCCATTACCGATGGCCATTCCGCACTTGACTCTGCACGATACAGAAGTACTTGGATACTTCATACCGGCGGATACTGTGGTAAGCAGTATACTAATCACTTCCAAATAGCTAATGGTTCCATATTGAGTATCGGTGAGACTTAAGTTCAAACATTGAGTTCCAAATGAGCACAAGGCTATCAAAAGTTGGTTTCGAATAAAGAAAATCGCACCGTCGACTATCCAAATTTTCCATTATCATAACCATCTTATATGTCATTATTATTATTATTATTATTATTTTCATATTTATTTTTTTGTTGCCCCGAGGTTAACATGATCCCTCTGACTTTATTTGGGTTGGAAGTCGTGTGCAAGTTTCTAAAATTGATATGCAAAATCTGCAACATTGCTTTCCTGGCATGACTTTTTCTACCACTGTGCGTGATTTGGGTGTGACCTTGGACCAGGAATTGACCCTTTCTGATCACGTGAGGAATGTTTGTCGCACTTGCTTCTACCATCTTCGTCAAATTCGCTCGGTACGTCGCTCACTTACAACCAAAGCTGCCACTACTCTGATGCATGCATTTATATGCACGAGAGTTGACTATGGTAGTGCCATCTATGCGGGCTTAACACTTTCACGCAATAATAAGTTGCAATCTGTCCTTAATGCTGCGGCCCGGCTGATTGGCGGCATACCAAAGTTTGGGCATATATCAAGTTTTATACGGGAAGAACTGCACTGGTTGCCAATGCAAAAACGTATTGAGTTTAAGATTTTAATGTTCATGCGCAATTGCCTAGTAAATGGAACTCTGTGTACCTGTGCTGTCCATCCCAGGCCGTAGATTCCTTCGCTCTGCTACGCATGGTGACCTGGTTGTCCCAAGGGCTCGATCTTCCACAGTGCTACATGGAAGCTTTGCTATGGTTGGTCCGTCTTTCTGGAATAAGTTACCTATTAGTCTCCGCAATGAACTTCTTTGTATTTCTTTGCCCCTTTTCCGCAAGCGTTTGAAAACCATTCTCTTTGATTGTGGTTAGGTGTCAGGTCGGGAGCGCCTCTGAGGAGTTCTCTTGAAGTGGCGCTATATAAATGTACAATTACAATTACAATTTCAACACTCTCGATAAAAACAGTTATTATTATTATTATCATTATTATTATTATCATTATTATTATTAATTTACTACTATTATTTTTTTTATTACTACTACTATTTATTATTTTTTAAATTTATTTTTTACCTGAGGTATCAATGATCCCTCAGGATTTAGAAAAATTAAGTCTCAAAAATTTAAAAATTATTATTGTTAGTAGTAGTAGTAGTAGTAGTAATATTAAAATTATTGTCATTATTATAATTATCGTCATCATCATGATTATTATGATTAGCCTATCACCGTCACTTTGATTAATAGCTCCAATAGTGGTAGTAGAAGGTTACTATGATGATTATTGTTGAGAAGATCAGCCAATATTAGGCCTACTGCAGCGCGGGATTATCTTCTCGGTAAGTCTAAGTTTATTGCAAACGGGTCAACCTAGAATGTTATGTGTCGTTCAAGTTAATGGTTTATGTTCCTAATAAAGACAGGAGTTTTGAGGTTGGTGCCTATTTTACAAAAAATCAGGTATTGCCAAAGCGTGGATTTGTCAGGCTGGATAGCAGCGCTGCAACAGCTTTTCCATGCAGAATTAGATATGGCTTATCTAACCTGTTTATTAACCACGTTAACCACATAAGTCTACAGTGTAGTTTTTTGTAATTGGATGATTGCAGGTTCTGCCCAACATCAAAGGTGCACACACGAACAGAACGGACTGGCCGGATTCGGATGTCTTCAGACCGGAAAGATTCCTCGACGAGAACAAGAAATTAATCAACAGGAACAGTGTCATCGCATTTTCTCTAGGCAAGTACTGTAACACGGAACAGCACTTGAAAATTAAAGCCATTATGCGTCTGCTCAATTCATTGATAATGCTCCAATGAGACATTCGCAATATACGCATAGGTTTAATATTAAGTGTTATTATTAGACTTATCTATCATTCAGATCATTTGCGAATCATATGATCGTGGTTTGACCATTTCTGTCATTCGGAAATGTTTCTTCACTCTGAAAAAAATTTAAACGACAATTCTTCGATGTAAAAGTGTTACCGAAATCGATTCTAGGCCTACATTTGAAAGCCTTTCTCTCAATGTCCCTATGGCTACGAAGGTTATGCATAAAGGAAGCACCCTGACTGTTATTTCTCAGATAAACGACTTTAATCCTAGCATATAATAGCCCTACTGGCCTAGTTAGCTACACCGGTAAGCGACAGCTGCATTCGTCTGTTGGTTGCAACGGACTGCGGTTCAAGCCCCGGGCTGGGAGTTGACATTCAGAGATTTAGATATCTCGGGCTAGCACGTGTGGGACGCAGGGGCGCAAGCTCCTACGGAGCGACCTTGGGCAAGTTGCTTACCCATCATTGTCTGTGGGGAAGGCAACGGGAAACCACCTCACTCATCTCATCCCCAGGGCGTCAAAGCCAATGAACCTGCCTTCGGGCAGAGCACCATCATCATCATCATCTAATAGCCCTATAGTTACGCTGTTAGTTAACCCTAATTTATTTTGAATCGGTTATGAGTAGCAACGCAACTTCAATTACTACAGAATGATGATTGTGCGGTCGTGTTTTCCGTTGAATCTTAAAGTCGCATCAACGATGCAACTATACGCTTCCGATACCAAAACTAACTTACTGATGAGTTTCTTTCTATGTGTGCACAATCTTTATCTTTTAATCTTCTGTGATGCAGTCTATGGCGTACGATATTGACACCATAGGCGTAGGAGGAGGGGGTCCAGGGGGCAAATGCCCCCAAATTTCGGGCAAATGTGGTTTTCGGGCATAACAGGCATGGGCGTGTAAAACATTTCCGGACTTTTTTAGGGCAAACAGGTACGGAAGTTTTTCTTCGGGCACACAGGGGTAAAACAGCTAAATTTTGTGAAGGAGCAATTCGGGAAATTTTAAGCCATTGACTAAAAAAGGTAATCAAAAAATTTGGTCCGTCTAAAGCAGCGGTTCTCAACCTGTGGGTCGCGACCCCCACGGGGGTCGCCTGACGATCTGCCAGGGGTCGCCTGGACCCTTCAGAAATTTTTTAAAGATGTAGGTCTAATATCACTTTCAACGCTAATCACTGCACTAAAAAATAATATTTTTACTTATACTTTTGCTATAAGTTATATTATAGCAGCCAAATTAATTTTTGCCAATTTAGTTTTCAAAAATAAATACCCCTTTTACCATTATTCCAAAAAATGAAGGATTATTCGGTTTGCTCAAAGAATCTATGCTGTCCGTTATAACTATTTACAACTTACTATAGTGAGGTCTATACGACTTGGGGTGACAATCTGACAGAGGGACGGTCGCTTCAAAATTGTGGCCGGAACCGAACTACTTGTAGGCCTATCACCCCCAATGCTTCATAAATATTATTATAAATTTCTACAGACTGTACACTAAAGAAGAAGAAAATTATCCGCTGTTTATCCATAATGATAAGCTGAAAGCTTTAAACCAGCATTAGGCCTATACCATGTGCAAAATTTTAAAAAATGACATTTTCAGATGATATATATTACTGAAGCCTTAAACTACGTCTCTGAGCAATGAAATCATGAATAAATTTGTTAAGACGACAGTTTAAAGTGCCACCATTCATTCAATCATTCCGATAATTTATATAGCGCCTTGATAATGGGGATCGAGAAGCAATTATTGAAGTCTTAGACCACCATGTCTTACAGAATTGAAGTAAAGAGAAATTTTCTTGAAATTTTTCATCCTAAAATGCGACTATTGCAGCGTGGAAATAAAAAATTGAAGCAATGGAGAGGGACATTTTCGAAGTCTTAAACCACGACTAATAGCCTAAGCACTGATATGGTGAGCAATTTCATTAGGTCATCAGCTTAAAATGCCGCAAATGTTGTGTGAATTTTTTTTAATCGACAATGGGGAGGGACACTTACATTTCCTCCCAAACCTCTTCCATGCTGATAGACCTAGAAACCATAGACTTCAAACTACCGTGTATATATATATATAGGTAGCTCACTGAATCGCAAGAGCCAGGGAACTGAACTTCACACAACTGTCAAAAGCAGTTTTCTGATTTTGAAGCGAAAATGCATAACAATAGACAACGGTAGCAAAATGAAGGGGTAACTCAATCAATTTCGTTCTTTGGGTCGTCACAACTTCCGAAATGTTACCAAGGGGTCGCCGCACTAAAAAGGTTGAGAACCGCTGGTCTAAAGTATACTATTCGGGCAAAAGTCAATACTTTGGCCCCTCGACTGACGAAATGTCCCCTACACCTATGAGTGACACGATACATATTATTATGATATTGTAATCATCATCATCATCATCATCATCATCATCATCATCATCATCATCACCATCATTATCATTATCATTATCATTATCATCATCATCATCATCATCGTCATCATCATCATCATCATCATCACCATCATTATCATTATCATTATCATCATCATCATCATCATCATCATTATTATTATTATTATTATTATTATTGTAGCGGAACTAGGTTGGGCAAATTACACCAGGAGACCAAACACCACACCTAGCCCGTGAAATATATCCGGGTCCGGCTTTAGCGGTTGACTAAAGACTAACCAGGTTAAGGTTTAATACACGTTTATTGGTTTCCAAAACACAAGGCGATTAAGGTACAAGCGAAACAGAACAGAACAGAACGATACTAGAAATGGAGCCAAATGTGGACCGCAGCAACCCCTATAGTTCTCAGGGATCCCTCCCACGGTCGGAGTCAACTGTCCTACCCGTCAACAGTAGTCGAATATCGTCAGTTACTCGTCTGTCAGTCACCGTCACAATAGTCTTCAGCCGGAGGCTGAGAAGGTAACCGTAGCAATAGTCTTCAGCCGGAGGCTGAGAAGGTAACCGTAGCAATAGTCTTCAGCCGGAGGCTGAGAAGGTAACCGTATCAATAGTCTTCAGCCGGAGGCTGAGAAGGTAACCGTATCAATAGTCTTCAGCCGGAGGCTGAGAAGGTAACCGTATCAATAGTCTTCAGCCGGAGGCTGAGAAGGTAACCGTATCAATAGTCTTCAGCCGGAGGCTGAGAAGGTAACCGTCACAGTCAATTGTCAGCCGTCGGAGGGTTCGAACCCCTCTAATGAGAGTAAGGAACTCCTAGACCGAGCTTAAGTACCCAGGGTCAATAGGAGCCGCGACACCCACTCTCACAATCAGTCACCACTCAACCTCACGTTTTACCGTGTGTCAAGTGCCAGCCTCTCTGGTTAGCTTCGTTGGCCTTACCAGGAGTTGGTAGTCAGTCCCCTCTCGGACTCACGTTTTACCGTGTGTCGAGAGTCGATCGATCAGTCAGCTCTTGCGGCTTCCCGAACGTCGTGTCGTCAGGCACCACTCGGACTCACGTTTTACCGTGTGTCGAGAGGCGGACAATCAGTCAGCTTCTAGGCCGTCCGAAAGTCTGTAGTCATTCACCACCTGAACTCACGTTTTACCGTGTGTCAAGTGCCAGGCTCTCTAGTCAGCTTCGTGGCCAACATGAGAGTCGGTGGCGAACAATGAAATGTATGGGTTTAACGACTCTTTTCCATTACGAAGATGATATCAGCGTCGACTCCACGTTTATATTGCGACCGAGCAACCCGCAGTATGTAAAGATCCGACCGGGGAATCGAACCCGCGTCGCCGGCGCGGCGAGCGGGCTACAACCCACTCGGCCACCCAGGATCCTCGGTGGCGAACAGCGGAATCCTGCCTTTTTATAGCAGACAGAGCGCGGTGCGTGCCAGCCAGACCGGTCGGCTGCAGTCGCAAGCGGCGAGTCAGTGCATGCAGCGCACAGGCGGACGGAGGCAGACAAGCAGGCGGACAATAATAAAGCGGCGAGTCAGTGCATGCAGCGGACAGGCGGATGCAGCGCACAGGCGGACGGAGGCAGACAAGCAGGCGGACAAAAATAAAGCGGCCTAAGGCTATCCACGCAATGCATTAGTCCAAGTCTCTACATTATTATTATTATACCAATTGCTATTATTATCAGAAACTTGTTCAGCAGCTTTTCAAGAACGTAGTATAGCAAGCAGCTGATGAATGTCCAGAACAGTGGCGTAGGCAAGGGGGGCTTCGGGGGTTAAACCCCCCCATTGGCTCCGGGGAAAAGTTTTTTAAAGGTTATCTATCCATTTAAGTAAGAAAAAATAGCAAAACAGGGTATCCGACCATAACCCCCCCCCCATCATAAATTCCTGGCTACGCCACTGGTCCAGAAGGAAGTGACATCGCATTCGCAGCTCTGAGAGCAGTGGCAATGTTCCGTAGAGGCAGATGGCATTCCCTCATTGAAGTGCCACCGAGATCCGCTGGAACAGGTATGTTGTCTCCATTGGATCGAGGGTTGCGGCAGATATTCGGCTCCAGAACTCCGAAATGAATACCTGTTCCTCTGTGCAACAAGCGCCGCTAGTCTCCAGGGCGACCCCCACAAAAGCGTGGGTTCTGGCGATGGTGGCATAGCCTACTTGGTCGACTTGGACGTAGCTGCACGTTCGGCGGCTTCACCAGCTACGAAGGATGCGTGAGGAAGATGAGACATGGCGTAAGTGTCGGGCACTGTCACATCCTATGCCAGGCAACGACCACGTGACTAAGGGATGAGGGTTACGTCGTTATTATTATAACTATTATATTATTATTTTTATATTATTACTAGCTGGGGTACCCGGCGTTGCCCGGGAAATTTATAGGATTCGATCCGCTACGGCCACAACCCCACCCTACCACACTTCGACCTCCACCGGTACGCGACCCGATAAATTTGGGTTTCACGAAAATTTCCACATCCACCCCACCCCTCCACCCCCCAACCCCATCCCACCCCCACGCCATCCACCCCACCCGACCCCAACCCCTCCCACCCCATCCCACCTTACCCCACCCCACCCCTCCACTCCCATCCCACCTCATCCCACCCCATCCACCCCACCCCTCCACCAACAACCCTCCCACCCCCACTCCATTCCCTCTCCATCCCAACCCTCCGACCTCCACCCCCCCACCCACTCCCACCCCAAACCCCACCCCTCGATCCCCAGACCATTTCACCCCACCCCTCATCCCCATCCTATCCCTCAACCTCCACGCAACCCCTCGAAGCCCACTCCGCCAACCCCCAGCTCCATCCCCACCCCTCCACCCCCCAATACCATCCCAGCCTCCCTCACCCCCGCCTCTTCCAGTGAAATCCGTATTTGCAAAAGAGCTACCGTTAGACAATTTCAAAACGGTGAAAATGACTGCTTTTATACGTTGCAAGCGATTGAAAATTTATAGCAAAAATTAGTGTTTTCTACCCCCCCCCCGCACCCTGGCCCCCCTGGTGGTAGAGATTTGCCAACCACTGATCCGGGGGGTTCTGATGGACCTCTATCTAGGAAAAAAATTCAAATCAAAAGCTGCGGTTTTTTGGAAAAAAATTGGGGGGTTTCGCCCCCCACCCTGGCTCCCATGGTGGTAGAGAATCGCCAACCCCTCGCCTTTGCGTCTCGTGCCGAGACCTACACAGTAGTGAAGGTTTGGAGTGAAAAGCTCAAAAACTGTGAGCGTGCATTCTGGACAAAGTCAGATACATACCCACATACATAGCCAAGTCCTTTCTTATAGATATAGATTATTATATTATTATTATTATTATTATTTTTTTTTTTTTTTTTACCCGAGGTACCTAGGATCCCTCGGGATTTCAAAAAATTATGCTTGGAGCTGTTATTCATTGTCTGGAAATTCAGGCCTCGTCCTCCGCAACAATATTAAAAGGACCACGAAAAGCGATGGCATTGTAGCGCTGAATGCAGATGGAAATGCGCTGGAAGAGAAAAGTCGTTTCACGCGGCTCTCCAGAAACGACCGAGAGACGCTGACCAACCTCGCGGATGAAGCAGACCCCGGCAGAGTTGATGGGCCCCAGTGTTTCCAGGGCAATGGGAACAAAAAGGTGTGATGATGGCAGCCCCGCGTACTTTTCGATTTTACGTACGGCGGCCTGTTCTGCAGCAGCTCCCGCCGCATTCGCTGTGTGAGCGATGTAGGATGCCGCGCAGGTGTGGACCACTGTGGCATCCCAGGCCAGATGTTTGCCTGCTGCCCAGGGGATTAGTGTGGCCCCATCAGGCCTCTTGCCGTCTATGCGAGACAGACCAGGGGGCTCTTTGGCGCTTGGGACGTCGGCTCTCTGCAAAGCCCGCCAAACTATATCGTTGATGGCGTGATGACGAAGGGACCGTCCAAAGGCCAGCCTGCATGCGAGGCCGTGTTGGCCATCAGGGCCCACCAGAGCACCGCAGCCACATTGGTGTGGGCTGCAGAGACTCAGACCCAGCCGAAGGCCAACTGCCACGCGCACTGCCTCATTGCTGAGACAGAGGCCGCAGGATGGGATTGGTATGACTGTCAACCAGTCGCCGGAGTGAGGGGAACTCACAGCCAGCAAGCGTGCTCGGTCAGTTGGGTTATTGCTGTTGCTCCAAACCGCCGATTTATCTGCTTCGATCACTGGCTTGTCCCAAGTTGCCTGTTTAGCCGGCAACGGATCGACACAAGATGGAAGAGTATCCCTACGAGCCATCAAGATATCACCCAAATGCGGATCGGACGCCGCCGAGCTGAGACCAAGAATGGCCGACTGGAGTGCAAGGGTTGTCGCAGCTGATGCCATATAGGCAGAAGAAGCCAGCGATCCAACCCTCCTCACGCCCAGACCGCCATGTCTGATGGGCAGCGTGGCCTGCAGCCATTGGGTGTTGTCCAGCTTGATGTTGATGATGGATTCAAGGCCATCTCTCATGATGTTGTCGAGCCTTTCCAAGGTTGTGTGGTCAGAACAAGGGGAGCAACGGAGCAGATGACTAATTCTAGGGGCACCAAATGAAGATCTTAAAAGTATGAGGGCGCTTTGAGAAGACAGGTGGCGTAGGTTTTTGATGGCATCGCTCAGGAGCCCACATTGTTGTTCAAGAGCAGCGTCTAATGCCTGTCCCTTAAAGAGAGGTGCACCAAGTAGAATCATCGAGTCTCTGTCCATGCGCTGGAAATCCGACCAGCGGTGATCATCCCCGAAGCCCCCACTCTGGGAGTACCACTCAGATTTGCCGCCGTTATTATCATTTGCCGCCGTTATTATTATTATTATTATTATTATTATTATTATTATTTTTAATTATTATTATTACTACTACTACTATTATCTGATAAACGTTTCTTCAATTATATATGTTTTAGGTCGACGATCCTGTTCTGGTGAGGCATTGGCTCGTGAGCAACTGTTCCTCTTCATCAGCGGACTAATGCAAAACTTTCACATACGACCACCAGAAGACGTGAAGTTGATAACAGTCAAAACAATCTATGGCATCACGGAAGCCCCATCGCCTTTCAAGATTCGAATGATTGCAAGAAATGGCTAAACGACAGTTAACCGTTTTCAGAAACTGCCTATTACTGCACGGCTTATGATATTCATTACTAACCCAAAGCCAAGCTCTGCTGACATCTTTCGACTTTGGAAGAATCGCAAAAAACACTTAAAAATTAATGACCAAAGGCTCGTCGTCCAAGTCATGCACACAACACTATTAACATTAAATTCAACTTTTCGTAGCAAGACAGTTTCATTACTAGAAGCAATAAACTTTCGTGGAAGTTGGTCTTATTTCGTTTATGTCAAGTGTTGGCTAATGTGTAATATCATCATTATGTGGTTTTAGCCTATATTTACTTTTACCGGTACGTCAGTTTGTTGTGGTTGGGGGCATGGTAGCCGACTGGTTAAAATTCTTGCCTTGTAATGCGGAGTGGTTCGAGTCTTCCTCAGATTGTTATGTGTAGGAATCTCACTCACATTAATTTTGCGTAGCCCCATCAATCGACAATTGGTCATTCTTCAGGGGCGCTTTATAAATGCAAAGTAGAGGCGGTGGTAGATGTAGATCTATCAATCAATAAATCAATCAATCAATTGATCAATCAATAAATCAATCGATCCATCGATCGTTCGACCCATCCAACCAATCAATCAGCCGTCTATAGACCTAACAACGGCAGAAATCTCAGGTATATGCCCTACATTTAGAAATGAAAACCCCAGAGTGTTCGAGATAAATCTGGAGATGTCGTCAACGGGACAACCCAAAAATGATACAAAAGTCCTCTAGTGCACGGGCAGTCCTTTTTCATTTTGTAGTTACAGATGGCTAAACAATTTGCTAAATCAACGTGATTATAGCTTAAACGTCAATTTGATTAAAAGCGTACATAAACCTAACTACCGTTGTCTGGACTAAAACATAGTCATAAGCTACAACTAAAACAGCTGCAGAACAATGCAGTAGAAGAAAAAAAAGTGCTAATAAATTACAGGATTCATAACTGAAACATGAATAATCTTAAATGAACATTTAGTTTTAAACTGAGCCATGTGCGTTATACTTTTAAAATCAGGAGGAAGAGAGTTCCAAAGTGATGGACCTGAGCACTTGATAGCAAATTGCCTGGTCCTAATTCGTGCACATGGTGTTCGATATTTACACGATGTTCTGGTATCAAGACCATGGATGGCTTCACGAATAATGAAATACTTATTAAACAACAATGGAAGAAGTCCATAATGATTGTTATACAAGAATAATCCAATTTGATATTTTGTAAATCCCTCAATTTCAATATTTTATGTTCATTTAATATAAAATAATTTAGTAGGCCTACTATCAGACCTTTCTTGCAGGCGAGCCGCACGTAGGCCTATGGCACGTTTATGCATTGTGTCGAGGCATTTTAATCTGGAAGAGTAGGGTAGACCGGGGCATAAAGGGTACCGGGGCATAACGGGAAACGTCATTATTGCAGGCTAAGTAAGGAAAAATCAAAGTATAGTATAACTGTCGGAGAATACGTTTAGTTAAATTATGCTTAATTCATGATAGGACTGTGGCGATAGGCCACCTGCAATTAATGCACCACTTAAGGTTTGCTGCTAGCGTAGATATTTTAGCGCGCTTAGACGCCAGCGCGTCTATGACGTCATCCTGTAGCGTTTGACGACGGCCTTGCCGTAGAGCTAAATTGTTGCTAGGGACTTGAGTTCCCGGGACTTAAGTCCCCCCCTCCCTTCCCTTTTCGGGCGGAGGTTACTTAGTACGCAGCAACTGGAGCCCTCCCTTAGTGTATGGGTGTGATTAGTATAGGGCCTGGCATGACAAGTCCCCTCCCCGATCTTGAGTCCCCCCTTTGAGTGGAGTGCCAGGCATGACGGGTGCCCTCCCCTTAGTGGTAGGTCATTGAGTGCAAAAGCCGTAAGTTCCCCTCCCGAGATTTGGGGTTACCCTTAATTTGTATAGGAGATCGACGAGTGTATGAGTTTAGCGGGAAACTTGGGTCCTCCGGGACTTAAGTCCCCCGGGACTTAAGTCGAAATGAAATGTTGGGGTTTAACGACTCTTTCATTTCAAAGATGATCAGCGTCAACTCCACGTTTATATTGCGACCGAGCCACCCGCAGTATGTAAAGATCCGACCGGGGAATCGAACCCGCTCCGCCGGCGCGGCGAGCGGGCTAATACCCACTCGGCCACACAGGATCCTCTTAGTCCCCCCTTGGATAGTATAAATAAGGGCTCGTGAAGAGCGCCAATAGCTCCGTACGTTTTCAGTTGCCTGCCGAAGGCACGCGCGGACCTCGTTGAGGTTCTGGTTGAGCTCACTCGATATTTGGTTGCCGCCGGAGGCGCTCGAGGAGTTCGGGACAGTTTAGGTTAAGTTCAGTTCGTTGTCAGTTGCCGCCGAAGGCGTGTTGTAGGCACGTGTTGCGGTCTTCCGCTAGTTCAGTGTTTCTTAACCAGTGTTCGACCGAACCCCTGGGGTTCGGTGAGCCAGTGCCAGGGGTTCGGCAGAGGTCCTGTGAAATATTTAATATTCAGGGTCAGTGAGTGTGAGTGAAAAATCATCTGCAATTAATTTTTTTAAATTTTATTTTTAAAAATGCCCCGAGGTATTTAGGATCCCTCAGGGACTTCATTGCTAAGTTGCTAATTATTGTTTAAAAACTAGTCCGGAATTGTCATGCCTCGTCTTCAGGGTTTGAAGAGAAAGTTACTTGGCTGACATTTTTGGTGCACTCAATCTTCTCAATTGCCAGAAGCAGGGTGGTGGCGTCAACATAATTGAAGCGGAAGAGAAGCCTTATGCTTACGGAAACAGGTTACCATTGTGGAAGTGTCGAATCGAGAACAACAACTTCGCTGACTTTCCTCTGCTATAGATGAGTGTGTGAGTCACGATGAGTTTAAAGTTGGAGATACTGTTGTACCAGAGGAGTTGAAGCAATTGATTGCATGCAATGCACCTGGTGGAGCTGGCAAAGTCATTTGACGGTCACTTCCCTGACAAAGATATCCAGCAATATAAAGCATGGAAGCGGCAGCCTTTCACCTTCGATATTGTATAGCAAATGTGAAAGATCCATACCTGGACGATCTTATCGAACTTCAGCAGAGCCATGGCACACTCAACAATAATTATTGCTCTTTGGTACATCAACACTCTCGAGATTTTGGTGCCGCCAAAGGGAAGATATCTTCGCATTGCTAAAGCTGCCCTTGATATTCTCACACCGTTTGTCACATCATGTCTCTGTGAGCAAGGATTCTCAAAATTGGTGGAGATTAAATCCAAGAAAAAAAGCAGATTTGTTTGTGAAAATGACATGAGAGTGAGTCTCTCCAAAACAGAGCCACGCATTTCTCACATTATTTCCAAACGGCAACAACAAAGGACACCTTAAGATGCAATTGGCAGTGTTAGCTAACTGTTAGAAGTTCACAGTGGCGTAGCCAAGGGGGGTTGGGGGTTAAACCCCCCCCCATTGGCCTAGGAAACAAGTTTTTAAAGGTTATCTATCCACTTAAATAAGAAAAAAAACAATTGCTTGTAGTAACAATTGTTTTTCTTACTTTATTCCATTTGTTACTTTATTCCCTTTTTATTGTTTAAGAAAGGGTATCCGGCCAATGCAAAAAAACATGAAAAATTCCTGGCTGCGCCACTGGTAGTTCATGTATTGAATTAATATTGTATCACATTTGGTACAATTTTTATTTCCTTTTGTTCCCATTAGTAAAAACATTATTTTTAAAACTTGAGGGGTTCGGTGAGTGGTCATGGTTTTCTCTTGGGGTTCGGCTACCTTGAAAAGGTTAAGAACCACTGCGCTAGTTGCTAAGACGTGAAGTTCATTAAGGTTTAGGTTCAGCTCGACGTACTTTACAGTTGTATTCCAGTTCGCTTGAATACGTTGTTCTTCGAGTTCGTGTTGAAGTTGCTGAGTTCGACGTGAATAAAGAAGTTGTTTTACTGTCTGACGGTTGTTCCTTCATTTATCAACGCTTGCTGGGGACGAAGACCTCTATCCAAAACGAAGAGGCTGGACTTTCGACGCGCGACACTGCATTCCTTCCCTCGACATCCTGGTAAGCTGAAGAGGTGGACGTTGGTACAGCAGAAGCAGAGTCATCGATCTGGCCACTTGTCTGTCGACGGACGCTGAGTCGCTGACTTGCAGTTTCGTTACAGGACCTCTTGCTACAAATGTTTTTAAACTTGACCATCGTGTTTTGCCCCCCTCCTACAAAATTTTCTGCTGGCGCCCATGCTAAACACCAAGAAATTTGGTGCTTTCCATTGCACGAGTTCCTTAGGCTGTTGTCTATTAGAATTTCCATTGCTTGACGAGTAGCAGGTTTTGTTATGCATAAATATTACTATCCAATTCTGACTCATCCTGATGAGAACTACTTATTCAGACCAATTTGGCTTCAGACCCTCTGGGTCGACTACTGCTGCACTCATAGCTTTAACGCACCATTTGCTTGGATCAGTTAACTGTGAACCATACATAGTCTCCTCTTTCAAGTGCATTAATGTAAGCATCATTCAAGGGTCTGGCCTTGGGCCAGTCAACTTTCTTACCTTAATTTCAGGATTAAAAGCTTCTATGTCCCATTGTGCGTTTTCAAGTGGAGTAATAAAGAAAATGCTTACTTACTTATTTTGTACTATTACGTCAGTAAAAGATGACCTCTCCAAGGCTATTTATTTATGTATGTATTTATTTATTCTATTTGATGGTGGGAGCACTAGCTGGGGTCGGGAGCGCTACTGAAACTGTGAGCGGCGCTTTATAAATGTTCAATTACAATTACAGTTAGGCCTATTTATAAGACGCGTGTAAAATTGTAAATTACGTCATAGAATTATGGCTATTACCTACGTCATCAGTTGTTGCTTTGAAAATAATCATCGTCGGATTCTGAAAGCGACGGTCTATTATTCTCGGCGTCAAAACAATAATATTGTTGATTATAGCGTTGATCATGTTCTGTTTCAGTACTGTGTTCGGGTTGCTTTTTGTAATTGGTTGCTTCTTATTATTCTGCGGAGGTCCCGGCTGCGCAGTCTGCGCCGGTGCGACCGCCACAGCGTCTGCAGCTTCACAAACGAGGATGTAATAACTTCTTTTCACCTCTTCTGAGCGATGGCAAAACGACATCTTCACACCGGTTAGCTTTATGAACTGCGAAGCCCACGAATAGACAGAATCGAACATAGCCTAATATAGATTATTGTATGTATGTAGGCCTGTGTACATTTGTTATAGTGCCCCTTCAAGCTCACTACTCAGAGGCGCTCCCGACTGCAGATCGAGCGGACACTGCATTGGAGTTTCACGCCGAAGCTCTGAGCAATTGCGAGTAAAGGACTTGCCCAAGGCCCATACGCGGCGACTTGAGGTGAATTCGAACCTCGAACCTTCCGGCTTCAAGGCAACGACGCCACCACTACACCACCGCCCCAATTAGCAGGCTGACTGTTAGTCTCTTTGGCGAAACTATAGTATAGAGACGAATGATGGCACTCACCATATCCTTAACTTAACCGACACCACGACGTCTAATTTTACCACAACCGAATCTCACGACTCCTGACCCGATCACAACCGACACTCACGACGTCTAACCTGACCTTAGCCTGACACAAAACTATAATTTTGTCACCGATAGTACTATAATAGTTATGCCCAAGGGCGGACACAGAAATTTTCGAAGGGGGGGCCAAAATTTTGGGTCTTGTTGGTGGGACAGGGGAAAAATGTCGTTGTGCCGCCGAAAAAACTGATTAGGCCTACCTTTTTTTAGTCATTGAACAATTTTCCAGGCAAAAGATACCATCTCAACCGCCGCTAAATCGACGGGGGGGGGGAGGCCACGCCCCGTACGATTTTTTAATAGGGGGCCTGATGTCCTGTTTTTCTCTCCCACTGCATTTATTTCATGGCTTCTTGAAACCAAATGGGGGCCACGTTCCATGCAATTTTTAAATGGGGGGGGCCATGGCCGGATTGGCCCCCCTGGATCCGCCCTTGGTTATGCCCATATTCATAAATCGATTGCAATTTAAATTATATATTTAAACATCCTGAACCGCTGGAGAAGTCGAAGTCTGAAGGGTCAGCAAAACCAGAATCATACGACTCACAAGCTGAGAAAGACACCCGAACTTCCTTAAAAACTTAATCGAGGCTTTAATGAAAACTGTTACATGAATGCCATTTTTGATGTGTTTTTATTCATACAGTTCACGGCGGAAATGATTACTATGATGATGTTGTTATTGATGATGACGACAACGATGATGACCTTCTAAATTAAGCCCAAGAAATATTTTTCTGGCTAATTAATTTCAGAATCAAATGCTTCTTCTGTGTTAGGTAACTACAGCATAAAGAATTTAAATTAGAAACAACCTGGAGCTCGGCGCATTGTCTTCTGACAACTGGCAGCAGAATCCAAAGAACTTCAGTCTCACAAAGTTGGCCATCAAAATGCATCTACGAAGTCCAGAGCAATTGTCGACTTTTCTTGCCGCTCGTTATCGCTGAGGACAACATTCCTGTCATCTAAAAATCGTCCTCCATTTCTTCAAACACCGACAACTAAATCCATGAAAGATTTGCAGCTAACGAGGTTGAATCTTAAAATATTGATGAAGTCTAAAATGCTGAATGGTTATAATTCTCGGACAAGTTGCACTTGAACTTGCATCTTTATAAAAACTGTGTATACTGCGTCGAAAATAACCGCACTGCAGCAATTGATGATATACTGAAAAGAAACTTAAATATCGTAATACGTGGATATAATATTACTACCTGCAATTAATATTCAATTCGCCACAATACTAGACCTAAAAAGTCACCTGATGCATTCCGAAAAGTCACAGAAAACAGACACTTGTGCGTGTTGTGTCGCAGAGTTTCCACTTATTGTCTGATCTTACCGGCAAAGGCATCTGTACTGTGCAAGTGTAATAAGAACACATTTATATAGAGCCATTTAAGAAAAATCATAGGTGCACCAGTCCATTTAATATGCAAACATGCCATTAAGCAACAAGAACAGAAGTTTCAGAAAAATAGAATATTTTGTTATGTATTAAATCATTTAAATGTGATTAGGAAATAAGAGCATAAGTTTCTACAACTCGGAAACTGTTGCTCTATGCTATGAATGTTACGACGTTGTTATGTGTTAGATGTCATTAAGAAATAAGAATAGAAGTTTTTACAGCTAAATAATTTCTTGTTTCTTTGTTCTATGCATTGTTTTGCAACAACGCATGCCTTTGAAGTCTTAGAAAATCGACTACCAGAATGCATTGATGAAGCCAGAATTACAGACTAACATTGTTATTGCATCAACCATTTGACATCTCAATCAACAATACAGCAGACTGACAACAACACCTTCAAGCCCTCTCTCCCAACATGTTAATTCCGGATAATTCCGACCAAACACTGAAAGGTACGATTGACTGATTGATTGATTCCGAGAATTTATGTAGTGCCTCTTCAAGGAACTTCTCATAATTATGCACTCTCTGTGCTGGCCTATTTGATGTCACGTGTCATTACAAACGAAAATATTGCATAAGGTAGCAAACAATGCATAGAAATCTGGAAGTCACCATTGGCACACATACACACACATATGTACCCACTCACACACGTACATACCCACCCACACACACACACATACCCACACACGCACACACGTTGAGCCAACCAATGGATTCCATCAACAGTGGTCAGATGGTAAAGGCCGATGCTCAGAGTGTGCTATATGTAACGTTGTTTGCATGGTTGTCAACCTATTGTACTTGTATTTGGTGTGTTGGTGTAGGCCTATGCATGTGATAGGTATGTGTGTGCACATGTGTGTGTGTGTGTGTGTGTGTGTATGTTCGCAGGGGTGTGTGTGTCTTTATTGTGTAGAGTGTAGACCAGTGTCAGTTCTAAAAAAATCCAATTTCAGTTCTAATTCAGTTTTATGGCTCTAATTTCAGTTCTAATACTATTTTCCTTTTCTGAATATAATTCCTACTTCAGTTCTAATTCAAGTTCTGAAAAATACCAGCAGTCAAACAAACTCTTTGTAAAACAAGTCAATTCTCTTAAATTTCTTATAATCATTATGCTGACAAAACGCAAATACAGAAATCCATAAACTGTCCGTAATTAAGAGATCTCCAAAAATCAAGTGCAGATCAAACGTGAATCAAAAAACTTCAGATTGGAATATTATCGAAACAAAAGCTTTGCACAGCACGTATGCTGATTGCCATTGCGTAACAGTTAAAGCTGGGCCAACAAATCATCTCAATGTCAATGTTCATGTTAGTCTGCATCTGTCTTTCTGTTTGTGTGTGTGTGTGTCTTTCTGGCTGCTCAATTGTCTGCCTGATTGTGCTTTCTAATGCTTCTTTTGCTTGTGCTGTCCAAGCATTTACTCTTGTTCTTTCCATTGCCAGTTTTTCAGTTATTTGTCAAGTTGTCAGGTTTCTCTCTCTTTTTCTCTCTGTCTGTCTGCCTGGTCTGTCTCTTTCTTTGTCTCTTTCTATCGGTCTATTAGTCTCTCCAGCTGGTTTCTGCTTCTCAAAGAATTCAGACTTTCAGATGTCAAGGCTGACAACAGCAGACAATTATTCAATAATACAATTGTACATGTTACATTCCACATAAATTAACATAACATACACAGAAAGTACAGTGCCAATGCTTGACAATCATGTGCACACACATAATTATACTTAGAAACATACACATACTTAGATACACATACACACAAGTGTCCAATTGTAACACATTCATCTTAACACAGTTCTGATATGTAACTGCACATAAGGACTTGCTGAAGGTCCCTACGCATTGTACATGAAAATGACCTTGAACCCGCATTCTCCACATTACAGATCAACTACCTAACGAAAATGAACTTGATATAATGGCAGTACCACACTTCAAATTTCTAGCACGCTACTTGAAAGCCAAGTGCAGGGAAACTGTTTATTCACAAGCGTTTGTCAACAGTCATGCCACAAGGTGGTTCTTCCTGTGGTCGCCCAACACTTACGAGTTTTAGTGGACCTAGAGCAACTCTGAAAGGCCTCCATATAAATGCTCAACTATAGATACAACCACATACCAAGAATGTACAATGTTCATCAAAAAAAGGTGTGCAACAGAGATAAAATCGTTCGAGTCATTTGAAAATGTCATGGACATCAAGCACCGTAAGAAGATACGAAGCCTCACTTCTCGGCTGAAGCACATCGCATCTCGCGTAGACCCAGTGTCATTGGGCAGCAGCTCTGACAACAGATGATTTTCGCATCGAGTGGTGTAACATGAACTTTGTACCATACTAAACAATATTACGATATAAAGAGAACTCAGCATTACAAAGCCAACTTCATATTCATCATCATCAGTTCTTTCCGCCAGACATTCTGTGGCGATGGCTTAAAATAAATCATCTCCAGTCTTCAGTCAAGCCTGTTGCTACCTGTAGTGATAGCCTAAGTGATGGTAGTCCTCTTTCATAGAGCAACTTTTAAAAAATGGGGGAAAAAGAAGAACCTAGAAGTGAAGAACAAAAACAACCATCAAAGTACCAAAATAATTAACCCAGGAATAACACTGAAACTCAAAGAAAAGCACAAACTCAAACATAATGAAAAACTATCAAAAAACGCGGCATCATACAAAGACCCGTCAATGTTCTTAAGAATTAAGCGCAGATAAAAATCAAATCACTTATTCAGTGCAATTTCCCCTAAGAAACCACAGCGCAGTGCCGTCCTTAGATAAAAGCAGAGTGGATAGTTGCAGCATAAAAATTTGGGGACACTTTTTCAGAAAAATTATATTTTTCAATAATTATTCTTTATTTGAATTCAGACTCATAAGGCACATATCAGTCCTCTGGAATGCAGCATTTTGTACAGCTTAATAACAAAAATTGAGCTCAATTAGGTGGGGGTTATCTTGTATGGAGCATCACCAAGGCTAAAGCTGACCCTGACTAACAATAAAAGGTTTTCCTAAAAAACCATCGTGAGGCATTACAGTAAGACAATCTCTGTATGACATTACATGATCCACCAAGCACTCAGAGGTAAAGTTATAGGGCTCCAGAGCCTGTCAAACTACGTGAGATTATTGTAAGGCACTTTATAAATTCATTATATGCATTTATATAGCGCCTCTTCAAGGGGGTTACTCAGAGGCAGAATGTCCATGAACATACGTGAACAAATCCGATAAGAACTTAACATGAAAAAACAGAATGGAATATTAGAAAGCGTTTAAGACTTGATCAAAAACACAACTGCCAGAAAAAATAGCAAGCAGTAGGAATTATAATAATGAAGTACAAACAAAAGACATACAACATTATTCGAATACAATAACAGAAAATTCTCGGAAATTTAAATAATAATCGTCAACAACAACAATGGAATCAGTAAATCTTAAGGCATCGGCAAAAACAGAAATTACAAACTGCTACATAACCGAAAATAAATTAGCGAAAATATTAAATTAGTCGTAGCAAATTAAAAGTCAAGAGACCAACATTTGGGATCAAAACAGCCCATAATTGGCAACAACAAAGCCATAAGTGGGTAAAGAACAAAGCATGCTGAATGCGGAGAAATCAGTGTTGCTCCAAGGCAGGGAGGTCCCTTCACACGGCACATGAACTCACTATATTAATGCTTATGGGTGATATTACATCTGGTCTGCAACATTCCAGCAGATCATCAGTCAGCACTTGCGTGAGGTTACAAAGGCACTATATAAAATTATAAATAGTCAAACACATTGACCTATAACACATTGACATATACATATATAGCGTGTGACACAGTGGCTCAAAACCAGTCACAGATAGGTTTCTGATCTTTCTTTTTACCATTTCAGTCATGTTCTACAATAGCTCTGCTTTAAAATACTTTTACTGAATGAAAACATCCTTTTTATATTTATAACTAAAGTTATGCTCATTATTTTTTCATTAAAACCGTGTGAGAAAATCAAGTAAAAAGTTTTAGAATAATCATCAAACTCCACAGAAACCATTATTTGACTATTCAGCGATTTTGATGGGCATGAAAGGGATATATTCTGTATCAAACAAAATAAACAGCATCAAAAACGGGGGATAACTTTGGAAATTGAGGCGAATTTTTAGGTAACTGTTAAACTGAAGAATATTCCTTTGGATCTAACTTATATTCAGCTTCTAGCACAATATCCAGGAAACAGCAATCAATAGGTTCTGAGTCCCGGTGTCACACATGTACAATACACACATGTACCAGCATAACATATGTACGGGCAATGTCCATACACGTACATATACACATACTTACACAATGCCTTATAAATGTTCAATCACATTTACAATTACAGTACGTACATACATACGTACATGCACACATTGATACATATATGCATATACGTACAAATCATGTACTTTGTCTTGTACAATCTCCTAACAGAATTCACATTTTTCCTCACAACAAATAATCAACAAATGGAGGAAAACTACTCAGAGGTGCTCCCGTCGTTGAACAGTTGAACAAGCTGCACTTCTGAACAGACAACAACAATGGTTTGATATGTATGCACGGACGAACTTCTTCTTCTTTTTCTCGCAAAGCTACGGAAGCAGAACATCCTCGAAGTAGTCGCCGATTCCACTCGGCTCCGCAACCGAGATCGTCTTTTCGGTCGTAGCATCGTCGTTCTTCAGAAACAGAATCGTACGAAAAATTAAATCGTGCAAACAAGGTCTTTAATTTTAAAATGCAGCATGAGATGCAACAATGTAGAATTATTTTATTTTCCGTTGTTTCTACTGTGAATCCTGTTTTGTGTTTTATAATAAAACGAAAATTTTCCGGTTTTTGGTGCTTTTTATTGTTTTTAGTGACAATGTAACCATACATTACTTGAGAAAAAAGAAACTTTAGATCACACAATAAAATGTATTACATCGTTATGTGACATACAAGTCAACAAATAACAACAGTTGACTCATCAGTGCTGCACAGGTTCCTTAAAACCTTTTTGAATCAACATGGTTTGATTGGGAGCGCCCCTGAGAGGGGCTACAGAAATTTTTGAAACGTTATAAATTAATTAACAATTAATTAAAACTGATCAATTGATTGACTATGTAGAAGACAGAAAGAGAAGACTGACTGAGCTGGCGTTGCTCTTGAGCAGTTCCTCTTCGATTTCTTCCAAGATCTCTTCGTTGTCATCCGACCTTGCAGATCGCGGCGTTGGACCAGATGGACTGACACTGATAACAGAGATAACAGGTGGACAATCATGCATGCAGTGCTTGAAGCAGGAATGTCACATTAGTGTGAGGAAACTATTCCATTCATTCAATCATTCGTGCATTCATTCACTGACCATCTCATTCATTCATCTTTTCACTAGTTCATCAGCTCAGTCATTCATTCACTAATTCTGTCACTCGTTCCTTTATTCGTTCATTCATAATATTATGCTAATTCACTCATTTATTCACTTATTCATTCACTCATTCATTTACTGGCAAGTAATCATATACAAGAAATATAAACATAAACAAGATCATCAAACAATACAAACATAAACAAGATCATCAAACGTATACAACAAACATTACAAACATAGACAAGATCATCAAACATATACAGCAAACATTACAAACATAGACAAGATCATCAAACATATACAACAAACATTACAAACATAGACAAGATCATCAAACATATACAACAAACATTACAAACATAGACAAGATCATCAAACATATACAACAAACATTACAAACATAGATAAGATCAACAAACATTCAAACACAGACAAGATCATCAAACATATACAACAAACATTACAAACACAGACAAGATCATCAAACATATACAACAAACATTACAAACATAGACAAGATCATCAAACATATACAACAAACATTACAAACATAGACAAGATCATCAAACATATACAGCAAACATTACAAACATAGACAAGATCATCAAACATATACAACAAACATTCAAACACAGACAAGATCATCAAACATATACAACAAACATTACAAACATAGACAAGATCATCAAACATGTACAACAAACATTACAAACATAGATAAGATCAACAAACATTCAAACACAGACAAGATCATCAAACATATACAACAAACATTACAAACACAGACAAGATCATCAAACATATACAACAAACATTACAAACATAGACAAGATCATCAAACATATACAACAAACATTACAAACATAGACAAGATCATCAAACATATACAACAAACATTACAAACATAGACAAGATCATCAAACATATACAGCAAACATTACAAACATAGACAAGATCATCAAACATATACAACAAACATTCAAACACAGACAAGATCATCAAACATATACAACAAACATTACAAACATAGACAAGATCATCAAACATGTACAACAAACATTACAAACATAGACAAGATCATCAAACATATACAACAAACATTACAAACATAGACAAGATCATCAAACATATACAACAAACATTACAAACATAGACAAGATCATCAAACATATACAGCAAACATTACAAACATAGACAAGATCATCAAACATATACAACAAACATTCAAACACAGACAAGATCATCAAACATATACAACAAACATTACAAACATAGACAAGATCATCAAACATGTACAACAAACATTACAAACATAGACAAGATCATCAAACATATACAACAAACATTACAAACATAGACAAGATCATCACAATTTCACTAGTTTGCGCCAGAAACATTATTGATATTAGTTTATTCTTGACGTGCCACTTTATAAATCTGTAATTGTCCGTATGTTTTGGGTAACAATAAACAAATTGATTGATTGATTTATAAAAAATAAATGCCAGACTACAAAATACAATAGCTTGACCTAACCAGTAACCATGCCTGCAGTGCTCTATTTACAATACTAATATGCCAAACATCTAGTCACTGTAAACTGCAGAACATGGTAATAACTGTCTTTGTTGTTGCCATGGAACTATTCAATGGAACCAACATGACGTACAGAGACTCTTGGAAATCCTCATCGTAGTCTTTCTCGTTACCACCTACAAAAGAATTTCACTCATCAGCAACATTTTCATGATAGGTGAAAGAATTCTCTGCTAACTAAACATTTGTAGCATCCTAAATGTGTTATAACCCATCATGTTATCCGTGCTTCTCGCATTCGAACCAGCAACTTAACATTTTTTCATTTTATATTTGAGCTTCATAGATTTTAAATTAATCTCGATGGCTAATATTAGTATAGCTAAGTCAAGTAGCCATCTCCCTATTGATATGCAAAATCTTAAAAAATGTCAATATCTTTAATGACTATTATTTGTTAAGTCCAATAGTGAAAATGAGCAAAAATGGGAGCGAACTGTTTCTGTCCCTTCACCACCGTTGAAGCCACTCAAGTATCCATGAAATCGTACACCGACTCTTCCAGATACCCTAACCACATACTATGAAACTTGCCCCCACCCAATCGCACGGTCTCATAAGAACGTCGGATCTTTGTTAGGAGGGCAATATCAAATGCAGTTGTATTGCATCATGTATTTACGATATATCACAATAACATATATGCAATCCATTTCAGAAAAGATCGTAACGATACCTAGGTCGATAATTTCGAGGCCATTTTTCTTCGCTTCCGTTTTCTGATTGTTCGACGTCGGAACTGAGAAAAAAATGTGAATTTCTGAAAACTATGAATTCCAGTTTCTTATAATCCATCATGTTTATTTATATCTACTGTTGTCACTAAGTAGTACTTAACGATGCATGTATGTATCTTGATATTTGTCAAGGTGCATTTTAGGAAGCTCTGGGGGAAAAAAACGTCTTAGGAAGGGCCCAAATATGAGCCTAGCCCATAGAAGAGGGGATGGCCATTCCAAGTGGAGGGACCTATCACAGCCAATGCCCAACTTTGAGCCGAGGCACAGCGAACACGAGGGATAGAGATATCAAAACGTTCGATAGAGCGCAAGGAAGAACAGATGTCGCAGAGAGAGGCAAACACATATAATTGGATAGATAATTGAGGACAAAGGTCTGCATGCTAAAAATAGCCGTGGTCATCATTACAATAGTATAATACTAGTAACTAGTACAGGGGTCAATAGATTAGATTTATTGTCTTAATCTGTGTAATCAATGTTTTACAGCTTTTATAAGACAGTTGAAACAAACCAAGAGATGGAAGTCCGGCCAATGAGCTCATACTGCTGCCAGATGCAAGTTTTGTCATGGTCGTGTCTTTGCCAGCTGTATCATCTTTTCCAAAACTGAAAACAAAAAACACTTGAAAACATCAAATATCTTCCCTCCACGCAATATAAACCTACAGCTAAATACGATAGGAATCTCTTAAGAGATCTACACAGAGGCGCTCCCAGTCCAACTACAGCACAAAAACATTTTCTAAATCTCTTAAATCGCACTTGTCAGATCTGTTGGGTAGCTACGACAAGCACCTTCGTGAGATTCTTGTTAAGGCGCTATATAAATGGCCACATACATAAATACAAACAAAAGAATTTGAGCAACTCATTAAAAGGAGGTGAGTTTAACCCAGGCATCGATCGTAAGGCTAATGGGAGGCCATTCCCAATGGTGGGACCCACAACCAAAAAGGTTCGGCACTTCTGATAGAAGTGTGAGCTCGCAGAATTCAGAGAGCTCCTCCATCACGTATATAGGCATATTAAGGACTGCAATTGTGAGTAAACAAATAAGACCATAATAGTTGAAGTTCACCTGCTGAATCCGGGTTTTCTGTCGGGTAAGTCGAGTTCATCATCCTGGCTCGAGACGCTTTCGTCGCCGTCTTTATCCAAACTAAAGATGTCTTGGATTGATTCGCGTTTCTCGTGATTCGTTTTCAGCTCCGGCAATTTCGACGGATTCTTCGGCAAATCGGTTTTCTGCGATTAAAATGTCATTTGTTCAAAAGTATTCATATTGTAATCATGAATTTATATCGCACCACTTCAAGAGAAGCTCCTCAGAGGCGCTCCCAACCTGACAGCACCAAACCACAAACAGCTTTCAAACGCTTGCAGAAACTGGGCAAAGAAAGACAAAGAAGTTCATTATGGAGTGCTAGTTAACTTTTTCCAGAAATATGGATCGACCATAGTGAAGCTTATATACAGCACCGTGGAAGTTCAAGCAAGTCTCACATTGCGTGGTAGAGCAAAGGAATCTACGACCTGGGACAGATAACACTGGCATACAAAGCTCCCTAAGACACCTTACATTATAAAATTAATGAACGACTTGCATGCAGAGTTATTTATAGTTTTACTATAAGACAATAACAGAATGTATTTGCCAAACTGAAACAGAATCCAGCAATGTTATAAATGCACACTGTTTGCAATGCAACATTGGCCTTTTTCAGTGGTCCAGTTCAAGATTATTATGCTAGCCAGAGAAGAATACTTGGAATGGACTTCCAGAGCTGAATAGGGACAGTGGTTGGCACGCCACGCACCTCTTCTCAACGCCTAAATGCTGCTTATTTGCCAAAGCAGGTCTAGGATCATTTCCAAACGTACACATCTTAAAGGTGCACAACATAAATGAATTTTTATGTGCAACGCATGGCGACTCGGATTGTAATTGTAATCGTACATTTATATAGCGCCCCTTCAAGAGAACTCCTCAGAGGCGCTCCCAGCCAAACTCCGGATGTCCCATCTGTTCAGATTTCCACCACTCACCACATTTGCAGGACAATGCAGGTCATTACGAAAAGCGCAAGTTTGGCTAATTTTCAATGCGCTCGTGAAAGAAACTTTCATCCTCACGACCTTGTGCTATTTGGGCAACTTTTGAGTTGTGCCACAGTCAACAGCAACAGTTTGAAATCTCATACATTGACCACAGTGTGTTACTAGGTTACTTTTACTAGGTTCAATTCATACATGGTGTTGCTTACATCTCATACATTGACCACAGTATGTTACTAGGTTACTTTTACTAGGTACAATTCATACATGGTGATGCTTACATAACAATAAATACATGTTCTATGGCTTACGGACCAGTCTATGATAAGAACTAGAAGCAGTCTCCCACCTACAGTTTCAACTAACCTTTGACGTGTCTCCCGACTTCACAGGCAGAATGCCTTCAACATCCTTGAATGCTGACGACTTGCACAGAACAAAAATTCGATGGTACATGCTCAGAAATTCACCGAATTCAATGGCTGCAAGGACAGAAATAAACACAGAAAGAAATTAATTAAACGAGACCAGACGAGAGTTGCTGGTTAGAGTAAGCTAAGAAAACTTGAAAGAATAAGAAATTGCAAAGTTAAATACTAAAGTTTATCATCCTTTTGAGTACTATTAGCATATTCGCCACTGTTGCCAATAAAATTAAGTCAGCTGCCATAAACATCACAATTTTCATTACCACTACTCTGTTGAAGTTAATATGATTAGCATAACCATTATCATTTTTATCATATAATAATTCACATTTTGATTACCATAGCCATAATCAGCTTCATAGGCGTACGGGAGATTTCAGCAGTGGGAGGGGGGCAAAGATTTAACTTCTGCCCGAAAAATAAATCCTGAAACCTCGTGGAAAATACTGCTTTTTCCCAGAAAAAAGCTGACGACTTTTTTTAGTCATTTCCCGGTCTGCTTGCCCGAAAAACAGACTTGCCCGAAAAGTTTATGACCTTTTTTAGTCATTTCAAGGGTCTGCTTGCCCGAAAAACAGTTTTGCCCGAAATTTGGGGGCATTTACCTCTCTGGACCCCTGCCTCGTACGCCTATGATCAGCTTGATTACCATCATCATTTTTGAATCTATTGCAACTAGCAAAAGATAAGAAACCAACCGTTGCTAAAATCTTTGTCGGCCACTCGAAATTCATCGTTCACGTAACGATCGAGCAACGTCCTAAACACAAAACATTTTAATGCAATGCAATGAAGCCACAAAGTTAATATAAAAACAGAATGCTAAAAAAGTGTTAGTTCATGAAAGAAATATTTACTCAATCCATCAAGAAATAAAAAGAAATTCTGTTGATGAGCAAGATGAGAAAATGAAGATCTTTGGGTAGAACTATTTCCATCCAAAAGTAAGTGCCAGTGGACATGTTCTATATCTTAACACTGTCTTCCAAAAAATTAAAAAATTAGCATTTAACATATGTTTATCCAATTGTTTGATCACAGTTTGTGTCATCATGCCAAAAATGCATACAAAATCCTGTAAATTCTTAACACTTTGCTAATGCAGAAATATACAGTTTCACAACACAGATTCACCATCTAATAGGTTATTAAAACAGGCACAGCCTGGCACACACTGTATCTCTGGACATTTTGCATGCTGATACCACAAGCAAAATTATAACTTTAAACTTCACAGACTTTATTCTAGAACAGAACAAAAGTGGTAAATTTTAAAAGACTAAAAATCAGCTGGAAAGTGAATAGAAGTGTAAGTCAGTAAGTAAATAGATAGTTTATTAAACGAGCTGCATACCCTGCACACTAGTGTACATAATACATATATCTCACCTGATCTGTCACTGAGAGTACTGCACATTGTAACTAAAAATGTCTTATTGTGCCACCTTATTATCTTACCTGCATGGCCACTTCAAACTGCATCTATCCATTACTACAGTAATTTATTTATTTTTTAATAATTAAACATACCGACTAAAATTCGGAAACACGTCAGCAAACAGCAGCTGCAGTTCATTCTTTTCGATTTTACCACTTCTGTCCTGGAGCAGAGATGAAAGTGAGTCATTTATCAACATCATTCCTAACAAGAATTAAACATACTGAGAAGAGCATTTAGGACCTAAGCTTGTATTTAAGCATTTATAAAGCACATCGAACAGGTTGAACCATTCAGAAGCACTCCAAGTGCGCAAGGCCAATCGAGAAGAAGCAGGTTTGAGAAAAGAGAAGGAAGGAATTGTAGAGTGAACCGAGGAAAAGAGCATTTCATAGAATAAGAACAAAGGCGAATGACTGAGACTCAGCCATAGCAATAGCAGTTCTAGAGGTCAAAACCGTTGGATGAATGAAGTGGACGGTGGAAGGAAGCTGGGTGAGGCCTAAAAGTAAAGTCAGCCAGATATTTTGGGGCAAGAGCCTGCGAGGATCAGAGTGAGGATCTTAGACATAAATATATATTGTATGTGAGCACGGAGAGGAAGCCAAAATTGACAATAACGAAAAATAGATTAAGGATATACAACTAGTTCAATGCATAACAATATAATACAGTCATCCTTAACATGCTAGAAACCATAATGTTCAGTAAACATGATGCCATAACAAATTAACAAACTTAAACTCAGAGACTTTAAACATTACCTTGTCATATTTGTTGAATTTATAACGAGCTTCTGAAATCTGCTGAGCTGATAACGACTAAAGACAAAAAGAAAAATGAATTCAGTCATTAATGATGAAGTATTTTGCGACCAAGTGATATTACATTGACAACTAATTAACAAACAATTCTAAGAGAGTCAAATAATACAACAGAAAGAAACTAAAACTAAGCATAAAGAAGTTACTCGTTGCCAATCTACAGTTCTAAAAACAATAGAATACAATCCCATTTTTCTGACGCAATGTATTGTGTTCAAGCATTTAAAAAGCTCCTCTGGTAGGGTGAACCGTGTAAAAGTGTTCCTAGTGTGCAAGGCCCCACTAGGAGAAGCAGGTTTCAAGAAAGGGGAACGAAGAAGAAAGAGTGCTCTTCTATTCTACGGTTAAACCATACGCAAAAACGCAACCAAGAGAGCATTTGAAACCAATTATAGTGCTCAGTCAGGTAGGTTATGGTGGGCGAGTGAAATCTGATAATTCTATTTACCACAGCACTGATGCATTCATTTGCTAATTTCCATGTATTTTCTTAAAAATACCTGTTCATGAGTTTATAAATTTTTCCCAGGAAAAAATCAATTTCCAAAAATTTTAAGTGGTAGCACCATTTGTCAGATCATGAATAGTCACCTGAAATTCATAATCCACCTTTTATTCATGTCTTTTCAAAGACAAGCTGCACGTTCAGACGAGGATAACGTTTCAGAACCAATGACACACAATGAACCTGCTTCTCCTAGTGAGACCCTAACTGCCAAAACATGCAATGAGGTGCACATTCAATTCTCACCTCAGTCAAGCCTTCAGTGCGCGTACCACCATTGGTCTGCAATCGCTTTAAAAGCTCAGATAAGAGAGGTAACTTATTATCACAGGACGCTTCCGATATGTTCAGCTCCCGCTGTAGATTCGACCGATTTTCAAACCGACCACTCTGTATGGAAAAACAAAACAGTTAAAACAAACTCTACAAACACTGTGACTTCATTTTGGTAAATAAATGTAACGCAAGCAGTAATTTCTATAGTGAAGCTCACAGACATGGCCACTCAGTAGCGCTTCCAGTGCGAAAACCCCCAAAAGAAGAAATAGGTCTTGAGCCATGCTGTTAATTAAGAAGATATATCTAGATGTAGATAGTGATCCAGAAAGAAGAGTCCAATGCAGAGTAGAGGAAAGGGAATTTCACAAATAATTATATCTGTCCAAATTACTCCTGAGTGTGAAAATGATTTACTGAAATGCAACAAATACATAAATCAGAAATAATACCACGACAAAATTGTGTCAAATTGCATAAACAACTGGATGAAACCGTCATACCTGTCTAGCCTTTGTCGAACTGTCACCGACCTTGCAGCCCGTCGAACTCTTCGCTCTGCGGCAATGGGGGAGCTTTTGGTTCCTCGAGCTCGCACTTCTACCAGACAGCGTCGAGCCTTTTTTGTTGCGGGTCCCACTATCTGGAATGGCCTCCCACTAACCTTGCGACTTTTGCCTAGGCTAAATTCACCTGCTTTTTATAAGTTGCTCAAATCTATTATTTTTGCCTGTGGCTAGGCTGGGAGCGCCTCTGAGTAGGTTTCTTGAAGAGGAACTATATAAATTCTCGAAATGAATGAATGAATGAATGAAACCGGCATTCAGTCAAAAATGTAGCAGTTTAGAACAGGGTAAAAATCTGAATCCTGCTCTCACGCCAAAGTTAACTGCTAATCACATTTTACGAGATTGGATTGGGATGAATGTGACTGTGAAATGATTAACCTAATGATTACGATTTCATTTGATATGATGAGTGTTTTAATCGGTACTCACAAATCCACTTTCAGGATCAAAAACAACTCTGCTGTAGTCCATCTTGAAGAATTCCAAGAATTCACGAACCACAGATATTGCTAATCGACCTGAAAACAACATATTAAAAATATAATTAATTATAGATTTATATATACTACATCATATTATATATGTCACATTGTGGACTGGTTTAGCTCAACAGAATTCAATTATAATGTAATCAAATGCCATCAGACAACTATGTAGGATAACAATGCACAGTTGCATATATAAGCTAATGTGGATGTCATAATAAGATATATTTATTTCGCATACATATATTTTTTTAGACCACTCCCTGTCGTGCACAACTGCATGAATTCAGTCACCCTGCCATGTGTACATAATTATATGCACAGACTCTTTTTGATGACAAAGGTCTACCTTCTCTTGTCTCGAGAAAGGTCTTCAGCGCCTCGTTTACAAATGGCGTTTTGTTCTGAAACAAAATAACAAAATAGATGTAAGTATGTTGTGACTCCGGTTACAAAACAAGATAGCGCAAATGACACATTTAATAGACTCTGTCACGAATCACTAATGACTCAGCAATGTCATCGTAATTATGAAATAAATCTGTAATACACACAAGGACAGCGGGAGATTCAGTTAGATATCCACGTGCTTGAAAAACAACCTTAGGGAAATAGTTGATCTTGAGCAACTCAGCTAATAAGAGTTCTATTGTGTGCACAGTCACACTGAAATGTGAATCTGAGGTGCAGATAGTCAGCCGCCAGAGGAAGATATGTGATCCATCTTACCAACACCAAGTATATGACACAATGCACGCTTCTGAGGTAATGGCCAAAATGTGATCAAAAACCATTGTTTTTCAAATTATGGTTTTTTACAGAAAATGATATAAAATAAACACTTCAAAACAACAATTTGCGAAAAAATCTTATTTTTACTGATATTTTGGACGATTATGACGAATCGATTGTTCAAATAATTCAATACCTTTTCCATAAATCTTCCACTTCCCCGCAATTAATAGCCATGTTCGGCGTAAGAGAAGAATTACAAATGAGGCATGAGCAAAAAGTCCAGACTTCCTTCTAGCTTATTATGCAATCTCTTTATTTGTTGCAAATTTAATTCAATTCTGAACATGGTTGCTAAAGAATCTTGCATTCCAAAGTAATATGAAACTTTAATTTAATTGTAATTCGAACAGTTGAACCATATTTTTACACATATAACTGTTGACAGGAGTGAGCACTCTCATACTTCTTTCACAATTAAAAAACGGAAATAAATCAACCACTTTACTGACCTGAATAGAATCCTGCTCCTCCAACGCCAAAAATACACTGGCACGAAGTTCTGCCTTCAAAAGCAACATCAATTATCATTCATAACAATTTTATTGTTAATTCAATAATAATTTCTTTCCAATCTGACATCTACTTTGGCATGAACCTTTTTTTTATCAATCTAGCTTCCATTTAGGCAAGAATTTGTTTAACCAAATCAGCTTCAAAATGATTTGAGCAACAACTATTTTTCATCAATCCAACTTCCTTAAAATAAATAACAATCGTTGTTATCAATCCAGCTCCAATTTCAGCAAGATTTTTTTCATAGATCCTACTTCTACTTAAGCCAAAATTATTTTCATCAGTCAGACTTCTATCAGCAAGAAATCGTTTTGTAAAATCCAACTTGTGTGCGACCAATGCTAAAGCGATAAATTATAATTGGGTCATTCCACGTCAGATCAACCAGACCTTCCCACCTTGAACTTTAGATTTTGCTGAAAATTTCATCATTTGTTTGTCCACTATTTCCAAGCACAAATATAAAAAAATTATTAAAATATTTCAAAATTTGACCGAGATATGATATTTTAAAGTGAGGCGGGGTAGGCGAAAATTTGCATCCAAATTCACGAACTGTTCTCTGCGGGGTAGCGTTCTACAATGACTCGGTAGCAAGTAAGTGTATTTTTATAAATTCGATGAAAAATATTTCCTCACGAAATTGAAGCGGGATTTTGCGCGTGAGGGTCGGTTAGGGCTCAGGTTAGGCGCCGTGAGGGTCGGTTAGGGTTAGTTTTAGGGTTAGTGCAGTCATATATGCTGAAATTGAAGCTGGATTGATAAACAATAATTTTCAATGAAAAATGGCTGAAAAATTTTTGCTGACGAAATAGAAGCGGGATTTATCGAACAAATTATTGCCTAAAGAGAAGCTGGATCGATTAAAATTATTCTCGGCAAACTAGAAGTTGGATTTATTAAAGATAAAAACGCTGCAACGATATCTACCGAGTCATTCTAGAACGATTTACCGAGTCATTGTAGAACGCTACCCTCTGCGGCTATATTCAACATGAAATATCTCAAGAAGCGTTGCAGGTAGAGACATGGGGTTTTCACTGCTGTAATCAACATAATGCTTAGAGTGCAATGGTGCTAACTCCGGTAGATCGATCAAAGGAGGTGAGACCGCTCTATTCTGCCTCTATCTGTGCTACCGAGCCGTCAGTAACATCTACCCTAACTCCATTGCCAAACGCATTAGAGTTAGAACCATTGCACTCTAAGCAGACGAATATCCACTAGGACTCTAAAACGATCTACAATAACACTTCATCATTTAGTTACACCAAACCGGAAGCCAGAGCCTGCAGGTACAGAAACTTTAATATAATGGACCAAGGACTTATCAAATCAGCAAAACGTTGAACAACATCATAATACGTTTCAGTCTTACTCTAATTTTGCCGAGAACGCCAGATGCCTCTAGCGCCTGCGAAACCAAATCCCTTAATTCCGTGTCTTCGTCAACCGTCGCCATGTTTCTCACCTTTTACCATAGACTGATAATAGTGAGAAGAATTATAAGTAAGTAAGTATATTCTTTAGCGTACGAGCTGCACAACGCACTCTGGTTTAGGAACATTATTCAAACATATAAAAAAGACACTCAAAAACAAATACAAGACGAATCTATATTATAACTCTAAAAAAGGCAGTGCACCTCTGGTCTTTGGGTTGCAAACAACAAAGTTTTAGGCAAGTTAAAATCAGATAAAGATATTCAGTTGGAGGCATCACTTAATAAACCTAATGTGAGAACATACTGCGATAGCCTATAGGTCAAAATATGCTAAAATGCACATGTTCCAGCGTTGATGTTCAGCAGTCAGCACTATGCCTACATTGCGCTTAGACGAAGTAAGCATGAAAGAGGCCTAGCCTATATAGCCTAAGCCTATAGGTCCCTACGTTTTAATTTTGTTCTAATTCTTCAGAGAGCTATTGACAATATGAAACCATCCAGAAATCTGATTTGAACATTACCGGGTACATAAATTGTATTGCACTCGCGTGGGGCAATTAATTCACTCTTAGGCTAAAAAGCTAGTTAGAGGTTGGCTAAAGTAGGCCCTAGTGTAAACAGAAACTGAAACTTCTTTTGGGGCCTAAGCTGCCCTTTGAACCGGGACCCGGAGTAATAATAATCATATACCCCGCAGTCGATCGAGTCTATTGATCGAGTCGATTGATCGTTCGATCGAGTCGATCATAACTCGGCCAAGTCAAGTCGATCGAAAAATCGTCGACTCGATCGACTTGCAAGTCGAGTCGATCGTGAGTCTTGCCAAGTCGAGTCGATCGAAAAATCGTCGACTCGATCGACTTGCAAGTCGAGTCGATCGTGAGTCTTGCCAAGTCGAGTCGATCGCAAAATCGTCGACTCGATCGACTTGCAAGTCGAGTCGATCGTGAGTCTTGCCAAGTCGAGTCGATCGAAAAATCGTCGTCTCGATCGACTTGCAAGTCGAGTCGATCGTGAGTCTTGCCAAGTCGAGTCGATCGAAAAATCGTCGATTCGACCGACTTGCATGTCGAGTCGATCGTGAATCTTGCCAAATCGAGTTGAATGATGTTTCATCGACTCGACTCAGAAAATTTTTACTTAGGCCTACTATATCTTGAAGTCTCAAAGCTACCGACAGGATATAATGACGTAATCCAGTTTTAGCACACAAGTGCAGCTAATGAAGCTTTTGGCAGCAGCTGCTGGCGATTTCGTGTTAGTGGAACTGTGAAAGTTGACTATAGACGTAGCCTACGTTTTCAATTTCAGTTGAACGAGTACAGGGGCGGATACAGACATTTTGGAAGGGGGCCAAATTTTTGGTCTTGGGTGGACAAAAATTTTCGTTGGTCCTCCGCTCAAAACATTTCTAGAAACCCGTGGCAACTCCGGTTATTTAAAATCTGATGACTTTTTTTAGACATTAGCTACTTTCTCTCTCACCTATACCTCTTCCTGTTGCGTTGATTTACAGCTTCTTGAAACCTGATGGGGAAGAGGTCACGTCCTATGCAAATCAATGAACAATTGTTCAAGCTTTTCTAAAAACTGTAACAATGACTATTGGCTTTCAACCCTCCTGCGGTCGCCCATGCTAACAGCAGGCCTATTGATTATGGTCCACTTGAGTGGAATCCTGCTGTATGCTATAGTGCAAATAATCACAACTGCAAAAAGTTAAATAGCCTATACTAAAGCAAAACTTTGAAAATTTCTCAAAGTACACTCAAATTTCATCAGGAAGATCTGCTTATTCACCAGCATTGTAATTATATAAACGAAGTCTGCTATAAGCCATGGCAGGTTCCATTTTGTCCAGTACAGAATCCAGGGAGGTCAAACTGCAGATAAACTTGAATAAGGGCTCCGGTTATCACGCCTCGGGATTTACACCCAAAACTGACAGAGATCTGTTCAAAAGAATTCATACCCACAGTCAGTGAGCATGATATAGATCTACTATAATAGGTATGTAGGCCTATAGGCTACTATACATGTATAGATCTAGTTAATTTTGAGAATATAAAGCGTGGCCTTTTATGACGTCACTTCGATTGTGACACAATTCTACTATTATATACTACAATTAAATAAGTTCACTGAGAAAACAAAATTATATGCCTATAATTGCGACGTCATGCACTTCGATCAGGATACGATATACTAGCCTATCATATAATTTCATTAATTTTGAGAATATTATATATATATATATATATATATATATATATATATATATATAACTATGCCTATAAGAGTAAAATGTCATTCTGATTATGGTACAATTTTACTATTATAATATTATAAGTTCAATTCGAGAATTAAAAAAACTAGTCTTATTGTGATGACGTCACTTTGATTATGATACAAATGTACTTTTATAGAGGTGCATTTTGAGAATATAAACGAGGCCTATTGTGACGTCACTTCGATCATGATAAAAAATAATGTATACACTATCATCTCGATTATTATACAGATCTACCATTATTATGTTCATTTTGCGAATATAAAATGGGGCATTTTATGACGTCACTTCGATTATGCATACAATTCTATATAAGTTCACTGCATGAGGAAGCGAAATGAGGTATATTGTGGCGTCATTTCGATGGTATACAGATCTGCTGTCATATTATTTCATTTTCATAATGCAAAACTGGGACTGTTTTAAGTTTTTAACGCAACATCGCTCTGATTATGATGCAAATGTATATTTTTACACGTTCAGTTTGAGAATATAAAACTAGGCCCATTGTGACGTCACTTCGATCACGATAGAGACCTACTTTAAAGAAGTTAGTTTGAAAATAAACTGGCCTATTGTGATTAACTTGGATTATGATACAGATATAGAAGCACATTTTGAGAGTATAAACTATAGGCATATTGTGACGTCACTTCGATTATTACACAGATCTACCGTAATAATTATATATCAGAGTTCATTTACAAAATCTAAAACGAGGCCTATTGTGGCGTCATTGCGATACATTGTAAATATATAAATTCACTGAGAATACGAAATTAGGCTTAATGTGACGTCAAAAAACAGATTATGACACAGATCTATACACATACTACACATATATATATATATATCTATATAATATTATATATATCGCATAATTTCATTTTGAGATCACATAACTGCAGTGGTGAGCAAGAGACAAAATTAGGCCAAGTCGACGAAGTCGATCGAGTCGATCGTCGAGCCAAGTCGATCATAGCTCGCGACTCGATCGATTGCGGGGTAGGCCTATAGAACTCCGACTATATAATTATATGATCCAACACAGGTCATCTCATCCTTCTATATAGTTTCCAAATCCCTACCTGCATGGCCTTGTAAGTTGTTCCAGACTATAGGCCTATATCTTTCTGACTATTAACTATTATGCGTTATAGGCCTAGGCCTATAGAGCATGTTCAATTGTTCATCGCCTTGCATGCAGTCAAAGGGTTGCAGGTTCGAATCCACCTCAAGTCGCCGCGTATAGGGACCTTGGGCAAGTCCTTCACTCGTAATTGCTCATATTATATATAGGGTCGTACAGTCACGAGAGTGCGCCAGTGGCATAGGCCACAAAATTCAGTGATAAAGGCCTATATTCCGTAACCGAGTCTCAAACTTCGTAAGTGGTCCGTGAGTCTCAAACGGTTGAGAAAGGCTGGAAACTTTAGTCAACTTTACTTTTCATTTCCTTCCTCATGATGCAAAATAAGTTGTGCAGGCCTACATGCATAATGATTGTGTCATGGGCCTATAAGCTTTAATTTTCTTGAAATATACACCAACCTGTCCTTGCCTCTTGCACAAAGGAGAGTGTAAACTACGTCATATTTCATACGTAGGCCTAGGTTTGTTACGTCATCAATAATTTTATTGTTTTGAAATCATCAACGGCACCTAAAAGATAGAAGCTTCATTTTTCTCCCTAAAAGAATTACAAATTATAAGCCTACATCATCGTTCAAGATGCGTTTGATGTGTGTGTTTTAGCGGAGTCTATTCAACTTCAATGAAGTGGTTCTTGCTTCTTTGCATGGGCTTGGGGAGCTTGCACCTGTCACGACCCAAACACTAACCAACACCGAAGCAACAAGGAACGTGTAGGCTACTAAAAGCCTTCTAGGTAATTAGTGTGTGGTTAGATCATTTCCGGTCTCTTTCCCTTTTGGACCAAAGTCCTCCTGCATTCCGTGAAGCACACGCACTGAAAAACAATGAGAAACTTGCAAATAGGCGTGTCTTAATCTTAAACCTTACAGTTGGCCTATGAATGAGCGACCTTTTACTCTCAGCCGCTCTCTGTAGTTTCATTCGTTGCAGCACATATCAATTTTTAGACTCAATTACGTAGGCTGAGCGAAACAACGACCAATAGACTGCTCCAAAAAAGTTAAACTTGCGCACGTGGATGTCAATCAGATCTAAGTGGGCGGGGCTTGGGCGCAGTAATACAATTCCCAACGCGGCACGAGCCGAGCTCAGTAGAGAAAGTAAGAACGAGACAACCTGTGTATCGCTATTCAAAAGTTTTTACAGTTACAATGCAGACAATGGCGTGATTGTTTCGGGATAACATAACGATTTGTTGTTGTTGGAAAAGCCTCGGATGTTGGTATACAGTGATGAAACAACGGATTTAGATCGGATTATCAAATGTCAACGACTCTTGTTTTGAAGATATTGGCTTGCCTCGTGTTAGGCGTCGCTCTAACGGCGGGTAAGCAACGTTGACTAATAGATTGGGGTCACAGCGGGAGTAAGTCACCGGCGGGGTGAGAAGGGTTCTGCATACCCTCGCGAAGGTTTGGGGAATGGCGGGTTTGACCTGTGGCTCGGTGGGGTATGATTCCTCACGCGTTTGTAGTTAACCATCAAGGATTATGTTTACTTTCGGTGGGACTTGGTGGTTAGCATTACCCTTGACGTAGGCCTAATGGGCGGAGTCAAAAATGCACAGCGTTTCTAATTAGCATACGAATGAAGGGCTGCCTAGATTGATGGCTTTGACTGAGCGCACAAGGGTCAAGTAAAAGGGATTGGAGGGGGGCAGAAGGAGGGGATTGTGGGAGGTTGTTGACAGGTTTTTCACAAGGGGATTGAAGGGTTGAGCATGGTTTGGTTCAGAGCAGGTAGATTTAATTGATAATTAGCAATCAATTATTCATTTAGGCTACCGTACCTGTCCAGTACGAATGAGTGATTATGATTATGATGACAGGTGATGATTGCGATAATGATTCGTTTGATTTGAGCTTTATGATAGTCCAGATACTTCAGTTACTTATAAATTATATATAATATGTTATAATTAATGATCAAGTAGGCCTACCATTGGATAAGCAATTGTGGGAGAAGAACTTGCTCAAGGTCTCTACACCGTTACAATCTCGGGGGAGGGGTTATGAGGATCGAGCCCATGCATACTGTTATTCTTAAAATGCGGGAGCTCCATTCCAACTAGTTGGGCATGTATGTATGTATGTATGTATGTATGTATGTATGTATGTATGTATGTATGTATGTATGTATGTATGTATGTATGTATGTATGTATGTGTGTGTGTGTGTGTGTGTGTGTGTGTGTGCGTGCGTGCGTGCGTGTGTGTGTGTGTGCATGGGTGCGTATGTATGTATGTGTGTTTGTATGCATGTATGTGTGTTTGAAAGTGTCTATGACTGTATGTGTGTATTTAAATGGTTGTGTGTGTATATAATTTTGTAAGTGTATATATGCATATAGCTTTATACAGCAAATGAAACCATCTCTCAAAAGCACTGCATGGATTTTTTTACACGTCTCTTATAATGTTTTGACCCTCTGCTGCATGTTTAACGACACTTCCATATCAAAGATGATTAGTGTCGGCACGCCATTTAGGTCCCCGTGGACGTGGACGTGGACGGACCGTGCTAGCCCGAGATTTTGAATCTCTGAAATAGCCACCTTCGGGAAGCGACCCGCGGCCCGCACGCTCTCTTTCACAAAGAGTCGCGTGCACACGTGCGGCCAATTAACGTTCTTACCGATGTAGCTAAGCGAGCCAGAGTAATGTTTTGAGGGGTTTAGCTGCTTTATATTTGCAGGAGCTATGCTGCTCCACCACGCACCTCCAGCGCCGCTGCTCTCTCCGCTCAGCTGCACAAGCGGAACTTATTGTTCCCCGCTCGCGGACTGCAATCAGGAAGCGCCGTGCTTTCTCCGTGGCTTTCCCTGCAACCTGGAATGAGCTCCCTGTTATCCTTAATTCGTCAAATACCAATTGGTCTTTCTGCCTCACTTCTTTCTGTTCTTAAGACTGCATGTCTTATTCGACCGGGGTTGGACTGGGAGTGCTCCTGAGTAGATAACCTTGAAGGAGCGCTATGTAAAATTACCATTAAATAAATAAATAATGTAGTCGAAAGTTTCCATATTTGTAATGAATTCGATTGGTGGATGGATTGCAGGCTTTCCGTCTTGCAGTCCGAATCCATGTCGTAATGGAGGTGACTGTCGAGCGGGTCGTTCCACCGGAACCGCCTTCTGCAAGTAAGTCTGCAGTCTCTCATACTTGTCAGATCTCTATCAAACTCGATGAGAGTCATTTATACAAGTTGTAACTTATGAGTACGCTTTTAGTAGATTGATTTATAGTTTTATACGCCTGTGTTGAGTATACAGGTCGAGAAGATCCTTGAAATGCACCAAAGAAGTATATGCTATATATACACAGATGATGTTGATAAAAGTCTGTTATAAACGTGCTTCCATTATGAATTAACAGTCACACACACCACACACACACACACACACACACACACACACACACATCCACACACACACACACACCTACACACACACACACACACTTGTTACCCTATATACAACGTATACCCTGTTGACCCCAATTCATCATCATCATATTATTATTATATGCTATCACACATGCACCATTGCCCAACCATATGGGATACCCATTTCCAATCCATACCCAAGAACCCTATCCTACCCATTTCATGCACCCCACCTCATCTTATGCCATTATGCTATAGTCAATACAAATCCTACCTGTATACCTTTATCTGTATCTTACACCTCCACCCAAATTCAGCTTAACCTGCCAGACACTACCCATTCCAAATACCCAAAACCCAGCCTATATGCCCATGTCCGCCCCACTTCATTTTACCCTACCGTTGGCTACCCATGCATTCACACCCCATATAACGCCACGCCCAACCCGTCTAACATGGCCTAGGATATATATATACCGTAATAATCTTTCCACAAAACCTTATCCTACCCTGTGCACTTTGACGTATAGTCTGTTATTTACATTTGACCGTTCTCTACCGTATAATAGATCACCTTGTCCAACGTTGTCCTTGTCCTACTTTGCTTTGCCTCAACATAACATATGTATACCTTGTATTATAACTCTATGGCAGATCTTTCTACACTTGTTGTTGTTTAACGACAGTGTGTCACATCAAGGGTGATTAATGTCGCCCTCCTCATTTCTCAACGCTTTAGACTGGCACTTCTAAAGTGCAAGCAGTGGCGACGTTTAGACTTGTATACTTACATGTGTATTGTTTATACCATACATAGACGTTCACCGTATACAATTTATGTACACCTGCTGCAGCTATCATTTATCTTACGGAATATCGTTGATTCAAATACATTGTTCCACTCATTCTCTAACTCTTCCCACATGCACGCACTGTCAACTGAAAAGTCAGAGTTCAAAACCCGACCACAGAACAGAGATTTCTGGTCTAATTTCCTTAGAGGAATAACTCCAATTATTGTCTTTGCTGGTGAAGCGGTGTCACGAAATAGAGTATCCCCGTATTAATTGTATCCCCCCCAAATTAAAAAAGTCGAAAAAACCGCTTCCGCGTGTATTGTTTTGGCAAATTAATTTTCATCGGCTTTGTTTTGAACAATGACACAAACAGGTATGTTTATTCCTACTAGATAACTTGTTTTGCCCTGTTTTTCGAGCACTTAAAACTTTTAAAACACTTAAAAACACTCGGAGTCAGTAAATAAATTCGAGTTGCCTTTATCTGAGCATTGCCTAGGACACTTAAAACAATTAGAGTCACTTTAAATTTTGAATTCAGCATAATTTTTTTATTATGCGCATTTTTCAAAAAAGGGATAGAATGGTTTATCCCCCGGATAGCATAGACCGGTTAATTTCATCCGGAGGGATATATTAATTCATCCCCCCGGATAGCTTTCAGGGGGGATACTCCGTTTCGTGTCAGCGGCATTGAAACCCTGTCAATGGGGCTATCCGTGACCCATGCACTTTGGGAACCCTGCAGACTATGTATACATTTAGATTGTTTGTGTGTGTATGCGCGTGCGTGTAGCCTACGGTGTAGATGTGTGTGCGCACGTGTGTGCATGTAGGTGTGGGTGGGTGTGTTTGTGGGGGGCGTGTGTGTGTGTGTGTGTGTGTGTGTGTGTGTGTGGGCGTGTCTGTGTTTGTGTTTGTGTGTGCGTGCGTGCGTCTGCATGAACGTTCATGAAGACTGGCTGTGTATACATTGTGTGGAAGATGAGATGGCAGAGGAGAGGACTTGCCATCCGTAGGCCTATCTCATAGTTATACACCCGATTGCAGAGGCTTGGGAAGTGAAAGTTATAGGCTCCTATAGCACTTCATGTCCATCGCTGCTTGGGTGGGGAGTGGGGTGATGTGGGTGCGAGATACATGCACTGCTTCCCCCCACCCATAGGTCGAGATAATGTGTGAACTTGCATTGGCTTGTATTGGATGTCCTGTGCAATGTTAAACACGTCCATGAATTGTTTGTGGATTCGCGAGTTCGTTGTCGATTCTGAAGTCGCTTTATTCAGCCGCAATATTAATATTATTTCTCTTTCCCAAGACACAATAATAAGAAACAAAAACTGACATCGTAAACCAACTTCACACGATGTTCAGATCACATTTGCATGCATTTGTAACTGGGTTGTAATAATATACGGCGCCATATCATCTTCGCACGGTGTTATTATCGCCCAGTTTTGACCACTCCAAGTGTTCCACATCTTGTGATTGACTTGATTAGACACGTGACAGGCGGTCACTCGTTGGCTCACTTTCTCCGACACCATAGATTAATTGCACGTGTCTGTGACTGATAAGTTGCTCAGGGATGCTGTTGCCGATATATCGGACAAGGTTGGCATTTTAGGGAATTATCATTAATGCATCTGCTCAGTTCTGCTGGTGTTGAAGCATGACATTGTGTGTCTTGCATATTTGGGAAAATCGTGAAGGTATACAGCTGGAAAATGAAGATGATTTTGTAACCATGGTTTGTTGTTGTTGTTGCCGTATTGGGGTTAGAGCGCTATATTATGTGGTGTGATGTCCCCTCGTTTTCTAGAATTCCTTCTCAGTCATTCCTCACTCAACGTAAGACTTTATTTGGCTGCACTCGGGGTTGGGAGCACCTCTGAGTAGTTACATTCAAGAGGCGCTGTACGCATTCTCGTATTGATTGAATGAATATCGGTATATATAGAAAAGGAGTTTAGAATTAAAGCGGAATCGACACGTCGTGTGCGCAGTGGGTTGGGTCATTAAAGGTCAATTCTACCAAAGTTGTAAACGAACAACGCGAGTCTTAAGTTTGCGGAGTTAATTGGACAGTTGCAATCAATTAATAAACTTAGGAACTTTAATTTCTTGTTACCAGTAATATTCTCCATCTTTAATGCAGCAATAACTACACTTTCGGTAGACGTAACCTATGTAGGTGAAAGGGTCATTGAGATGTCATGTTCATATATAAACCTCAAAAGCGCTTGATTTACGTACTATATGCTATGCCTCAATAAAAATTCCTGATCTGCACTGCAGTAAGTTATACCAGTGATATCCCTCGGGTTTTCCCCACATGATATCCAGCTAAAGGTTTCGTTCCTAGCGGTGACTGCAGGTTGTCTGCCAGTACCGTTGACCTGTCTCCTTTCATCAACCTATGCTAAGTGTTGGGGAGGTCATGAACTCTGGTTCAAGGCCGATTCCCGAAACCTCTACCATCGTCTGTAGGTGTGGTTGGCTTCAAATAATTTTTGTGGACCATTTAGTTTCTTAATTGATTCTCGATGGCTTTTGTTGGCTGCGCGTATAATGTCGGTATTCGTGGATCTAATCGGAACGGTTTCGTTATGTTGTGAACCATGCGTATCATTATGTTATCTCATCCGATGTAATTAACCCATGGAGGCCGACCGTATTGAAGACATTTGTCTCGTATCCCGTATAGGCCTACTCTACTACAATCAATGATATAAGCTCTGCATGGTTTATAAATGTATAATTATTGGTATATTATACGAAGTGCTCTGCTTTTAAATGCTCCGATATATATGCCTACTTGGTTTCATAGCCATGTAAACATATGCTACTTCAGTTTCATTGTCCTATGCAGTGCTATTATATAATAGATTAGGCTACTTTTATAGCACTGAAACCTACAGGGGGAAAATATAGCCTTGGTCCTGGGTATTATGACCGGCTGACATAATTACTAACAGCTCCCACGATAAACATAATACTATAATATAACTGCTAAAGTCGTGCACCAGAATTGAGTGGAAAGTGAGGGCTATATGTAGATGTGGATTCGTGAGAGAATGGTTTCGAGAAAGTGAACTGTTGGAACGAGTGTTTGTATATGCACTTGTTATAGCGCCCATTGAAGCTTCAGCTACTCAGAGGCGCTCCCGACTACAGCGCGGACACTGCATCGGAGTTTCGCGCCGAAGAGCTGGGTCATTGCGAGTGAAGGAGTTGCCCAAGGTCCCTAGGCTATACGCGGAGACTTGAGGTGGATTCGAACTTGCAACCGTTCGGCTGCATGGCGTCACCACGCCCCACAAGTGTCGTAGAATGGAAGATGAAAAGATGTGAAAATGGTGGAAATGAAAGGGAAAGGCAACGGAAAACGGAAATTATCCGTGGGTGATTTGCGGAAGAAGTGAGGGAGGCATACGAAACTGCTCATGGGGGGGGGGCATATTAAACTTTCCGAGCCAGAATAGCTGGTATAAATTAGAGAAATTTGTATTGGGGGGGCCTTGGCCGGATTGCCCCCCTGGATTCGCCCCTTCTTGGAGTCATATACAATTGCAGAAGTATCTGCTGAAAACAGACACTGATGATGATGATGATGATGATGTCGATGATGATGATGATGATGATGATGATGATGATGATGATGATGATGATGATGATGATGATGATGATGACGATGACGACGTAAATATAAGACGGCAGACTGCTGTGTTCTTGCAGTAGGCTTATTAAAAATGTGCTAAAGAAATAGTTTCCTGACGTTCCTCTAATACAACCACGGTATAGTAACTTCTGACGCCGTCAGTGGCTGGTGCTATAGGCAGATATCCGCGTAAGAGAGAGAGAGAGAGAGAGAGAGAGAGAGAGAGAGAGAGAGAGAGAGAGAGAGAGAGAGAGAGAGAGAGAGAGAGAGAGAGAGAGAGAGAGAGAGAGAGAGAGAGACAGAGACAGAGACAGAGACAGAGACAGAGACAGAGAAGAAGGGTGGAACAGACAGACAGACAGATAGACGGACGGACAGACAGACAGACAGATAGACGGACGGACAGACAGACAGACAGACGGAAACGGAGATGTAGAGACAGACAGACATAGACAGACACAGACAGACAGCTGATAGACACGGACAAGACAGGCAGAGAGAGCTTGAGCTTGTTATGTTGGTTGTCCGTGGGAATTGGATCGTTCCCATGGAATAGGATTTTCCCAAGGATTAATATCGTGGGTCGTGTGTGGCAGGCGCCGTACGACCCAAGTGGAAGCGGACGCGGGAGAAGGGTTGGGGTGGGTGGGGGTGGGGTCTCAGCGCATGAAGTGTAGGGTCACGGAGGTGGAGGAGCCTCAGGGATCGTCGGCTGTCAGCGGATGGTTTGGTCAGTGATCTATGGCCTTGAGGGTCCAGCTGTTTCCTCGAATGGTGGCAATCCTCACGATGAATGGTTTAGCGTGGGAATTCATCATCAGAAGACGTGATGTATTACGTTCATTAGATGCTTAAGTCTAAACCATCAACAGGTGAATGAATGAAGAAGGAAGCAAGGAAAGAAGGAAACAAATGAACGAAGGAAACAAATGAACGAGTGAATAAGTAAGTAGGCTAATGAATGAACGAACGACTAAATAAAAGAAAGAACGAATAAGACGGATTGAATGAAAGAGTGGATGAATGCGCTTTAATATTTAGGGCAAGAATACCTTATTGTTGACAAAATGAAGTAATCTATTTTTAGGCCTACAATATAGGCCTACAAAGAACTGGTAGTCAGAAAAAGAGACACACACGTAGACACAGACAGACACCGAGACAGAGAGATATGGACACAGACAGATAGACGGGTAGGCTACGGAAATCCGCTGAAATTCGTAGGCTACACGAGCCTGAAACGTAGTCATGTAGCAGCGTTACATTTAAAACTTAATTTCCTGTCTTATTTCAACACCGAAGCTTTCACTTAACAGCAGTCAACAAACCGTGGCGCTATACAAGTTCAGATTGATTGATTATGACAAGTTTCCGCCTCGTTTTTGTCATTTACGAAATAAATGATCGGAATTAAACGTCTTTGTCCAACAGTTAAAACCGCAAGGACGCACAAGCCCAACAGGCGCCCAATTCTTTACAACGGCTCGAGGCCCTGCCTTTCAAGGCTCTCTCACCCTGACGCTTAGGCCTACTGTGAAACCCAATACCCTTTGTGACCCAGTTGATAAGGGCAAAGCATGTACCCTGTGTGGGTCCTGGGTGGCCGAGTGGGTTGTAGCCCGCTCGCCGCGCCGGCGACGCGGGTTCGATTCCCCGGTCGGATCTTTACATACTGCGGGTTGCTCGGTCGCAATATAAACGTGGAGTCGACGCTGATATCATCTTCGTAATGGAAAAGAGTCGTTAAACCCATACATTTCATTTCCCTGTGTGGGTGGGAGGGTACAAACGTGAGAAGGAGTGATAATTGAGACCATACCGGTCTGCGAACTTACATTCACTAAATAACCCCTCTGCGCTTTGCAGTGAGGCAGGCAGGCCTGGGATTTAAAAAAGACGGCAAATACCTATAGGCTTACGCAGGGATAAAGCAAGCACAGGTATAGAAACAGACATTTACACGGACAGGCAAGCGTGCATAGATGACAAAGCCAACGAAGGTATGCAGGTATAGGAAGGCATGAAGTATTTGTCTACCACTTGCCTGCTTTGACCTCTCAACTCTGTCTATATTTAGGCACATAGGCCTATATCATTTTACCCTGATGCGTCAACTCCATTATAGACTACTTTGTCTTTAGCTTCTACCCTATACACCTAATTCACTATCTTAATCTAATGTAATCTAATCTAATAGGGTATCCTGGGTATGGTATGGTATGGTACGGTATAGTATTGTATAGTATAGTAGACCTATAGTATAGGCTACATGTAGTTATAGTGTAGCCTAGTATAGTATAGGCTACTATAGTATAGTATAGTGTAGTATAGTATAGTATAGTATAGTATAGTATAGTATAGTATAGTATAGTATAGTATAGTATAGTATAGTATAGTATAGTATAGTATGCTTATGGAATAGTACAAAATAGTATAGGCCTAGTGTTATATTCTAGAGTAAACATTACCTATAGGCCTATTCAATTAATCATGTCTTCCAGAAAAATCATCATTTGAGCCCTCAAGAATCAATAAAATTACGGAGCTTCGTCATCTTGTTCACCATCATCATCGTCTAATCATCATCATCATCACCATCATCATCATCACTATCATAAATCATCATCACCATCACCATCATCATCACCTTCAGTCATCATCGTCGTCGTCATTATCGTAGTCGTGATCATCATTGCATGCTTGATGCATCAACGGCGCCATTAAAGTTATCCACAAGTGTCACATCCTTATACAAAAATTATTTTCAGCTCTCATCTCAGGTTCATTCTCATTTCACAAGATACTCTTTCTCGTATTGCCGTAGGCCTACTTATGCTCGCACTAACACTCGCTTGTTTTCTATTAAATCTACTGGGATCACCACTTCGGAAAAAATTCCAAAGGAAATAGGGCCTACGATTGTGCCCTAGTGTTTGGGCTTTTAAGAAGAAATTTAGCGCCTTTATAATAGAAGGTACCTAATATAAGTAGAGCGCTGTTCGCTCATTGTATGCATTGCAGTAGGTCTCTCTTCTGTATACAGTTAAGCTTTTGTTCTTTTTTCTTTTTCATAATTGTTTATGTATCAACAGCGTTGAGCTTTTCAGTTTACATTTATTTTGTGTGTTTGTTTCTCCTCCGTCTCTCAGCTTAAGTTGCTTGATTCTGTTTTGTCAGTTTTGTTAATCAATGCGTTGATTTTTGGCACGATTTCGTCATGGCCACCTCACATCGTCAGTTCATTATATTAGTTGGCGTCCCTAGACAGCGGGATTATTTTATCCCTTTAGGGCCCCCTTTTTGTAACCAATGTTCAAGATGTGTTAACCTGTTATACTTCGGTTGCAAATAAAACATTTGATTGATTGATTGAAAATTTGATAGCGTAGGTTACCCCACTTCATCGACCACAGTTGCATCCACCTGACCGTTCGTTTGTCAGCGCTACACATTGACAAGATAATAATTATGTAACCGTGTACGAAAGTGAAAAACGGGTGTTTTAGTTTAGTCGAGATTCATTCGACGCTGAGTCTCTACGATGAATGGAAATTATATTCAATTTTTCTTAATGCTTTCAGTCGAAGTGACAAATACCTATAGCCTACCATCAGTAAAGTAATAGTACCAATAATAATCCAGATTTATATAGCGCCTCGGAAACCCAGTTTAAAAGGAAATTGGTGAGGAAAAGCGAGTCATTAGTTTTGCTCTTTATTAGGGAGGAAGGTCATTCTGAACAGAGGCGGCGGCATTTGCAGTTTAACGTCACTGTGCGTAACAAGGACCATTAGCGACGCCCTCCTCCTTTATCCAGGCTTGGAACGGAGGGGTCAATCACAGCAATGTTGGGCATGATGCCATGAGCAGACGCAGTTTGTGAACAAAACAACCAACGCGATCTGCAAGAACGCATTGAGCGAGATGAAGTTGCAGATTTGCGTATTGTTTGAGAGATAGGCAGTGCCTAAAGTGTGGAAAAATAAGTGCCTGGACGCAGTGGCGTAGCCAGTTATTTTGTCATGGGGGGGGCAGTGGGGTGGCAGCTTAAAATGATGGGGTGGCTACCGTTGGCAATTAAAGCGTGCATCGGCATCGGTATATTGCCATAGACTATGTATTTTTAGATTTTGGATGTATTACAGTATTGGACATAATACGCATGCAAGCCTCACTAGCCTGTCTGTCCCACAGTGCACTATAGTGGCCTGTCCCACTTTCCCATCACCCACCCTATAAGAAGTTGTACAGGTTGTTGTATAAAAAATAAAATAAGTCAGAAATTATATATATACCATTCTTTAATTCTTTATCACTCGTAAAAGTAAAAAGTAAAACAAACGCAGGGATTGGGGGGGGGCAGCTGGGGGGCAGCCCTTTCATTTGGGGGGGCGGCTGCCCCCCCTCCCCCCCCCCCCCGTAGTTACGCCACTGCCTGGACGCCCCTTATACCACTCCAAAAGAAGTGCCTGCATGGACGAATCTTACCTTTCTAGTCTGTGCTCGACAATAAGTGGCTGGATGGCGTTCAGATTTTAAAACAAGTGCATGGACGCCGTCCATGACCGTCCAGGTACACTTTAAGCCCTGGAGGTAGGCTATTTAGTGACATTTCCCAGTTGTACTTTGGAAACTTATAAGAGATCTTGTATAGACATAGTCATGGAAACATGCAGTGTTAGGTAGCCAGTGCAAGACTTCAGGCATATAGCCTATAGGCCATTGCACATTGATCCCCATCAATGAAAGCCATGGACGAAATTCTAATCCCGTGTTCTAATGTTTTCAACGCTTTTCTGTAGGTGTAAGAACGGTTACAGCGGAACATTCTGTGAGTTTGATAATCCGTGTCGAGAGGACTTTGATCATTGTCTGAATGGTGGAACATGTCGCGTCATGGAAAGTCTGAGCGGAGTGTATGCCAACTGCACGTGCCAACTAGGTCAGTGCTTATTAGTATACAACTGTGTTAAAAAATTGGATGAATCAATTTGAATATCAGACAATTAATTCAAGGACTTAACCTAAAGATATTTTTGTACTGTTACATTTCTCACTCACTTTAAAACGCTTGCACTGTTGCAAGTGAACACACATTAATTAGCCTAATATTGCTTAGCATTATCCTCATGAGTAATAGCCTACATGATGTATTATACCGTTAAGTTCTATAGTTAAGATGTTGATTTATCACGTATTCAATGTCTTTGCATATAAAGTAGTTAACCTATCGTATAGCGCTGTTTTTCCTTAAATAATTCTTCATCACATTGCCTAACTCTATAAAATGCAAATAGGTCCCTACTAAGTGGGACTTTGTCACTTTTGGAGTGCCTATTGCTCCCCAAACTGCACCCCAATGTCACTACCGAATGAGAGGGCTTGCTCAACACTTGTGTAACACTATGTGTGCATACTTAATTTGTGGAAAATAAATGCTTTTGAATTGAATTAAATATTATTAATGAATTGAATTGATATTGGCAATTAGTTTAAATTACATTAAAATTCAGATAAGTTTAATTAAACGACTACTTGGGAAATTGGTTAGTAAGATAGTTTTTCATTCATTCATTCATTACAAGAATTTATATAGCACTTTTTTTAGACGACTGCTCAGAGGCGCTCCCATTCTCAGCCTCACAAAAAAGCCAACAATTAGCTGCCTACCAGCAGTTAACTGATTGAACTGATCAAAGAATATTATGTGTAGATGTCTTGTAATTCATAGGTTTCGGTGGATCGATGTGTGAGATTCCGGATCCAATGAGCGCATGCGCTTCACAGCCATGTCTAAGCGGAGGAAGTTGCTCATTGGACGACACGCTCGACAAGTTTACATGCAAGTGCCTTGTGGGATATCGCGGTAAGAATTGTATTCGCTTCTCTTATAATTATTATTATTTCGTCTAATATTTAGTAATAGGGGATATTATAATAATATGCATTTAATTTCAAATTGACATAGCGTGGAATAATTACAGTTCAAAGTATTTTTGAATGATCACAAGTTATTACAGAGTCGACAAGCATCATGTCCTATACAACTTAATTTATCAATACCATCTGCGGATTGGAAGGTTGAGTTGGAGGGTAGTGGGTTTTATGCCCTATTCGAGCTAGAGTCGTGAATAAGCTGGTGCCCCGTGCTTGGCTTTCGAGTGGCGCTTTAGAAATTCCGAGATTCCGATTAGAGTGTTATCCATTACTCTAGACCATCCATCCATCTATTCATCCTTTCATCCATGCATCCATCCATCCATCCACATATTCATCAATCCATCCTTCCAAGCATATAGCTACCATTCATCTATAAGGTATATTTTGTTGGACAAGCTGTAAGTAAATAATTCAGATAGACTGGTTTTACCATGTATGCTATAGGAACGGTAATGAGTTGGAGAATTATTAAATGTACCCGAAGGTTTCTTGTGCGTCCTTAACCTTAGAACATTCTACAGAATGCAGTCATTTGTGGTTTTACCATGCTTCCACTTAACCCTTTGGAATACGTCATCTCCATTTGCTCCATATCAAATTCCAGCCGGTAGCCTTTTCTGAATACCTATTTCTTCTCTCGTGGACTTGCACAAATGGAGCACCTCTGAACGGTTCATATTAATATTACAGGTGCTTTTTAAGTGTATTAATACAATACAATACAATGTTCAGTTGAACCAGTTTACTATAGGGCTAAAGTTTCTGTTGTTTTACCAGGTAAGACCTGCGAAAACTTAGATCACTGTGCGTCACAGCCGTGCAAAAACGGCGCCACATGTCACGTGACAGAGATAGGCGGGTACACGTGCACTTGTGCATCGGGATTTTCCGGAGTGACGTGTGCTGAGGACATTAACGAATGCACGAATGGAACACTCTGCCTCAACCATGGACTGTGCGAAAACGTTTTCGGTGGATACAGGTATAAGGGCCTACCTATTTTACCTATTCTATTCTATTTATGGACTTGTAATAGGACTACTGTATCCCTATTAGAATTGTTATTATTTTATTTATGATTGCATCCTTTTTTAATTGTTATCTGCATTATTCCCTAATCTGACTTTCATGTCCCCAATGATATTCACAATAATATCCATAATGATATCCACAATGATATCCATAATGATATCCACAATCATATCCACAATGATATCCAAATGATATCCACAATGATATCCACAATGATATTCACAATGATATCCAAATGATATCCACAATGATATTCACAATGATATCCAAAATGATATCCACAATCATATCCACAATGATATCCAAATGATATCCACAATGATATCCACAATGATATTCACAATGATATCCAAATTATATCCACAATGATATTCACAATGATATCCAAAATGATATCCACAATGATATCCACAATGATATTCACAATGATATCCACAATGATAATCCACAATGATATTCACAATGATATCCACAATGATATCCACAATGATATCCACAATGATATTCACAATGATATCCAAAATGATATCCACTATGATATCCAAAATGATATTCACAATGATATCAAAAATGATATCCATAATGATATCCATCTTCATCATTGCCGCTTCTATTTAATGAAAAATTATTTTTATCAATCCGACTTCAATTTAGGAAGAATTCTTTTTGCCAATGGAACTTGTTTACAATGCAAACTAAAACCCGTGCAATGTTGAATAATTTAGAACGTTAAATTGACAGAATACTGATATATTAAAATAATTTCTTTGTTTCAGGTGTGCATGTAACTTGGAGTACACTGGAGTCCATTGTGAGTCCCGTTACGTTCCCTGCTCCCCAAGTCCTTGTCGCAATGGTGGAACATGTCGCGAGGTTGGAAGATACGAGTACCGCTGTGAGTGTCCTGCTGGTAGGTACCACTCCAGACATTATCATGTTTTATGTCCTTATAATAATTATAGAAACTGTTTTGACATTCGATTTTGTGCTTGTTTCTAGATTTCAGCTTCACTTCTTCTTAGTCTACAGAACTCAAAAGGGACTCCCAGACATTTAGCTGCATCCTCTTAGATTCTCTGATCGGCATGACCTCTCCTAGTTCCCGCATCAGGGCAGCCTTGGCTCAAACCATATGCGTCGGTTCGCTCTCACTTTTTCTCTGATGGTCTTTTCTCAACTGTCTGACGCCTCAAATTCTGCTTTTTTTCGTGGGTCAATCGCACTGGGAGTGCTTCTGAAAGGCTTTTGCTGAGAGTAGCGCTTTATCTCATATTCATACAATACTTGCATCCCTATAATTATAGTCATTGAGTAAGCTTACACTGAGTTGATGGAAAGATCTTACGGCAAGGAAGAGGCATATTAACACCTCTCCTGTGGATGCTATATAGGAAATGAAGCCGCACTGTTATTTCATAGCCTATACGCATTGCATGGCTTTCGCTGATGAGGATTATCTTATAGGACTGTTTCTACAGCCTGACTTGTACTACATAATGTAGGGTAAGTAAGCTACACATTAACGTGGATCGAATCTATACAGGAAATTTTTTCTTTGATAACTACTATTAAGAGTGAGGGAAAGTTGCCAATCGGTATAAGAAGCACACAGTAATTATTTGGTGATTATTGTGGAACATCTTGAGGCTCCCCAAAGACTTTGAAGTTTTGCTATATGGGTCCTGTACACATTCGGCCCTGTTTGTACACTTCTAGCTATTTATTAACCGCTAGGTCAAACGAAACACCTGCCATTAATAACGATACCTAGCCAGGAAGTCAGGCAGGTGTTCGCTCGTCCCCCAAGGCCTTTCTCCGGACGCCCTCGTCATATCCTCTCTAGTACCACTTGAAGCAACTCGAGATCTTCCGAAGTCCTATCAACCCATAGCTTTGCGTCTCATTGCTATATATCTTTGGAGATGTTTCAGCTGCCCCCGATCGTAGATGAACAATTAAACCGAACATTTGATGTTTGTCGGCAAACAAAATAGTCATAGACACATTGTCATATCTTGAAGAACGTGTTGGCCGTTTCTTAAAGTATACGCTTGGCTGTAGTCTAACGGTCTAACCCTTCTTATCTAGAGGACTTCCAGTCCAAGTGTCAACGTCTAGCAATTACATTTGTCCGATCTCCCATTGCTCTGTTCCTATAATCATAACTCGTCTCAAGTTCTCTTAAATACTATTTTACGGATCCGTATGTATAGGCCTACCATGTCACACTTTGACTCTGTAACTAACAATCTCCCCGATCTCCATAAATCCTACATTACTATATAGCAAAATTGCTACTCACCCAAAACCGTCTGCCTCAAGGTCCTCATATCTTTAGGACCGCCGATAGGGAGGTAGCGAGGGGTAAATGCCTGTGGGGCCCGGCCACTTTTAGGTCCCATGCTAAGTATAAGTATAAATATAATTTTAAAATATGTATAAATTATGCTTTTTAAAACTGCAGATAGCCTACTTAATTACAATCAGTCTAAACTTCAAATTAACGACTGAGTAAATTCCTAATTGTAATAAAATTATGTAAATACGATATCATAGTTTCTAACCGCAATTTCATAATTTCAGGTTTTTTTCTCCAAAAATTGTTTTCTCATGCATGTAAGTCTTAAGATAGTTTAAGAACTGCTGACATGGGCGCCCGCAGAAATTTTTGCAGGGGGGCAAAAATTTTAAGGTTGTTACGGTTAAATTTCCTAGTCGCAAGAGCTTAAAAATTGCAAAGCTGGAAAGTGAGAACATGGGTATTTTTCGAAGAGGTTTCTTAATGCCTATTTCTCGGTCTCATTTAGTGTAGGCCTATCATTTTCAATATGAATAGATTGCTTATTGCGAAGAAATTTATTAAAAATCAAAAGTAGAATGTTAAAAAGTAGGTCTTTGAAGGGGCGCTATATAATGAATGAATGAATAAATGAACGAAAAACAGGTATCAGTTTTAAAGGGGCAAGTGCTCCATCAAGTTACTTCTATATTTTAATCGTAATTTCTTAACTTTTACAGTGCCACTCCAAAGTCAATTGTAGGGCACCATCTTATTCAGAAGTGCTGCATGAAGTCATCAGGCTGCTCAAAGGGCAGTCAAGAGAGAGGTTCGATTCCGATAGCCAGAGGATCAGATGCTAATGCAGGTGTCGTTTAGGAAGGTGGAGGATCCCGAGGATCAGTAGAATGGGGTATCAACTCTTTTGAACAGACGAGACGTTGGTTTTGGGAGAAAATCTCGAGGCGAGGCGTGGTAATCAGAGCCAATTATTCAAGTTTCTCTACAGCTTGACCTACTTAAATTCTGTAGGGCCTACTGGCACTGTCTGGCAGCTTGCAAAATGGACAAAATGCAGCCTGACTTTAAGCAGACTTGATTCCATATATAACGCTGGTGAATATGTAGATCTCTTTTACTTAATTTCAATGGGCTGTGAATAAATTTCAAATTTTTACATTAGTACAATTTATTGATAATTAATTTTTGTGTAGTTGTGAAGAAATGCATTAGCCTACAGTGAGATTCCAGACAAGCAGGCCGTAATCGATAGGAATACTAATTGTATGGGCACCCATGGGAGAGTTAAAAGTCATTGTTACCGTTTTCAGCAAGAGCTTGAAAAAAATTCAAGGTAGAAAATTAAGAGCTTCTTTATTTCTAAAGAGATTATATTACTTGAATTTCTGACTTTCACTTGTGTATCATTTGTAACATTAGTATTTCAATGGGAAGAAATTTCTTAAACCCCAAAAGTAGTAGTTAGAAAAATAGGTTTCAATTTTCCAGGGTGGGCAAGTGCCCCCCCTTGCCCCTATGTGCGGGCGCCCATGACTGCTGACTGCTCTGCCCAAAGACCCGAATTCCTCTCGTCTGCCTTGCCTGCATATATGGTATCTACACTGCAAAAACTACTACGTTACATGGAACGTACTAAGTAACGTAGTAATACGTTCTATATGCACTGAGTAAGTATACGTTACATTAGCGTAGTGATTTTCTAACGTAGTTCACCTACGTCAGTTATTTGACGTAGCCAACTACGTTCTCCCCCTTTATTTAACGTAGCCAACTACGCTCCTACTCCTTTATTTAACGTAGTTCAATATGTTGGAATCTAACGTAGCCAGTACGCTCCCACCCCTTTATTTAACGTAGTTCAATATGTTAGACTCTAACGTAGCCAGTACGCTACCATCCCTTTATTTAACGTAGTTCAATATGTTAGAATCTAACGTAGCCAGTACGCTCCCACCCCTTTATTTAACGTAGTTCAATATATTAGAATCTAACGTAGCCAGTACGCTCCCACCCCTTTATTTAACGTAGTTCAATATGCTAGAATCTAACGTAGCCAGTACGCTCCCACCCCTTTATTTAACGTAGTTCAATATGTTAGACTCTAACGTAGCCAGTACGCTATCACCCCTTTATTTAACGTAGTTCAATATGTTAGAATCTAACGTAGCCAGTACGCTCCCACCCCTTTATTTAACGTAGTTCAATATGTTAGAATCTAAAGTAGTCAGTACGCACCCATCCCTGTATATAACGTAGTTCAATACGTTAGGCATTAGTAAGTAGGCTCTAGCCCCTTTCATTCTTTAGGCACACATTCGTAAAATATATAACACAACAAATATCTCAAGAATTTACCCAGTGCCAAACAAAAGCTGTAAGGGCGCTATATAAATTCATAAAATGAATATATGTATATAATTCGATGTAAAAAAATTAAAATCAATCAATCCATAAACCAAAAAATTACCATCAATCAACCGTTTATTGGCTTAAGAACAAGAGAAATCAGATTAAACTTATAAACAGTAAGTGCAAAAGTAACTTGTTGCTGACGCCCACAAAGGTTAAGAAAATTCGAAAAATGTTGATCTCTCTATTTCCCATGCACAAATTTACACACGGATAAACAATTAGTTATGGTCAATGTGATTAAACAAACTTAACATTATCTGGATCACAAAATAGCCTGCAAGTGCAACTGAAACAACAGCAGAACATTGCAGCATAGTATAGAAAAAACTACAGAAGTGCAAGCACATCATAACATCCATAACTGAAACTTATATAATCCTAAAAGCACAACAATAAATAAATTTAATTTTATGTAAAAAATGTTTAAATTCATCTTTAAAACGAACCATGTGCAGTCTATTTGTTTAGAATGAGGAAGAGCTCCAAAGTGATGAACCTTAGCACTTATTTGAAAATTAACATTGTGCTGGTTCGTGCACCAGGGATTTGATATTAATACAAAAGAACTCTCACTTTTACAGAAATATTTATCAAATAGTGAAGGAAGAAGTCTATAATCATAGCTGTACATGAGTAGTCCAATTTGCTATTATATTTTATAATATCACTCAATTTTAATATATTGTTTTCGTTAAACAATATTTAATTATCAATTAATAAATTTATTAATCATTAATTAATTAAACAAATATGCAGTCCAATCAATATCTAAGCAAGACAGACCAAGCATTCAAAATCCATCAACATTTTCACTACATTAAAACCGCATATATAAATTTCATATACTTTCATATATTTCCAAGATGAATTCGAAATACACCTGCACTTGGTTATTATTTGAGCACGGATAGAAATCACATAGTATTAAAGACAAAACAAATGCAAAAATAACCACATATCACTAAACGTCAATAAACTTAACATCTACTGAGTTCATGAACCTTTGGGAGAAATTTTCAAACTTTAAAATTAAAGAAGTCTTTTTACTCCAAAAAATTCAGAAATGCTAAAGCGTTCAATGAATACACCATATTAAAAAACCTAAAACAGTTAGAAGAGATTATCGATGCCACCCGATTGCCAAGTCATCTTGGTATTAATTCTACTATAAAGTTAAGTACATGGTACCACCTTATTCACAAGTGAAGTACTGTTTTGCATCAGTTAAAAGTGTTCTCCAGAGATCGATAGGGCTTATCCCGTTAAAGTCCCAGTCCGATAACTAGACAGACGAACAGCAGTTGCAACGACGAGTTCAGTTGAGGATGAGAAAGCATCGTTGTTCTGTTAAGAATTATTGAAGCGCTGAGACCGATTCTGATTGAAAAGCCTGTAGGGTAATAAGTCATGGAGCCCTTGTTGCAAAGGGCTGTTGGTATGGCGGTATTGTTGGATGAACTCTGAGCCTTTCCTCTGACTTGAGCAACGATCTGACCTGTTTGAATCAAATGAAAGACAATTTTTATTGAACGTGTCGAATTCAGTGGTTGCACATTCAAAACAAATCAAATATAGCTTATAATGCGAAATAAACCATAAACCAATTCGACAGAACACAAAAATACACTGTAAACAATCTCAACAGCATCACATGAGAAAATCAGGTGGATCATCAAAATGGGTTAACCAGAAAGGAATAGGTTCCGCTTAGCGGAACCTAAGTCAATATCGTAAAACTAGAGATGCAGGAAGGAAATTCATACAGTAGAAAAGCAAGAAGTTCAAGTAACGAATGGGATATGGCATATAATAAAAGACACAGAACACAGATCGTCAGCAATACGCCAAACCAAAAAGAAGAAAATAAAAATTAATAATGTCAATAATTACTAAGATTATAAAGTGACATTAATATTCAAATCAAATGGAACCTATGGTATACAACTATTATTTATTAGCACAGACATTGGGTTTATTTATAACAAAGAAAGGAAACAAAGAGAGAGGAAAGTCTGAGAAGGATTTTTACAAAGAGAGCGGAGGGTAATAAGTAGTATACTATTTCCATAAAATATTTTCATTATACATTGAAATGAAATCAAATCGGTTCATCAATTTAAACTAGTCACTAGTCAGCTATTACAATTAGTTCCTCATTAGCAATATTAAATAGACCTGTGGTCAAAGAAAGTGTTGGAGAGGAACAAATTAGTGCAATTTGCAAGTAATATATTTTTCAAAATTGAGGATGTCATCTATAAACCATTTACACACACACACATATATATACATATGTATAATAAGAACAATATAGGATAATAAGGTACTCGACAGAAGATGCGCAAGAGCATAAGATTGTACACCTTTAAAGTAAACATACTGCATACTATTATTAAGAAAATCAATAAATCAAGCTTTGCTAATTGCTCAAACTTTCGAGGATTCACGGTTATTTGAAAAAGATTATGATTGACCATGTCACAAGCCTACGAGAAGCCAAGAAATCCTTGTGAGAACTGGTCATTGGTCATCGCAATGACTAAGGGTGATTCCGTGTCAATTCAACCAAATTTCCAATCAAAATTGACATGACAGACTCGGATTTACTTGAAATTCAAGCTGCACATATGGGCAATTCCAATTTCAGAAGATTTTTCAGCTGTTAAAAGACCGTGAAAGGGTCAAGGTCAAGAAGGTTTAAGTGCTAAATTGTCAAATATGGTCTCTATTTGAAGCTTGCAGTCATAAACAATCTAATCAACAAGTCCATCAAAAGAGCTGAATAATGAAATCAGGAACACCTTTCTAGCTCTCATACAAGCTGAGATACAAACATCCACAGGAAAGAGGTCGAAGAGGGGTGGGTAAAATTTAGACAACCCATAAATCTCTGAAAATTGTTGGCCCAAAAAATTTATTTTCCGGTTTTTACATGTCTCACATAGACCAACAAGTGAGCCAAATACCATGGTAACCTGAGTTGGTCAATGGTCATGAATGTCAATCATGTTGGTTGAAATGACGTGTAATCACCACCCTTAAGTTAGATTACATGTTCAAGAGAGCCATACATGTACACTGTTGTACAGCGACCCAATTTGAATCCATGCTGTTAACTATAGTTCTTAAGATATTCAGTAACTCTATCAGACATCTGTTTTTCGAGAAGTTTTTTAAAAAAAGATAAAGAAGATACAGATACACGTCGATTGTTATTTAACTTGGCCTGCTCACCTGTTTCATAAATGGGCATAACGTTAACAATTTCTAATTTGGTTGGAGACCTGACCTGGAATAAAATGAACATGATTATTTGCTGATGATCATTGATGCATGCCAGTATGTGAGACAAATATCTGATGCTTTGTAACTTTACCTTAGTGTGACCAGTGTGAAAATTGTGGAAAAATAACTTGGAGTTTGGACTATGATCTAATTGGAATTGGGAGGTGTAAAAAACATACTTTAACATAGGGCTCTAAGAAAGACTAAGGATTGAAACCTCCAATTCCCCGGCAATTCTCACCCTGACTGTGATGGCAATAGGATTTCCATGAAAGTTTTTGGAAGTGTTTTTCAGTCAGGGTGCATATTAGATGCCATCTCAATAATATCAGACAAACAAGACACGATTTTGCCTTACAATAAACCTTTAGAAAGGTGGTCTTAAACTGAAGCGAATGACATTTTATGCATAGAAGTATCCCAAAGGAGAAATGCGTTATTAATGTTGACAGTTTTAGGCTTAGCAATACGTCGCGAAGAGGAGTTATTGTTAAAAAGTTAATATCTTCTACAAAAAGGGGAAAAACCTAAAAATTAATACACCATTTTATTCAGTTTTAAGAGCTCTTTCCAAGGGTATAAATTGAATGGCAGTTAATTATTTTGCACTAAGACTATTTCATGAGAAAACCTGCCATTTTCTGAAGAAAATGCAATTTTTCGTAGCTTTGGCCTACTTATAGGGGTTGAATACAATAATATTTTTCAAAAGTTTTTCCACATTTTTGACCCCATGTCATTGGGCACCTTTTGGTTGAGCTATTTACTTTTCGGAATTCTGATTTTTCTTGTTTTCACTCCACCATAACGAATATCAGTAGAGTCACAGAACACTTTCTTAAACCTCATTATTCTCCAACACCTACATCCTATAATGGCAACAGAAAGATGGAGGGCTTCTACCAGTACCAAGCAAAGGAGCTCCAGCTCTTGCGGCAGTTATGCAGTTGGCACAGTGCAACTGTGCATTCGTATTCCATGACCTTTTCATGTTCATGAAGATGCTCATATAAACAACTAAATCTTGTCTGAGCTGAATGTATTGCTGCTGAATGGCAGATAAATAAGAACAAAAAATGGGACACGATTGTGTATGTTCTGTGCCTTGTGACTGGGAGTCACATGCTTGCATCAACCTCAAGCTTCTGACGAGCGACCTTGGACAAGTTGCTCATCCAGAATTGTCTTTGAGGAAGGAAATGGGAAACCACACCTCATCTCATCTCATCGCAAGTGACTTTAAAGCCATGGCCCTGCCTTCGGGCATAGAACTCATCAATCCTCGTCATCATCAAAGAGAAATGTCACAGCACACAGAAAATATGATATAGACAAGAAATATAAGACAATAAATGACTACTGAGAGAAACTTATGTGGTCACATTATCTCGCATATCAAAATGTGCTCAGTAAAAGAGTCGAATTGACACAGGAATAGTAAATAAAAGAAGGAAACTTGTGAAATCATCTGTATTTCATCCATCATTTTCAGTGAGTATGTGAGACAGCTTTATCACAAGCTCGTATAAAACATTAGAATAGACCAGGAAATGTTTAAAAAAATAAGCAATCTAAGGCACTTATGAGAGACATGCCTAAAGGAAGCCTGAGAGACAGTATTGGGAAAAAGTGTCGTCAACTTCACTTTTTCATAGTCTTGACACATCATGTCAAGAGTCTATTCATTGTCATCACAAGCCAAAGCTACCCATCAACAGCGCATGGTCAGTGAATCATAGCAGGAAATTATATTATAGCATTGTACATGCCATTGTCAACCCTGCAGTACCTCAAAGAAAATTTCCTTGCCAATAATTATAACATGTTTTACTTTCCATTTGCACCAGGAAATATTACTGAGTGTAAAGAGAGTAAAAGTCATTTGCCCTATATGGTTACCAATTCGTTGTCGGACATAATGGCCAATTGGTTAAGAGTGCTTGCCTTATAACACTGAAAATATGGGTTAAAACCGGTCCTGAGACAATTACTGTCTTTATGCACATTGAACAAGTTCTACACTCACAACTGCTCAGCATCATCCACCATCGATAATTGGTTATATAGTGGAACTCAGAACATGGACAATAATAATAATAAATATTAAAATAAAATAAACAGCCAATTTTCATAAAAATACACATGTCCAGGAAAGAAAAAAATACATACAGCTGGAACTGTGGAATGTGAACCGTACTTCTACAGTTACACCATCATTGCAGGAACTTGCTGAGGACAGAAGTATCGGACATCAGTGTTCCAGACCAAGCTGAAACATTTTACGAAAAAAGTCTTGATTAATAAGTTACTTTGACAGAATATGCTAATGCAATAAAAACAAACAGAATTCAATATTACAAAATACTTCTTCTCTAAAAGCTCAACAAGATATAAAAAAGAGTAGGACTGGTACTTATTACACAGCTCTCATTCACCGCAAATAACGGTGTGGGTAAAAAATCAGATATTGGTCGTTCGAAGCAGCAAACTTTTCATCAAACACTTAACCACTTATTCAATGGTGTAGGCATGAAATGGTTGGGTTTATCAACAGAGAAGTTGTTGAGAGCAACCGAAGACAGGAGAGGATGGAGAAGAATTGTCTGCAATGCGACCAACCCTCGTGGCGAGGACGTTTGACGGCAAGACAAGGCAGGCATAAAATTATCAAAATTTCCCAGTGTTTTATCACAGACAAAATAAATGCTGGAATATACAACAATAATAATTACTCTGACAAATACTGGATGACCTTCCTCAGACTCTAAAACAGCACAAGACCATGCCTAAATATGTAATGGGCAATCAAAAAAGGTAAGCAAATGTAAACCTCATCAGACAAATTGAGACCAATGCCTTGACTGACGCACACTCTTGTTCCAGGAATTAAGCACAAAACTGCAGTTAATACTAGACTCTCAGAAATGTAAAGCTTAGTATTCAGCAATGAGTTCTGTCCTCAATGGTCGTACCGATATTTTGAAGTTATGGACAGAGGCTGCAAGTTCTTTTTCGAAATGGGACTTAGCTTCATAACACATACACCAGGATGTGACAGTGGACCATATGTGGGGTCGGTGGTATAGTGGTGGCATATTTGTGGGGCGCGGTGGTATAGTGGTGGCGTCGTTGCCTTGAAGCCGTAAGGCTCGAGGTTCGAATCCACCTCAAGTCGCCGCATAGGGACCTTGGGCAAGTCCTTCACTCGCAATTGCTTAGCGCTTCGGCAGTGTCCGCTCTGCAGTCGGGAGCGCTTCTGAGTAAAGAGCTTGAAGGGGCGCTATAACAAGTGCACATACTAACAAGTGCACATACAAATATGTGCCAATAAACCATACTATTTAAAGTGATGTTTAGGCAAAAGTTCTTCATTTGGATGGAAGTATTTGTCATCAGTAATGATGATCAAGAATGAGATAAGTTTACAAGTCAGCATGTGTCGAAGAGAGAACAAGAACATAACTTGTATCAAATAATCGATGAGCCTGAGGAGTTGTCAGTGTTCAATAAACTCAAGCACTCTTTAGCCAACAAGTCGGAGGAATATTCCTCATTAAACACCAAGATAGCTGCCTTCTTTCTAAGCTTCGAAAGGGATATTCACTCATGGTTGACTGTTTTTGTCACTATGCGAGTAAATGACATGAAACAATTACAAATCAATTTCCAAAACAATATGCAAATGCTTATCAAGTAGTGATTGGAGGATAAGTGCCACCCATCAAGGATGTGGTCAACACCACTCTGATGACGCATTCAGTCAACCACACTATGATCAGTGAAATGAAAGACACATAGCTTATTAATAATGCAAAAATTCTTTAAGCCTACAAAAGCTAGATTGTTTATGCCATAAGCTAGTTTTGCGACACATAAATCTGCATGCTTCCATGCGTGCCTTTCAAACTATGAGTTAAGAACTTTGACCTGGGGTCAACTCTGCGAGCTAAACAAAATTTGCGATACAATTGGCAGAAAACTTTCAAAAATATTTTTCCCCCTTTGCAGGTCAAATAAATTGAAACATTTTTAGGTTTGAAGTTGCAAAATACCAACTTCATCCAAGTTAATTACTGTTGGCAGGTGGATCGGTATATCACACAATATTTTTAAAAACTTGATGGAAAATTTAATTGTTAATCACTGTAACAGTTTTCAGTTTTCAATTGCACCTGGAAGCACTAGTACAACACATTTGCCACTAGTTCTGCAGCTATTCACATGAAACCTTGCAGTTAGACAAGACCAACAAACCCAACCCCACCATGAATATGTGGTGGCTGGGTGTTGGAGATAACCAATATTTGCCATGTCACTAAAAATATCCAGGACAACGGCGGCAACTCTAGAGGGTGGTTGCTGGGTGAGACAGGGTGGAGTGGCAGAATGATGCAAAAAACAGAAATTTCCCAGGTAAATCCGGGTACCGCAGATACTCTTGCATAAAATACAAACATCATTTAAATAAACGTGTTTACACAAATGCCTATACATAATATATATATAATATATGTATGCATGAGCACTTGCTATAGTGCCCCTTCAAGATTCTACTTCGAGGAGCTACCAACTACAACACGGACACTGAATCTGAGTTTCACTCTGAAGCACATGAGGAATTGTGAGGAGTTGCCCAGGGTCTCTACGCGATGGCTTGAGATTCTAATCTGCAACCTTCCGCTACAAGGCACCGAGCATACCCTTGCAACCACCGCACCCCACAATATATATGTTCACACACGTCATATCCCGAAGTTGTTAAACTAAGGGCCGAAAGTGGTTTGAAAAAGAAGCCGGGTCTGAGTTTTAGCGACTTATAAGCAGTCATGTGAAAATGTGACAAAAATTGCTGTATTTAACTAAATGTTGGTGATTGGTATTGAGTTCAACAAATAATACATGAAAATGTAATGAATTCAAAACCTAAATCTGAAAGACTTAAACACACAGCGCCTTCGTGAGGTTATTGTAAGGCGCTATATAAATGTTCATATAGATACATACATACATACATACATACATACACGACCCGGCAAAGGAGGTCGTGAAAATCAGTGCTGGTTCGCAGACCCGGACAGACCCGGTTCACTTTCAGCCCTGGTTAAACTGCACAACTCTTATCCACTGCTAACAATTGTGTGAACAGACATCAGATGATAGTCTTTTCAAATACCAGACTCTCAAGCAGTTTGACACTTAACTCAACATTGTAGGTATGAATTGATTAAAATCTCCATTGTATTCATTTCACCACAGACATAATTAATGCAGGAATCCAGAGCAACAATAAGCATCACTTTGCCAAATATTGCATGACTTTCTTCAGACTCCAATACAGCACAACAGCCAGGCCTAAACTGGTGATGACCAATCAAAACACGTGTCTACTTTGTATAGGAAACAAAAGAAATGCAAAAATGGGTATTTACCGCAATGAACACCAGCTGCATCCAAAATTAGCTGCTGGAACCATGAAATGAGGAGCATTCTTCTAGGAACTCCTGGAACTCGTTGAGGAAGATAAATGCATTGGAGATTCAAATGCCAGGTTTCAAATTCCAGGTCAATCTGAATCGATTTCAGAAAAAAAACTTTGCTATTCAGCCATTATGACATTATATGTAAATGCAACAAACGTAGAAGTAAAAATATTAAAGAATTTTTTCTGAAATCTTACTACGATAAAAAAAGTAGGACTGGAATTGAGCAAAAAATCTTGCAATTACAATTACGAGCAAAACACAGTAGACAATATAAATCTAATCAGAACTAAAAAATGCCTATGGCTGTCCGTAGATGCCTATCTGTGTTTGTCCATCTGTCCGTATATACCAGCAGTCCCACACACAAACCTATACACATGCACAGCCAACCACACAAAAATGCACTCCAACTTATACCCCATAGTAGCAGCACTTATTTTAATACAATTTAAAAACGTTGTCCATATAAACAACAAACACAGCTATGGAGCGGTTTGCAAATTTCAGTGATGAAGTGATGGGAGGGCGAAGCAGTGTAATGGAGGATGAGGAGCGTGTTGAACGAGGTGGCTGGATGGTGAACAACTGACGAAGGTAGAACGGCTGGGATGATTGAAGTGTATTGTAAGTGAGTGAGAGGACTTTGTATTCGATGCGTTCAGGTATTTTGAGCCAGTGAAGTGATTTCAGGACAGGAGTGATGTGGTGACGTTAGGGGGTTTTCGTCACTGCACAAACCAAGAGTGCCAACACTTGTTTGCAGTCTCTGTCTTAAGTATTTTAATGGCCATGTTGATTGGCCCCAGAGGTAAAACTTCTCATATAAACTCCAAAGCGACTTTTAATTCTGCTGCATTGTTTTGCCTGTAGATTGGAGAAATTATCTTACATAGCTGTCCACGTGATAATATATGGTTCAAATCCTGAGATTTCGGGTTCAAATCCTGATATTTTGGGCCAATGGTTGCTTTCCGTGAAACCAGGGCAATTGACATTGAGGAAATCCCCATTTCATAAAAAGTAAATTTCTTAACAATAGTCAAACATTAACTGTTTATCAGAATAAGCAACAATAATAGCCTTTACTCCAAGACCATGCTCATGAATTGTCTGAATACACAATTTTGCAGTCATTGACACCTTGGCCATTTCTCAGATATTTGAATTTCATTGCTGTAATAATGAAATTATTAACCTGACATATTCTTTATTTAAAAACCGCATCATCATCTTGCTAAGTGAATCCGCAGTGGCTTAAAGCTACAACGGTAATGTCAAGTTTATTTGATAACAATTATTTGATATGTGACTATTATACATAAATATCCAGTGAAAGTGACCTGAAAATCCATGCTTATGGCTATATAATATTGAAGAACCTTAAGGGCTCCTTTTTTGGCCCACCCTGTAGAAGTAGATCAACATAATGACCATTGAGCAAATTTACCTGGTTGCCACTGTGATAGCAACTACCATATGACATTGAACTAAACATTATAAACAATCTGATTAAAAATGTCCAAGCCCCTTTCATGCGCAAATACTCAACACTTTCTCTGGCACCACTTAGAAAACTGGCAACATATTTTATTATTATCACTGACCAGTTTAACACTTAAACACAGTTGGAAGATTATACCCACAAAATCTATTTTTATGAATGCACTATCAAATGAAAAAAAGTAGGAGCAAGTAAAATTCCAAATGCACTCAATAACGAAGACGTCAAGGTGACATCAAAGTTTCAACCGCTGGAGGGATTAGTAAAACAGGGAAACTTGCTGTATTTCCCAGACTACACAAAACAACTGCATCATAAAACACAAAAGATTAAAAATATACCAAGAAATATCATCAAGGAATCATTGGAAGCGGTTCTAAAAATAGCAGTGCTTTAATGAAGGCTGAGAGAAAGCAAAGGGCTAGACGTGTTAGCAATTTCATTTTCTCACAGCTTTGATCTGTCAGGGCTGAAGGCCAGCACATGTCCTCACTATCCAGTTCTTCCCATTAACAGTGCATGTTTAGTTAATCATAGCTAGAAGTTAGTTGTAGCATTGCACGAGTCAATCCTGCAGGACTTAATTGAAAATTTAATTTTATATCTCTGTAACATGCTTTATAATTATATATAAAAAATTAGCATGTCAGGGAGATTAAAAATATATAACTGTGCAAAAGTGTGCATTTACCATTATCAACACCAGCTCCTGAATAAACTGTTGGACAGCGTGAAGTATGGAATGAAAAGTATACCTCCATAGCTGTTCCCGTAGCAGAAACATCTAGAATAAATCAGGCACATCTGACTATCAGCGTTTCAAATTCGTCTTCAAGCTGAATCAGTCTAAGAAAACAGCTTTGTGTTAATATGCAGCTTCAGTACATTACGATACAACTGGCAGAAACTCTGAGGTAAGAACTTTGAACTGGGGTCATCTTTGCGAGCTAAACAAAATCTACGATACAACTGGCAGAAACTCTGAGGTAAGAACTTTGAACTGGGGTCATCTTTGCGAGCTAAACAAAATCTACATACCCACATACAAACCTACCCACTCAAAAAAACACCCACAGAGAAACACCCATAAACAGATGCACCCACACACACAATAATGCATTTCAATTATATCGTATAGCAGCCACACTCATTTTAATACAATTTTAAAACATCGCCAATTTAAACACCACTGAAGAGCAGACGAGGTGAGACTCTAGCCTGCAATTATCATTGGCACGAAAGAGTGTCATTGCACAGTTCTACAGCAACTAATCCATGATAAACTTGGTCTAGATAATCAGCGGCTCCAATCAATGGGGCTCCAATCAACTGGTATGCCCTCAAAGAGTGCGGCACAACTGGACAAATAGCCGGAAGAAAAAATGATGCTGCACAGCATTCCTTGCATAAAACCAAACTGTACTTACAGTGCTCATTGGGCATCGAGAAGGTCCTGAGTTTTCACCGGCAGAAAATAGCGGATAACCCATGTGAGTATTCTCATTTGGTATCTCTTCATATACCTGCAAAAATGAAGAAAGATTTGACAAGTGAGGATTTTCATTGATAATAACCAAAGAAAATTCACCCAAAGTACCAGAGAATTGCAGAAGAAATTCAAAGGTACTCATGTCTAAAAAACTGAAGATACCACTGTCATCAAAGACCATGCAACTCATCAACAAAAGAGACACTGATAATTTAGCAATCTTGACTTGGCATGGTGCCATGAGACATACTTGCAAATATGCAAGCCGAGGAATTCGCGCATACAGGAATCTGATTGAAATCCTTTTCTACTCCCAGGTCACTGAAGCCCTGCGGCTAGCTCTTCGCACAGTAACACAAATAGGCATAGAATATGCAATTACTTAGGGACATGACAGTGCCATCACCCAATTCAACTACAACCAACCGATGATGACCCTGGTTCACAGAAATCAGCTAATTCAACTATTACTGGACAAATAGATGGAAAATGCAAAAAGGATGCTATAACTCCTTTCATAATATCCTACTTAATCATTCATTCTATGGACTTATATAGCGCCCTTCAAGAAATCTTATCGGGCGCTCCGAGCCTAGACATGGCAAAAGACAAAAAGACTTGCGGCATTTATGAAACAAAATTTTATTGGTCAGATGTAATAAATACAACTGTACTTGAAGTGCCGATTAGAAGGTCCAGAGTCTTCACTGGCAGAAAATTCCAGATCACCTAGGTGAGTAATATCAGCTGGCAAACTGAACAAGAAAAACAAAGAGTTGACAAACTTCTAGCAACCATGGTTAGAACACATGCAGTCTGCACATGTATAGTGCTTGTCCACAAAACACTGCCCTTGATCTATCAATCTTAATCTTCTTGCAGCTTATATGGCAATACATTATGGCTGGCTTCTACCAGAGCTGAGCAAATGAGCTCCAGATTCTGAGGCAGTTCATGCAGTTGGTACGATGAAAATTAAACACACTCCACAACGAACACATGTTCACAAACATTCTCAGGTAAACAACACAATCTTGTCTGTACTGACCATTACTACTGACCTGGAAATGACGACAATGTCACAGCACAGCTAATATCAGATCGACAAGATGCATAGGGTGAGACCAAAAAATGAAGGGTGGCCGACCCTAAAAACCCAACGTTTGGCTGATATTTTTGCCAAAAGTAAGAATTTGTAAATGAAGTTTCACGGCCTTAAAGGTAAATCATATATACATAGAATAGAAAAGATTCACAAAAAAATGATAGTACTTTAGCATTGAGTAAGGCCATCCACTGTTTTTTTAACGATCCAAATACACAACGCAACAAAAGGTAACAAAAACTGAAGTTATTATTAAGTCACATCCAAATAATTGCTATAAAATATACAATATTGCTCCACAACAGCTGGAGTTGTACACATTGAACACTGACTGCACAGGGAACAAAATAATGATTATTAATGTTTTATGCATTCCAAAATATTAACATAAAACTTTAGCGTTTGCTTTTTTGACACTCCCTGTACAGCTTGTCCAACTGATATTGGCTGTGCTGTGAGGATTAGATTCCTGCATGCAACTTCCACAGCATGCATAATCATAAGCATGCCAGTCTCCTCCTGTGTATTTACATCTTTAATGTGTCCACCAAGAGTGCCAAGTGCCCACACTTGTTTGCAGTCTCTGTCTAAAGTATTTTAATGGCCATGTTGATTGGTCCCAGAGGTAAATCTTCTCATATAAAATCCAAAGCGACTTAATTCTGTTGTCGTGTTTTGCTCGTAGATTGTGGAAATTTTCTTACATAGCTCCCTCCCCACATGATAATATATCGGGTTCAAATCCTGAGATTTTTGAGCCATTGGCTGCTTTTAGTGAAACCAGGGCAATTGACATTGAGCCACTCTCCTTTCACAAAAAGTACATTTCTTAACGCTATTCAAGTATTAACTGTTTATCGGAACAAGCAACAATACTAGCCTTTACTCCAAGACCATGCTCATGAAGTGCATGAATACACATTGTTGCAGTCATTGACACCTTGGCCATTTCTCAGATATTTGAATTGCTTTAATAATGAAATTATTAGCCTGGCATATTCTTTATTTACCAACCGCATCATCATCTTGCTAAGTGAAACAGAAGTGGCTTAAAGCTACAATGGTTTCAAGTTTATTTGAAAGCAATTATTTGAGAAGTGACAATTATAATACGTAAATATCTAGTGAACGTGACTTGAAAATCCATGCTTCTGGCTATATAATATTGAAGAACCTTAAGGGCTCCATTTTTGGTCCACCCTGCAGAAGTAGATTACCATAATGACCATTGAGCAAATTTACCTGGTTGCCACTGCGATAGCAAATATCATGACATTGAACTAAACATTATAAACAATCCAGATGATTAAAGACTTTCGGTGACCTTTCAGCGCTTTAACGCTGTGGCCTTCACTGGATCTTTTGTTACAAAATAATAATAATAATAATAATAATAAAAATAATTGTAATATACTGACACAGAAATGTCAAAGATGTTCATATGAAACAGGCATATAGATAAATAAAAATAAATACATACATTGCTAGCAAAACATTTACAACATTCAGCAGGAAAGCAGAACTAGGGTAAAACTGTTGCAAAAGAAGAGCACTTGTTTCTCAACGAAAGAAATAGAGTGTTATTGTTACAGACCAGATAGCGTACCATTGTTACGGATGAGAAAGGGAGACGAAGAGACATTAGTACTGAATGTTTTGAGTATGAGCTCTCACCATTAGAAGAGCACTGCTTCTCAAACATCTGGCCGCTATCATCGTACGCTTGTTCTGTGCGCTTCATCGCCACCATCAAATTCTGGGCAGCTACAAATTAATTCAAAATCATAACGAGTTAGAAGCACAAGCCAATCATATCATCAATATTAATACCATATTATAATCATTATTATAAAAAAAAGCTATTTTCACTATTTGTGTAAGTTGACAGAGGCAGAATAATCCATTAAGGCTCTAGGATACAATGCATAAATTGGTTTCAAAGTTCTCGTGTCCATCATATTGCATATTAAAGACTCCTCAAAACTCAAGGCATCAAGGCGTGACTATGATTATAATTATAATCATCATCATTGTTAATATTAATGCAACATTATTATTATTACTATTATTAAAATAATTTATTCAAAGCAACATTTTTACAAGAAAAGTTGATCATCATCATCGTAATCATCATCACGATTAAACACCATCATAGTATATTAAAACATTATCAAGTTGTATTAATTCGTGCCTTATAAATCGCTCTATTCATTCCCAGTCTGTGGCAGCCGCATAGTTCATATCCTGCAATTCAGCAACGAGCCAATGTAAATGTTCACCTATATTTCAATAAAAATATTAACATCTTAGTCACAAAAATCATCACCAATATTACTCAAATACTGAGCATAATTTTTTGTCCATCTTTCACCAAATATCAGTCCTGTAATCATAGACTGAAGGGAAGCAGTGAGGGGAGGAAGTGAGCGAGTGAGGAAGGGATGGACGGAGGGAACAGGAGGTGAGAGGACGGAGTGAGGGAGGGACAGGAAGTGAGGCGACGGGAGGTGAGAGGACGGAGGTGAGAGGAGGATGAGGTGAGGAAGGAGGGAGAGGACGGAGGGAGGAGTGACAACACAGGAGGTGATGGGACGGGAGGTGATGGGAGGGAGGGAGGAAGAGAGTGGGAGGCAGGGAGGGAGGAAGGGATGGACGGAGGGAACAGGAGGTGAACGGTGGAAGATAGGTAGGGGAGTGATTGGAATTGAGGATACAGAAGGTGAGAGGAAGGAGGGAGGAAGTGTGTGAGAAGGAGGGACGGAGGGGGAGGCAGCGAGGAAAGGAGGGGACGGGAGGTGAAGGGACGGAGGTGAGGGGACGGAGTGAGGAAGACTGTGGGAGGCTGGGAGGGGAGGAAGTGAGTGAGGAAGTGAGTGAGCGAGGAAGGATGGAAGAAGAGGACAGGAGTTGAGCGGAGGAAAATAGGTAGGGAGAATGATTGGAGGTGAGGGGACGGGAGGTAAGGGGAAGGAGTGTATGAGAGGGAGGGACGGAGTAAATGAGAGAGGGAAGAGGACGGGAGTTGAAGATACGGAGGTGAGGGGATGGAGGAATATGGAGGGATTGAGGGAGGGAGCGAAGTGAGGGTGGGTAAGTAAGGGATTGTCCGGGAACCCCAGCTGGTATACAATACGTGAATAAAATACATATAACTGTAAAACTTGATTTAAGCATTAATACTTTGACTTACTTTTTGGCCCACTCTGTACATACCAAGAAAGATATGGTGTGCCGAATTCTCGGATGGACTACTGGCACTACTAACATCATAGATGAAAACACGTCCACAAATTCAGATGAATCTGGCAGAAACGCTTTGAATACTGGTCGACCTGCACAATGTAGACACAACGCTTTTTAAAATACAAGCTGATTTGACAGAATAGACATATGAAACAAAACACTTTTAAACATACAGGTGACTCCGTGTCGATTCTACCAAATTTACGACCAAAAGTGACATCAGCGACTCGGATTTACTTGAAATCTGGCACACTTGTTGAGTCACTGCAGACACCTGTAAACTCAAGAAAAAATCTTTTTGCAATTACATGCTGATATAAATGGAGACCCGACCCGCTCGACCTCGCATGATTGAATGCCTGTATCTCAGCTTCCACGAGACCTAGGTGTTCTTGGTGTCAATATTCAGCTCTTTTGTTGACCTATTTGAGTAGATTATTTATAAAGTTCTGTTTAAAAGTGTAACATGAAGGCCATATTTGACTATTTAGCACTCTAACCTTGACCTTGTCCCTTTCTTATATGAAAAATATCCTCTGAAGTAATCAGAAACGGGATCTCTAATGGTTCTCTCGCTATAATTATTTTCTACAATTACGCTTAAACTAAAGTTTAGATGTCATATATTCATCGGGTGATTACAATTTTAGAAAACTGTATATTCAAATTGGCGTAGATATAGATAAAATAATTATAGCAAGAGAATCATATATTCATTCATTCATTCATTTCGAGAATTTATATAGCGCCTTTTCAAGAAATCTACTCAGAGGCGCTCCCAGCCCAGCCACAGCTAAAAATGTAGGATTTGAGATACTTAAAAAATGCAGGGGAATTTAGCCTAGGCATAAGTCGCAGGTTAGTGGGAAGCCATTCCAGATAGCGGGAACCACAACAGAAAATGCTCGGCGCTGTCTGATAGAAGTGCGAGCTCGCGGATCCAAAAGCTCACCAATTGCCGCAGAACGAAGAGCTCGACGGGCTGCAAAGTCCGAGACATGTTGACAAAGGCTAGACAAGTACGATGAAGCACAAGAAAAGGCATCGCCAAACAAGTGCAGCAACTCGGTAGGAGATGCGCTGTAAAATAGGGAGCCAGTGAAGAGTGTCACGCACATAAGCAGAGACGGGGGCATATTTAGGAAAGCGGCCAATGAGGCGAGCAGCCGAACGAAGAACTTGTTCAAGGCGCTCAATTAAAATATATAGATCCCATTCTGATTACCTCAGAGGATGTTCAGTCTACAAGCGTTACTTTGTTTTCACTTTTAAAAAAGACCACAAAAGGGTCAAGGTTAAAGTGCTAAATTGTCAAATATGGTTTGTCAAGCTTGTAAACAGCAACAAATAATCTACTCAAATATGTCATCAAAAGTGCTGAATATTGACCCCCAAAACACCTTTATAGCTCTCATACAAGCCGAGATACAGACTTACAAGGGAACGAGGTCGAGCAGTTGGGGTCAAATTTCGATGACCCGAATCTCGAGAAGTAACTGACTTCAACAAATTTGTTAGCAGCTTTTGGCACGTCTCACGTAGCCCAACAGGTGTACCAAATATCATGGCAGTTGGAGTCAGTCATGTCAATTATGTTGGTTGAATTGACGTGGAATCGCCAATGCATGTCAATTTGACAGAATATGCATATGAAACGAACAAAACATTAGCAATATATAAAAATATTGAAACTGTCAAATCTGTATGCAATAAGAAAAGCTTTCAAACAAAATGGAAGATGAAAGAAACAGCAGCAAAAAGAGTTAACTGAATTTCAAATACACTAAAAAAATAATCATGTCTGCAATGGCCGTTATTCACATGAACAAACCAAAAGCATTGAAGTCTCAACGTCTAGTGATGTCGCCACCTTACTTACCTACCTCCACTCACTTCATCCCTCACTCCCTCCCCTCACTCCCTCCGTCCCACCTTTCATTACAGTCCATCTTGACACTGCTAATCACTCTACTCTTGACATCCATACAATCGAAAAAATGTGCCTTAATCGAGTCTCATGCTCTGCAGCATGTCCAACTGGACATATCCTTAAATTTGGTTGACATGTAGCTGGAGACATTACACTGGCAGTAAATTGAACATAGGATCGCTGCTTTGGTTCGGCAATGTCAGCTTGGTATTGCCCCAGACTACCTGCAATGATTCTGTTGTTCCACGAGTATCCAAGGCCACCGCTCCTCCATTGTGCACAGAAGGGAGTGCCCTCGGCACCTGTGCACGAACTGCAATCATGCAGAATAAAGGCTTTTCTGTGGTGGACATGGTTGTATGGAATGGGCTCCCACAGGAGCTGTCTGGTTCCTGGGTCACTTACTGAAGCAATTTTTTAGTAAACTCAAAACTGTTTTTGCCAAGCCAGAGCATGGAGCGCTACAGAGTAGTCCCCTTGAAGAAGCACTATATAAATTCTGGAATGAATGAATGAAAAAAGCATTTTTAAATATTCATTGGTCAAATTTCTATAAACCGCATCTCAGCGTACGAGGACTTATAATATGCCTCCTACAGTGCTTTCCTAATCAGAGTGACAGCCCAAAGGAAATTGTAAACTCTTGAAACAGCAAAGGGATGAGTGCAGCCCTGATTAAGGTCTTACTTAGGATTGAGTGTGATGCCATTCCACATAAAAGGGCCCAAACCTTCCTCAGAGAACTAGATCATGTCCATTCATCCACTGACAGAAGACATCGATTCGCAAAGATATTTAGGAGCTTGTCGCTGTTGACTTCCTGAAACTAAGAGCAGTACCTTGTATTAGAAGCAAAAGGCCAGAAGACACTAGAACTTCAGTCACGTAGTTGGAAATGTAATAAAAAATACCAAATATAAATGAGGAAAGAAGATGTCACAATTAGGTGTTGACAACAGTTCAAGAAACATTGTAATAATCTTCAATTTCTAAGGTGCTAATCTGAGGCCTATTCATTTCGAATACAGGGCACCATAACCGAGAAGTTGTCGAGAAAACAATATCCAGTGAAGGGCAGAGGCCGGGAGCCAGAGATAGAATCAGAACTACTAGTCTTCCTGAGGACAAGCAAGCTTAGGTTGAGAATCGAATAGATTAGAGAAGGAATTATTGAAGAGAGCAGGCTTATGTCACATAGTCAGTTTTAAACTCTTGCTCCACAGGTGCCAACCGACAGCATGCATAACACATCTTTCAATGGCTCAAGTCCATTCTTGAAGCGCTGGTGCTATATAAATGTCAGATTACAAATATTCAGAATCCAAGGAAAAACAATAAATAAGTAGGTTATTAGAATGAAAATGAAAGAAAAGTGGAGAAATTCAAAGGAATTTCACTGAAAAATAAAACAAAATTTAAAATCCAACCTCAAACTTGACTATTGTGCATTGGCATGGTGGGGTTTTGCCTGGATGCCCGTCAGGAACAGCTTCAAGTGACATTCACTGTCACTTCAATGACCAAAGAATCTTCTTCTTCGATGACCAAAGCATGCAAAACAAAAATCACTAGTTCAGTTTTATGATAAAAGTCACAGCAGTAAAATGGTAAATCAGTATGGGGGCTTAACTGTAAAGAGTGTTGCTGCAAATCATTGATATCTGGAAAGCAAAATGACAAGTTTCAGGAGGGCAAAAGATAATAATGATTAGAAGCGTTATATGCCTAGTTCATTTGGCTGCAATCCCAAGAGCAATTAGGGTGAGCAGCCTCAAATTATTAGAAGTCAGAAGCTCTTGGTTATTAGCAGCACATTGTCACTAAGAAAAAGGCCAACCAATTTTTTCATGCATTGTCCATGCTATCAGCTTGTGGCCTTTCTGACTTGAAGCTCTTCTATGTGATCCACGGTGCAGGTCTGCTCTAACTATTGTGCATTGGCATGGTGGGGTTTTGCCTGGATGCACGACAGGAACAAATTCCAACATTTTCTTAGAAATTGCTCCGTTTGCGTGATCTACCTCGCAATAACTCATCTTGCCAGCAAATGTGGTAATAAAGTCGGGACTTGACTCTTCTCTGCGATCCTGTGTAACCCAAGTCAAGTTCTGCATGGATTGCGGCAAACGGAATAATCACCATAGACATTATTCCCCCCGGGATAACATCCGCTCCTGCGGTAGGATATTACACCCTGAGTCTATGATATCATTATTAAAAAATCACGCAAAAATATTAGAATAGGCCTATGTTAAGGTGAACATCTATGCATGGGACACTAGTTCAATCTTGTAAGAATAATTTAATGTTTATATTTGTACTAGCTGGGGTACCCGGCGTAGCCCAAGAAATTTCA